>CM038398.1:2678367-2710867 GCA_021498475.1 Saguinus midas
CATAAATAAAACACAGGCCAGGTGATTCTGTGTGTGTGTGTGTGTGTGTGTCTGTGTTTCTCCAGTCCAAGAAAGAGACACCTGCAGCCACCATCAGGCCTACGCCAGAACTGCCACTCTGCGGGTCAGGGTGAAGGCCACAGCCCCAGACACGACCACTGACTGGCAGGTGACACTGGCACAGAGGAGGCGGAGGGACTTCCTGGCACAGCCGCCACACCCACATGGAATAGAACATGCATCCTTTACATCCTGTCCACACAGAAGGCAGGCTGCTCACGCCTGCAATCTCTGCTGTGATATTTGAACTGAGAAGAACAGAGAGACAAAAGACACAGAAAATTCCTCCTTCCTTCCTTCCTGTCCTTCCTTCCTTCCTTCCTCCTCCTTCTTCCTCCTTCCTTCCCTCCTTCCTCCTTCCTCCTTCCTCCCTCCTTCCTTCCTTCCTCCTCCTCCTTCCTCCCTCCATCCTTCCTTCCTTCCTTCCTTCCTCCTCCTTCCTTCCCTCCCTCCTTCCTTCCCTCCTCCTTCCTTCTTCCCTCCTCCTTCCTTCCTTCCTTCCTTCCCTCCCTCCTCCTTCCTCCTCCTTCCTTCCCTCCTCCTCCTTCCTCCTCCTTCCTTCCCTCCTTCCTCCTCCTCCTTCCTTCCTCCTTCCTTCCTTCCCTCCCTCCTTCCTTCCTCCTCCTTCCTTCCTCCTTCCCTCCTCCTTCCTCCTTCCTTCCTTCCTCCTTCCTTCCTTCCTTCCTTCCTCCTTCCTTCCTCCCTCCTTCCTTCCCTCCTCCTCCTTCCCTCCCTCTTCCTTCCCTCCTTCCTTCCTCCTTCCTCCTTCCTTCCTTCCCTCCTCCTTCCTTCCCTCCTTCCCTCCTCCTTCCTTCCTCCTTCCTTCCTTCCCTCCTTCCTTCCCTCCCTCCTTCCTCCTCCCTCCTTCCTTCCTCCTTCCTTCCATCCTTCCTCCTTCCTTCCTTCCCTCCTCCTTCCTTCCTCCTTCCTTCCTTCCCTCCTCCTTCCTTCCCTCCTTCCTTCCTCCTTCCTTCTTTCCTCCTCCTTCCTTCCCTCCTCCTTCCTTCCCTCCTCCTTCCTTCCTCCTTCCTCTTCCTTCCTTCCCTCCTTCCTTCCTCCTCCTTCCTTCCCTCCTTCCTTCCTTCCTTCCTCCCTTCTTCCTTCCTCCTTCCTTCCTCCTTCCTTCCTCCTTCCTTCTTTCCTCCTCCTTCCTTCCCTCCTCCTTCCTTCTCCTCCTTCCTCCTTCCTTCCTTCCTTCCTTCCTTCCTTCCTTCCTCCTTCTTCCTTCCTTCCCTCCCCCCTCCTCTTCCTTCCCCCTTCCTTCCTTCCTTCCTCCTCCTTCTTCCTTCCTTCCCTCCTTCCTTCCTTCCCTCCTTCCTCCTCCTTCCTTCCTTCCTTCCCTCCTCCTTCCTTCCCTCCTCCTTCCTTCCCTCCTTCCTTCCTTCCTTCCTCCTTCCTTCCTCCTTCCTCCTCCTTCCTTCCTCCTCCTTCCTTCCTCCTACTCCTTCCTCCTTCCTTCCTTCCCTCCCTCTCCTTCCTCCTTCCTTCCTTCCTTCCCTCCTCCTTCCTTCCTCCTCCTTCCTTCCTCCTTCCTTCCTCCTCTTCCTTCCTCCTTCCTTCCTTCCTTCCTCCTTCCTTCCTTCCCTATTTCCTTCCTTCCTCCTCCTTCCTTCCCTCCTCCTCCTTCCTTCCCTCCTTCCTTCCTTCCTTCCTTCCTCCTTCCTCCTCCTTCCTTCCCTCCATCCTTCCTTCCTCCTTCCTTCCTTCCTTCCTCCTTCCTTCCTTCCATCCTTCCTTCCTTCCTCCTTCCTTCCCTCCTTCCTCCTCCTTCCTTCCTTCCTTCCATCCTTCCTTCCTTCCTTCCTCCTTCCCATTCTTCCTTCCCTCCTTCCTTCTTTCTTTCCTTCCTTCCTTCTTTCTTTCTCTCTTTCTTTCTTCTTTTTTCTTTTTCTTTCCTTCCTTCATTCCATCCTTCCTTCCCTTCTTCCTTTTTTCTTTCTTCTTTATTTCTTTTTCTTTCTTTTCTTTCTTTTGTTTCTTTCCTTCCTTCCTTTCCTTCTTTCCTTCCTTCTTTCTTTCCTTCCTTCATTCTGTCTTTTTCTTTCATTCTTTCTTCTTTCTTTTCTTCGTTCTCCTTCCTTCCTCCTCCTTCCTTCCTTCTTTCTTCCTCCTTCCTTCTCTTCTTCCTTCCCTTTTTCTTTCTTTTTCTTCTTTCTTTCTTTTCTTTTTCTTTCCTTCCTTTCTTCATTGCATCATTCCTTCACTTCTTCCTTCCTTCTTTCTTATTTTTTTCTTTCTTTTTCTTTCCTTCCTTCCTTTTCTTACTTTTTTCTTTCTTTCCTTCATTCTTTTTCTTTCCTTCCTTCTTCTTTCTTTTCTTTTTCTTTCTTCCTTTGTTTCTTTTTCCTTCCTTCCTTCCTTCCTTCCTTCCTTCCTTCCTTCCTTCCTTCCCTCCCTCCCTCCCTCCTTCCTTCCTTCCTTCCTTCCTTTTCTTTTGAGATGGAGTCTCACTCTGCTGCCCAGGCTGGAGTACAATAGTGAAACAGCTCACCGCAACCTCCGCCTCCTGGGTTCAGGCAATTCTCCTGCCTCAGCCTCCCCAGTAGCTGGGATTACAGGCACGCGCCACCATGCCCAGCTAATTTTTGTATCTTTAGTAGAGATGGGGTTTTACCTTGTTGACCGGGATGGTCTCGATCTCTTGACCTCGTGATCCACCCGCCTCGGCCTCCCAAAGTGCTGGGATGACAGGCGTGAGCCACCGTGTATGTTTTTAGGGGCACACTTTAAGGCACACAGCCAGCAATACCCCAAACCAAGCTCTCCAATGCCATAAACACCCCCAGCCACCCCAGGCCTCCAAGGAAAACAGGCTCGTGTTGAAACCGTCCTTCCATGTCTGTAGCCAGGGTCTGTCTTTCCAGGATATCTTCCACAGCGATCAAAATGTGCTCACACTAGCATTCATTAAATAAAAATTAAAAGAGACCCATCACTGGCTGGGCACGGTGCCTCACGCCTGTCATCCCAGCACTTTGGGAGGCCGAGGCGGGTGGATCACGAGGCCAAGAGATCGAGACCATCCTGGTCAACATGGTGAAACACCGTCTCTACTAAAGATACAATAATTAGCTGGGCACAGTGGCGCATGCCTGTAATCCCAGCTACTCGGGAGGCTGAGGCAGGAGACTCGCTTGAATCTGGGAGGTGGAGATTGCAGTGGGCTGAGATTCTGTCTCAGAAATAAATAAATACATAAATTAAACAAAACATTTGCTGACACCAATATATGAAAAAAAAAAAAAGGCCGGGTCCAATGGCTCACATCTGTAATCCCAGCACTTTGGAACGCTGAGGTGGGTGGATCACCTGAGGTCGGGAGTTCGAGACCAGCCTGGCCAACGTGGTGAAACCCCGTCTCTACTAAAAGTACAAAGTTAGCCGGGTGTGGGGTCCCCGGCTGTAATCCCAGCTACTTGGGAGGCTGAGGCAGAAGGATCGCTTGAACCCAGGAGGCGGAGGCTGCAGTGAGCCGAGATCGCGCCACTGCACTACAGCCTGGGGGACAGAGTGAGACTGTCTCAAATATATATATAAATTATCAGAGCATGATGGGATGCACCTGTAATCCCAGCTCCTTGGGAGGCTGAGGCAGGAGGATCACGAGGCCAGGAGATCGAGACCATCCTGGTCAACATGGTGAAACACCGTCTCTACTAAAAATACAATAATTAGCTGGGCACAGTGGCGTGCCTGTAATCCCAGCTACTCGGGAGGCTGAGGCAGGAGGATCCGCTTGAATCTGGGAGGTGGAGATGCAGTGAGCTGAGATTCTGTCTCAGAAATAAATAAATACATAAATTAAACAAAACATTTGCTGACACCATATATGAAAAAAAAAAAAGGCCGGGTCAATGGCTCATCTGTAATCCCAGCACTTTGGAACGCTGAGGTGGGTGGATCACCTGAGGTCGGGAGTTCGAGACCAGCCTGGCCAACGTGGTGAAACCCCGTCTCTACTAAAAGTACAAAGTTAGCCGGGTGTGGGGTCCCCGGCTGTAATCCCAGCTACTTGGGAGGCTGAGGCAGAAGGATCGCTTGAACCCAGGAGGCGGAGGCTGCAGTGAGCCGAGATCGCGCCACTGCACTACAGCCTGGGGGACAGAGTGAGACTGTGTCTCAAATATATATATAAATTATCAGAGCATGATGGGATGCACCTGTAATCCCAGCTCCTTGGGAGGCTGAGGCAGGAGGATCACTTGAACCCGGGAGGTGGAGGCTGCGGTGAGCCGAGATCCCGCCACTGCACTCCAGCCTGGGGGACAGAGTGAGACTGTGTCTCAAATATATATATTCTCAGAGCATGATGGGATGCACCTGTAATCCCAGCTCCTCGGGAGGCTGAGGCAGGAGGATCGCTTGAACCCGGGAGGTGGAGGCTGCAGTGAGCCGAGATCCGCCACTGCACTCCAGCCTGGGGACAGAGTGAGACTGTCTCAAATATATATATAAATTATCAGAGCATGATGGGATGCACCTGTAATCCCAGCTGGTAGGGAGGCTGAGGCAGGAGGATCGCTTGAACCCGGGAGGTGGAGGCTGCAGTGAGCCGAGATCCCGCCACTGCACTCCAGCCTGGGGGACAGAGTGAGACTGTGTCTCAAATATATATATAAATTATCAGAGCATGATGGGATGCACCTGTAATCCCAGCTCCTCGGGAGGCTGAGGCAGGAGGATCCCTTGAACCCGGGAGGTGGAGGCTGCGGTGAGCCGAGATCCCGCCATTGCACTCCAGCCTGGGGGACAGAGTGAGATCTGTCTCAAATATATATATAAATTCTCAGAGCATGATGGGATGCACCTGTAATCCCAGCTCCTCGGGAGGCTGAGGCAGGAGGATGGCTTGAACCCGGGAGGGGGAGGCTGCGGTGAGGCGAGATCGCGCCACTGAACTACTCCAGCCTGGGGGACAGAGTGAGACTGTGTCTCAAATATATATATAAATTATCAGAGCATGATGGGATGCACCTGTAATCCCAGCTACTCGGGAGGCTGAGGCAGGAGGATCGCTTGAACCCGGGAGGTGGAGGCTGCAGTGAGCCGAGATCGCGCCACTGAACTACTCCAGCCTGGGGGACGGAGCGAGACTCCGTCTCAGAAAAACCCCCCAAAACACAAAACACACACCCACAGCTCGAGGGCTGGTTAGGAATGAGAGTAACTCAGACTCGCCATGTTTTGCCTTTTCCTTGTGCCTTAGATTCCTGCTCAGAGACGCAAAAGGCTCCCAACCCGAAGTCGCCCAAATTCACTTTGATTTCCGGCCTGGCTCTCCTGGTGCTGGCGCCCGTTCTCCTCCTGGCTTGGGAGGACACGGAGGTGACACTCCAACCCCACAGGCATTGCGGAGGTTCATACAGCGTCTCCGGGAAGATGGATCTTCATGGTCTCATGTCCCTGAGCCTCAGTTTCCATCCAATGCCCACGTTTCTGAGGGTGCATGAGAAGAACTGTGGGAGCAGCTCCGTCCTGCAGAGAGATGTGGAGTATTCACTGAGAAATACTCTTTTTCTTTCTCTTTGAGACGGAGTCTCGCTCTGTTGCCCAGGCCTCTCCCGGGGTCCCTGCCAGTTCTGGGGCGGCCACAGCTGTCCATGGCCTCTCCCCGGGGTCCCTGCCAGTTCTGGGGCGGCCACAGCTGTCCATGGCCTCTCCCCGGGGTCCCTGCCAGTTCTGGGGCGGCCACAGCTGTCCATGGCCTCTCCCGGACTCCTGCCAGGGCCACCTGTGGGTGCAGTGCAGGTGCCCACACTGTCCGTCTCTGTTTCAGGGTGAAGAAATGTCTCATGCCCACCGTGCCAGACCCGAAATCCACCTTCCCTGGGCTCTTTGAGAAGCACAAGAACTTCCAAATCCTCTGGCTTCCCTTCTCAGACCACACTCGTATGTCCCTCTCTCCTCCCTCCTCCTTCCTTCCTCTCCTCCCTCTCTCCCTCCTCCTCCTCCTCCTCCTTCCTCCTCCCTCCTCCTCCCTCTCTCCATCCTCCTCCCTCCTGCCTCCCTTCCTCCCTCCTTCCTCCTCCTCCTCCCTCCTCCTCCTCCCTCTTTCCCTTCTCCTCCTCTCCCTCTTTCCTCCTCCTCCCTCTCCTCCTCCTCCTCCTCCCTCCCCTCCCTCCTCCTCCTCCCTCCTCCTCCTTCCTTACCTCCCTCCTCTCTCCTCCTCTCTCTCCTCCTCCTCCTTCTCCTCCTCCTCTCTCCCTCCTCCTTCTCCTCCCTCCTCCCTCCTCCCTCCTCCTCCTCCTTCCTCCTTCTCCTCCCTCCTCCTCTCCTCCTCCTCCTCCTTCCTCCTCCTCCTCCTCTCCTCCTCCCTCCTCCTCCCTCCTCCTCCTCCTTCCTCCTCCTCCTCCTCTCTCTCTCCTCTCCTCCTCCCTCCTCCTCCCTCCTCCTCCTCCTTCTCCTCCTCCTCCTCTCTCCCTCCTCCTCCTCTCCTCCTCCTCTCCTCTCTCCTCCTCCTCCCTCCTCTCCTCCCTCCTCCTCCCTCCTCCTCCTCCTTCCTCCTCCTCCTCTCCTCCCTTCCTCCTCCCTCCTCCTCCCTCCTCTCTCTCCTCCTCCTCTCCTCCCTCCTTCCTCCTCCCTCCTTCCTCCTCCTCTTTCCTCCTCCCTCCTCCTCCTCTCCTCCTCCTTCCTCCTCCTCTCTCCTCCTCTCTCCTCTCCTCCCTCCTTCCTCCTCCTCTTTCCTCCTCCTCTTTCCTCCTCCTCCCTCCTCCTCCTCCTCCTCCTCCTTCCTCCTTCTCCTCCTCCTCTTTCCTCCTCCTCTCCTCCTCCCTCTTTCCTCCTCCTCCTCTCTCTCTCCTCCTCTCCTCTCTCTCCTCCTCTCTCTCCTCCTCTCTCCTCCTCTCCTCCTCTCCTTCCTCCTCCCTCCTCTCTCCTCCTCTCTCTCCTCTCTCTCCTCCTCCTCCTCCTCCTCCTCCTCTCTCTCTTTCTTCCTCCCAGCAGGAATGGATCAGAGACACCCAGAACTTGGCCCCTTGAGCAGCCTGGCAGGCGGGGACAGGCGCTGGCCTTGAGGAGCCCCGGTGCTGCAGGTGACCAGCACCGAGCCTGAGCCAGCCAGGACCAGCGGCCCACAGACTGGGGGACGAGGCCTCTGGGAGGCCCCAGGTTCCCCAGCAGCCCCTCCGAGGTGGAGATGTCACTGTGGGGCTTCACCTTGATGAAAGACACCTCCTACATGGCGTTATGACGGACACACTCTCAGACTCAACGGGTGTGGTGGCTCAGGCCTGTCATCCCAGCACTTTGGGAGGCCCTGGATCACCTTCAGGAGTTGAGACCAGCCTGGCCAACATGGTGAAACCAGGTCTGTAAAACACAAAAAATCAGCCAGATCAGGCCTGTAATCCCAGCACTTTGGGAGGCTGAGACGGATCACCTGAGGTCAGGAGTTCGAGACCAGCCTGGCCAAGATGGTGAAACCGTCTCTACCAAAAAACACAAAAAATCAGCCAGATGTGGTGCCTCAGGCCTGTCATCCCAGCACTTTGGGAGGCTGAGGCGGAGGATCACCTGAGGTCGGAGTTCGAGACCAGCCTGGCCCACATGGTGAAACCAGGTCTCTACCAAAAAACACAAAAAATCAGCCGGATGTGGTGCTCAGGCCTGTAATCCCAGCACTTTGGGAGGCTGGTGGATCACCTGAGGTCAGGAGTTCGAGACCAGCCTGGCCAACATGGTGAAACCAGGTCTAATAAAAACACAAAAACCAGCCGGGCGTGGTGCTCGCCTGTAATCCCAGCACTTTGGGAGGCTGAGGTGGAGGATCACCTGAGGTCAGGAGTTGAGACCAGCCTGGCCAAGATGGTGAAACCAGGTCTCTAATAAAAACACAAAAAAAAATCAGCGGGTGTGGTGGCTCTGTAATCCCAGCACTTTGGGAGGCTGGTGGGAGGATCACCTGAGGTCAGAGTTGAGACCAGCCTGGCCAAGATGGTGAAACCAGGTCTCTAAAAAAACACAAAAACCAGCCGGTGTGGTGGCTCAGGCCTGTAATCCCCTTTGGGAGGCTGAGGCGGGCGGATCACCTGAGGTCGGGAGTTGAGACCAGCCTGGCCAACATGGTGAAACCAGGTCTCTAATAAAAACACAAAAAATCAGCATGTGGTGGCTCAGGCCTGTCATCCCAGCACTTTGGGAGGCTGAGGCGGATCACCTGAGGTGAGTTGAGACCAGCCTGGCCAACATGGTGAAACCAGGTCTGTAAAACACAAAAACCAGCCGGACTGGTGCCTCAGGCCTGTCATCCCAGCACTTTGGGAGGCTGAGGCCGGATCACCTGAGGTCAGGAGTTGAGACCAGCCTGGCCAACATGGTGAAACCAAGTGTCTAATAAAAACACAAAAAATCAGCAGGGTGTGGTGGCTCAGGCCTGTCATCCCAGCACTTTGGGAGGCTGAGGCGGTGGATCACCTGAGGTCGGGAGTTGAGACCAGCCTGGCCAGATGGTGAAACCAGGTCTCTAAAAAAACACAAAAAATCAGCAGGTGTGGTGCCTCAGGCCTGTCATCCCAGCACTTTGGGAGGCTGAGGCGGGCGGATCACCTGGTCGGGAGTTCAAGACCAGCCTGGCCAGATGGTGAAACCAGGTCTCTAAAAAAACACAAAAAAATCAGCAGGGTGTGGTGGCTCAGTCTGTAATCCCAGCTGCACTTTGGGAGGCTGGTGGAGGGTCACCTGAGGTCGGAGTTCGAGACCAGCCTGGCCAGATGGTGAAACCAGGTCTCTAATAAAAACACAAAAAATCAGCATGTGGTGGCTCAGGCCTGTAATCCCAGCACTTTGGGAGGCTGAGGCGGATCACCTGAGGTCGGGAGTTGAGACCAGCCTGGCCAAGATGTTGAAACCAGGTCTCTTCCAAAACACAAAAAATCAGCAGGTGTGGTGCCTCAGGCCTGTAATCCCAGCACTTTGGGAGGCTGAGGTGGAGGATCACCTGAGGTCAGGAGTTGAGACCAGCCTGGCCAAGATGGTGAAACCGTCTCTAATAAAAACAAAAAAAAATCAGCCGGTGTGGTGGCTCTGTAATCCCAGCACTTTGGGAGGCTGAGGCAGGAGGTCACCTTGTCAGAGTTGAGACCAGCCTGGCCAAGATGGTGAAACCAGGTCTAATAAAAACACAAAAAAATCAGCATGTGGTGGCTCAGGCCTGTAATCCCAGCACTTTGGGAGGCTGAGGCGGGCGGATCACCTGAGGTCGGGAGTTCGAGACCAGCCTGGCCAACATGGTGAAACCAGGTCTCTAATAAAAACACAAAAAATCAGCCAGATGTGGTGGCTCAGGCCTGTCATCCCAGCACTTTGGGAGGCTGAGGCGGGCGGATCACCTGAGGTCGGGAGTTCGAGACCAGCCTGGCCAACATGGTGAAACCAGGTCTGTAATAAAAACACAAAAAACCAGCCGGATGTGGTGCCTCAGGCCTGTCATCCCAGCACTTTGGGAGGCTGAGGCGGGCGGATCACCTGAGGTGGAGTTGAGACCAGCCTGGCCAACAGTGAAACCAGTGTCTAATAAAAACACAAAAAATCAGCCGGGTGTGGTGGCTCAAGCCTGTCATCCCAGCACTTTGGGAGGCCGAGGCGGGCGGATCACCTGAGGTCGGGAGTTGAGACCAGCCTGGCCAAGATGGTGAAACCAGGTCTCTAATAAAAACACAAAAAATCAGCAGGTGTGGTGCCTCAGGCCTGTCATCCCAGCACTTTGGGAGGCTGAGGCGGGCGGATCACCTGGTCGGGAGTTCAAGACCAGCCTGGCCAGATGGTGAAACCAGGTCTCTAATAAAAACACAAAAAATCAGCCAGATGTGGTGGCTCAGTCTGTAATCCCAGCACTTTGGGAGGCTGGTGGAGGGTCACCTGAGGTCGGAGTTCGAGACCAGCCTGGCCAGATGGTGAAACCAGGTCTCTAATAAAAACACAAAAAATCAGCCAGATGTGGTGGCTCAGGCCTGTAATCCCAGCACTTTGGGAGGCTGAGGCGGATCACCTGAGGTCGGGAGTTGAGACCAGCCTGGCCAAGATGGTGAAACCAGGTCTCTAATAAAAACACAAAAAAATCAGCCAGATGTGGTGGCTCAGGCCTGTCATCCCAGCACTTTGGGAGGCTGAGGCGGGCGGATCACCTGAGGTCGGGAGTTCGAGACCAGCCTGGCCAACATGGTGAAACCAGGTCTCTAATAAAAACACAAAAAAATCAGCCAGATGTGGTGGCTCAGTCTGTAATCCCAGCACTTTGGGAGGCTGAGGCAGGGTGGATCACCTGAGGTCGGAGTTCGAGACCAGCCTGGCCAAGATGGTGAAACCAGGTCTCTAATAAAACACAAAAAATCAGCCGGGCGTGGTGGCTCAGGCCTGTCATCCCAGCACTTTGGGAGGCTGAGGTAGGAGGATCACCTGAGGTCGGGAGTTCGAGACCAGCCTGGCCAAGATGGTGAAACCAGGTCTCTAATAAAAACACAAAAAAATCAGCCGGGTGTGGTGGCTCAAGCCTGTAATCCCTGCACTTTGGGAGGCTGAGGCCGGAGGGTCACCTGTGGTCAGCAGTTCGAGACCAGCCTGGCCAAGATGGTGAAACCAGGTCTCTAATAAAAACACAAAAAATCAGCCAGATGTGGTGGCTCAGGCCTGTCATCCCAGCACTTTGGGAGGCTGAGGCAGCAGGATCGCTTGAACCCGTGAGGTGGAGGCTGCACCCCAGCCTGGACGACAGAGCGAGACTCTGTCTCAAAGCAAAGAAAGAAAAACCGCATCCTCATTCAGAAGCACCGTCTGTCACTCTCCTTTCCACGGAGTGAGTCTGTCCCGTGTCCTGGGAACTGGGGTCCTCCTGCCTCTGAGTCTGTGTCCGTGTCCTGGGAACTGGGGTCCTCCTGCCTCTGAGTCTGTGTCTGTGTCCTGGGAACTGGGGTCCTCCTGCCTCAGTCTGTGTCTGTGTCCTGGGAACTGGGGTCCTCCTGCCTCTGAGTCTGTCCCGTGTCCTGGGAACTGGGGTCCTCCTGCCTCAGTCTGTGTCTGTGTCCTGGGAACTGGGGTCCTCCTGCCTCTGAGTCTGTCTGTGTCCTGGGAACTGGGGTCCTCCTGCCTCTGAGTCTGTGTCTGTGTCCTGGGAACTGGGGTCCTCCTGCCTCTGAGTCTGTGTCTGTGTCCTGGGAACTGGGGTCCTCCTGCCTCTGAGTCTGTCCCGTGTCCTGGGAACTGGGGTCCTCCTGCCTCTGAGTCTGTGTCTGTGTCCTGGGAACTGGGGTCCTCCTGCCTCTGAGTCTGTGTCCTGTCCTGGGAACTGGGGTCCTCCTGCCTCTGAGTCTGTCCGTGTCCTGGGAACTGGGGTCCTCCTGCCTCTGAGTCTGTCCCGTGTCCTGGGAACTGGGGTCCTCCTGCCTCTGAGTCTGTCCCGTGTCCTGGGAACTGGGGTCCTCCTGCCTCTGAGTCTGTGTCTGTGTCCTGGGAACTGGGGTCCTCCTGCCTCTGAGTCTGTCCCGTGTCCTGGGAACTGGGGTCCTCCTGCCTCTGAGTCTGTCCGTGTCCTGGGAACTGGGGTCCTCCTCTGAGTCTGTGTCCGTGTCCTGGGAACTGGGGTCCTCCTGCCTCTGAGTCTGTGTCCGTGTCCTGGGAACTGGGGTCCTCCTGCCTCTGAGTCTGTGTCTGTGTCCTGGGAACTGGGGTCCTCCTGCCTCTGAGTCTGTCCCGTGTCCTGGGAACTGGGGTCCTCCTGCCTCTGAGTCTGTCCGTGTCCTGGGAACTGGGGTCCTCCTGCCTCTGAGTCTGTGTGTCCTGGGAACTGGGGTCCTCCTGCCTGAGTCTGTCGTG
This sequence comes from Saguinus midas, assembly GCA_021498475.1. Taxonomy (NCBI): domain Eukaryota; kingdom Metazoa; phylum Chordata; class Mammalia; order Primates; family Cebidae; genus Saguinus; species Saguinus midas. The sequence continues at coordinate 2,690,233 of CM038398.1, forward strand.
TCCTGGGAACTGGGGTCCTCCTGCCTCTGAGTCTGTGTGTCCTGGGAACTGGGGTCCTCCTGCCTCTGAGTCTGTCCGTGTCCTGGGAACTGGGGTCCTCCTGCCTCTGAGTCTGTGTCTGTCCTGGGAACTGGGGTCCTCCTGCCTCTGAGTCTGTGTCTGTGTCCTGGGAACTGGGGTCCTCCTGCCTCAAGTCTGTCCCGTGTCCTGGGAACTGGGGTCCTCCTGCCTCTGAGTCTGTCTGTGTCCTGGGACTGGGGTCCTCCTGCCTCTGAGTCTGTCCAGTGTCCTGGGAACTGGGGTCCTCCTGCCTCTGAGTCTGTGTCTGTGTCCTGGGAACTGGGGTCCTCCTGCCTCTGAGTCTGTCCCGTGTCCTGGGAACTGGGGTCCTCCTGCCTCTGAGTCTGTGTCTGTCCTGGGAACTGGGGTCCTCCTGCCTCTGAGTCTGTCCCGTGTCCTGGGAACTGGGGTCCTCCTGCCTCTGAGTCTGTCCCGTGTCCTGGGAACTGGGGTCCTCCTGCCTCTGAGTCTGTCCCGTGTCCTGGGAACTGGGGTCCTCCTGCCTCTGAGTCTGTCCGTGTCCTGGGAACTGGGGTCCTCCTGCCTCTGAGTCTGTGTCCGTGTCCTGGGAACTGGGGTCCTCCTGCCTCTGAGTCTGTGTCTGTGTCCTGGGAACTGGGGTCCTCCTGCCTCTGAGTCTGTGTCTGTGTCCTGGGAACTGGGGTCCTCCTGCCTCTGAGTCTGTCCGTGTCCTGGGAACTGGGGTCCTCCTGCCTCTGAGTCTGTGTCTGTGTCCTGGGAACTGGGGTCCTCCTGCCTCTGAGTCTGTGTCTGTGTCCTGGGAACTGGGGTCCTCCTGCCTCTGAGTCTGTGTCTGTGTCCTGGGAACTGGGGTCCTCCTGCCTCTGAGTCTGTGTCTGTGTCCTGGGAACTGGGGTCCTCCTGCCTCTGAGTCTGTGTCTGTGTCCTGGGAACTGGGGTCCTCCTGCCTCTGAGTCTGTGTCTGTGTCCTGGGAACTGGGGTCCTCCTGCCTCTGAGTCTGTCCGTGTCCTGGGAACTGGGGTCCTCCTGCCTCTGAGTCTGTCGTGTCCTGGGAACTGGGGTCCTCCTGCCTCTGAGTCTGTGTCTGTGTCCTGGGAACTGGGGTCCTCCTGCCTCTGAGTCTGTGTCCGTGTCCTGGGAACTGGGGTCCTCCTGTCTGAGTCTGTCTGTGTCCTGGGAACTGGGGTCCTCCTGCCTCTGAGTCTGTGTCCGTGTCCTGGGAACTGGGGTCCTCCTGCCTCTGAGTCTGTCCGTGTCCTGGGAACTGGGGTCCTCCTGCCTCTGAGTCTGTCCCGTGTCCTGGGAACTGGGGTCCTCCTGCCTCTGAGTCTGTGTCCTGGGAACTGGGGTCCTCCTGCCTCTGAGTCTGTCCCAGTCCTGGGAACTGGGGTCCTCCTGCCTCTGAGTCTGTCGTGTCCTGGGAACTGGGGTCCTCCTGCCTCTGAGTCTGTTCCGTGTCCTGGGAACTGGGGTCCTCCTGCCTCTGAGTCTGTCCGTGTCCTGGGAACTGGGGTCCTCCTGCCTCTGAGTCTGTCTGTGTCCTGGGAACTGGGGTCCTCCTGCCTCTGAGTCTGTCCCGTGTCCTGGGAACTGGGGTCCTCCTGCCTCTGAGTCTGTGTCTGTGTCCTGGGAACTGGGGTCCTCCTGCCTCTGAGTCTGTCCGTGTCCTGGGAACTGGGGTCCTCCTGCCTCTGAGTCTGTGTCTGTGTCCTGGGAACTGGGGTCCTCCTGCCTCTGAGTCTGTCCCGTCCTGGGAACTGGGGTCCTCCTGCCTCTGAGTCTGTGTCCGTGTCCTGGGAACTGGGGTCCTCCTGCCTCTGAGTCTGTCCCGTGTCCTGGGAACTGGGGTCCTCCTGCCTCTGAGTCTGTCCCGTGTCCTGGGAACTGGGGTCCTCCTGCCTCTGAGTCTGTCCCGTGTCCTGGGAACTGGGGTCCTCCTGCCTCTGAGTCTGTGTGTGTCCTGGGAACTGGGGTCCTCCTGCCTCTGAGTCTGTGTCTGTGTCCTGGGAACTGGGGTCCTCCTGCCTCTGAGTCTGTGTCCGTGTCCTGGGAACTGGGGTCCTCCTGCCTCTGAGTCTGTCCCGTGTCCTGGGAACTGGGGTCCTCCTGCCTCTGAGTCTGTCTGTGTCCTGGGAACTGGGGTCCTCCTGCCTCTGAGTCTGTCCCGTGTCCTGGGAACTGGGGTCCTCCTGCCTCTGAGTCTGTCCCGTGTCCTGGGAACTGGGGTCCTCCTGCCTCTGAGTCTGTGTCTGTGTCCTGGGAACTGGGGTCCTCTGCCTCTGAGTCTGTCCCTGTCCTGGGAACTGGGGTCCTCCTCTGAGTCTGTGTCTGTCCTGGGAACTGGGGTCCTCTGCCTCTGAGTCTGTGTCTGTGTCCTGGGAACTGGGGTCCTCCTGCCTCTGAGTCTGTCCCGTGTCCTGGGAACTGGGGTCCTCCTGCCTCTGAGTCTGTGTCTGTGTCCTGGGAACTGGTCCTCCTGCCTCTGAGTCTGTCCTGTCCTGGGAACTGGGGTCCTCCTGCCTCTGAGTCTGTGTCTGTGTCCTGGGAACTGGGGTCCTCCTGCCTCTGAGTCTGTGTCTGTGTCCTGGGAACTGGGGTCCTCCTGCCTCTGAGTCTGTCCTGTCCTGGGAACTGGGGTCCTCCTGCCTCTGAGTCTGTGTCTGTGTCCTGGGAACTGGGGTCCTCCTGCCTCTGAGTCTGTCCCGTGTCCTGGGAACTGGGGTCCTCCTGCCTCTGAGTCTGTGTCCGTGTCCTGGGAACTGGGGTCCTCCTGCCTCTGAGTCTGTGTCCGTGTCCTGGGAACTGGGGTCCTCCTGCCTCTGAGTCTGTCCGTGTCCTGGGAACTGGTCCTCCTGCCTCTGAGTCTGTGTCTGTGTCCTGGGAACTGGGGTCCTCCTGCCTCTGAGTCTGTCCTGTGTCCTGGGAACTGGGGTCCTCCTGCCTCTGAGTCTGTGTCTGTGTCCTGGGAACTGGGGTCCTCCTGCCTCTGAGTCTGTGTCTGTGTCCTGGGAACTGGGGTCCTCCTGCCTCTGAGTCTGTCCCGTGTCCTGGGAACTGGGGTCCTCCTGCCTCTGAGTCTGTCCTGTGTCCTGGGAACTGGGGTCCTGCCTCTGAGTCTGTCCCGTGTCCTGGGAACTGGGGTCCTCCTGCCTCTGAGTCTGTGTCTGTGTCCTGGGAACTGGGGTCCTCCTGCCTCTGAGTCTGTGTCTGTGTCCTGGGAACTGGGGTCCTCCTGCCTCTGAGTCTGTGTCCGTGTCCTGGGAACTGGGGTCCTCCTGCCTCTGAGTCTGTGTCTGTGTCCTGGGAACTGGGGTCCTCCTGCCTCTGAGTCTGTCGTGTCCTGGGAACTGGGGTCCTCCTGCCTCAGTCTGTCCGTGTCCTGGGAACTGGGGTCCTCCTGCCTCTGAGTCTGTGTCTGTGTCCTGGGAACTGGGGTCCTCCTGCCTCTGAGTCTGTGTCTGTGTCCTGGGAACTGGGGTCCTCCTGCCTCTGAGTCTGTGTCCGTGTCCTGGGAACTGGGGTCCTCCTGCCTCTGAGTCTGTGTCTGTGTCCTGGGAACTGGGGTCCTCCTGCCTCTGAGTCTGTCCCGTGTCCTGGGAACTGGGGTCCTCCTGCCTCTGAGTCTGTCCCGTGTCCTGGGAACTGGGGTCCTCCTGCCTCTGAGTCTGTCCCGTGTCCTGGGAACTGGGGTCCTCCTGCCTCTGAGTCTGTCCGTGTCCTGGGAACTGGGGTCCTCCTGCCTCTGAGTCTGTGTCTGTGTCCTGGGAACTGGGGTCCTCCTGCCTCTGAGTCTGTCCTGTGTCCTGGGAACTGGGGTCCTCCTGCCTCAGTCTGTCCGTGTCCTGGGAACTGGGGTCCTCCTGCCTCTGAGTCTGTGTCTGTGTCCTGGGAACTGGGGTCCTCCTCTGAGTCTGTGTCTGTGTCCTGGAACTGGGGTCCTCCTGCCTCTGAGTCTGTGTCTGTGTCCTGGGAACAGGGTCCTCCTGCCTCTGAGTCTGTGTCTGTGTCCTGGGAACTGGGGTCCTCCTGCCTCTGAGTCTGTGTCCGTGTCCTGGGAACTGGGGTCCTCCTGCCTCTGAGTCTGTCCGTGTCCTGGGAACTGGGGTCCTCCTGCCTCTGAGTCTGTGTCCGTGTCCTGGGAACTGGGGTCCTCCTGCCTCTGAGTCTGTGTCTGTGTCCTGGGAACTGGGGTCCTCCTGCCTCTGAGTCTGTCCTGTCCTGGGAACTGGGGTCCTCCTGCCTCTGAGTCTGTCCCGTGTCCTGGGAACTGGGGTCCTCCTGCCTCTGAGTCTGTGTCTGTGTCCTGGGAACTGGGGTCCTCCTGCCTCTGAGTCTGTCCCTGTCCTGGGAACTGGGGTCCTCCTGCCTCTGAGTCTGTGTCTGTGTCCTGGAACTGGGGTCCTCCTGCCTCTGAGTCTGTGTCTGTCCTGGGAACAGGGTCCTCCTGCCTCTGAGTCTGTCCCTGTCCTGGGAACTGGGGTCCTCCTGCCTCTGAGTCTGTGTCTGTGTCCTGGGAACTGGGGTCCTCCTGCCTCTGAGTCTGTGTGTGTCCTGGGAACTGGGGTCCTCCTGCCTCTGAGTCTGTGTCTGTCCTGGGAACTGGGGTCCTCCTGCCTCTGAGTCTGTCCGTGTCCTGGGAACTGGGGTCCTCCTGCCTCTGAGTCTGTCCCGTGTCCTGGGAACTGGGGTCCTCCTGCCTCTGAGTCTGTGTGTCCTGGGAACTGGGGTCCTCCTGCCTCTGAGTCTGTGTCTGTGTCCTGGGAACTGGGGTCCTCCTGCCTCTGAGTCTGTGTGTCCTGGGAACTGGGGTCCTCCTGCCTCTGAGTCTGTCCCTGTCCTGGGAACTGGGGTCTCCTGCCTCTGAGTCTGTGTGTCCTGGGAACTGGGGTCCTCCTGCCTCTGAGTCTGTGTCTGTGTCCTGGGAACTGGGGTCCTCCTGCCTCTGAGTCTGTCTGTGTCCTGGGAACTGAGGTCCTCCTGCCTCTGAGTCTGTGTCTGTGTCCTGGGAACTGGGGTCCTCCTGCCTCTGAGTCTGTGTCTGTGTCCTGGGAACTGGGGTCCTCCTGCCTCTGAGTCTGTGTGTGTCCTGGGAACTGGGGTCCTCCTGCCTCTGAGTCTGTGTCTGTGTCCTGGGAACTGGGGTCCTCCTGCCTCTGAGTCTGTGTCTGTGTCCTGGGAACTGGGGTCCTCCTGCTCTGAGTCTGTGTCTGTGTCCTGGGAACTGGGGTCCTCCTGCCTCTGGTCTGTGTCTGTGTCCTGGGAACTGGGGTCCTCCTGCCTCTGAGTCTGTCCCGTGTCCTGGGAACTGGGGTCCTCCTGCCTCTGAGTCTGTGTCATGTCCTGGGACTGGGGTCCTCCTGCCTCTGAGTCTGTGTCTGTGTCCTGGGAACTGGGGTCCTCCTGCCTCAGTCTGTCCGTGTCCTGGGAACTGGGGTCCTCCTGCCTCTGAGTCTGTCCGTGTCCTGGGAACTGGGGTCCTCCTGCCTCTGAGTCTGTCCTGTCCTGGGAACTGGGGTCCTCCTGCCTCTGAGTCTGTGTCTGTGTCCTGGGAACTGGGGTCCTCCTGCCTCTGAGTCTGTCCGTGTCCTGGGAACTGGGGTCCTCCTGCCTCTGAGTCTGTCCCGTGTCCTGGGAACTGGGGTCCTCCTGCCTCTGAGTCTGTGTCTGTCCTGGGAACTGGGGTCCTCCTGCCTCTGGTCTGTCCCGTGTCCTGGGAACTGGGGTCCTCCTGCCTCTGAGTCTGTGTCTGTGTCCTGGGAACTGGGGTCCTCCTGCCTCTGAGTCTGTCCGTGTCCTGGGAACTGGGGTCCTCCTGCCTCTGAGTCTGTGTCTGTGTCCTGGGAACTGGGGTCCTCCTGCCTCTGAGTCTGTGTCTGTGTCCTGGGAACTGGGGTCCTCCTGCCTCTGAGTCTGTCCCGTGTCCTGGGAACTGGGGTCCTCCTGCCTCTGAGTCTGTCCCGTGTCCTGGGAACTGGGGTCCTCCTGCCTCTGAGTCTGTCCCGTGTCCTGGGAACTGGGGTCCTCCTGCCTCTGAGTCTGTGTCCGTGTCCTGGGAACTGGGGTCCTCCTGCCTCTGAGTCTGTGTCCGTGTCCTGGGAACTGGGGTCCTCCTGCCTCTGAGTCTGTGTCTGTGTCCTGGGAACTGGGGTCCTCCTGCCTCTGAGTCTGTGTCTGTGTCCTGGGAACTGGGGTCCTCCTGCCTCTGAGTCTGTGTCTGTCCTGGGAACTGGGGTCCTCCTGCCTCTGAGTCTGTGTCCGTGTCCTGGGAACTGGGGTCCTCTGCCTCTGAGTCTGTGTCCTGGGAACTGGGGTCCTCCTGCCTCTGAGTCTGTGTCTGTGTCCTGGGAACTGGGGTCCTCCTGCCTCTGAGTCTGTGTCTGTGTCCTGGGAACTGGGGTCCTCCTGCCTCTGAGTCTGTCCCGTGTCCTGGGAACTGGGGTCCTCCTGCCTCTGAGTCTGTGTCTGTGTCCTGGGAACTGGGGTCCTCCTGCCTCTGAGTCTGTCCCGTGTCCTGGGAACTGGGGTCCTCCTGCCTCTGAGTCTGTCTGTGTCCTGGGAACTGGGGTCCTCCTGCCTCTGGTCTGTCCCGTGTCCTGGGAACTGGGGTCCTCCTGCCTCTGAGTCTGTGTCTGTGTCCTGGGAACTGGGGTCCTCCTGCCTCTGAGTCTGTGTCTGTGTCCTGGGAACTGGGGTCCTCCTGCCTCTGAGTCTGTGTCTGTGTCCTGGGAACTGGGGTCCTCCTGCCTCTGAGTCTGTGTCTGTGTCCTGGGAACTGGGGTCCTCCTGCCTCAGTCTGTCCCTGTCCTGGGAACTGGGGTCCTCCTGCCTCAGTCTGTGTCTGTCCTGGGAACTGGGGTCCTCCTGCCTCTGAGTCTGTCGTGTCCTGGGAACTGGGGTCCTCCTGCCTCTGAGTCTGTGTCCGTGTCCTGGGAACTGGGGTCCTCCTGCTCTGAGTCTGTGTGTCCTGGGAACTGGGGTCCTCCTGCTCTGAGTCTGTGTCTGTGTCCTGGGAACTGGGGTCCTCCTGCCTCTGAGTCTGTGTCCTGTGTCCTGGGAACTGGTCCTCCTGCCTCTGAGTCTGTCCTGTGTCCTGGGAACTGGGGTCCTCTGCCTCTGAGTCTGTGTCCGTGTCCTGGGAACTGGTCCTCCTGCCTCTGAGTCTGTCCCTGTCCTGGGAACTGGGGTCCTGCCTCTGAGTCTGTGTCCTGGGAACTGGGGCCTCCTGCCTCTGAGTCTGTGTCTGTGTCCTGTGTCCTGGGAACTGGGGTCCTCTGCCTCTGAGTCTGTGTCCTGGAACTGGGGTCCTCTGCCTCTGAGTCTGTCCCTGTCCTGGGAACTGGTCCTCCTGCCTCAGTCTCCCAAAGTGCTGGGATTACGGGCATGACCCGCTGACCTGGGTTGATTGTTGTATTTTTAATAGAGGCGGGGTTTCACCATGTTGGCCAGGCTGGTCTCGAACTCCCGTGTCCTGGGAACTGGGGCCTCCTGCCTCTGAGTCTGTCCGTGTCCTGGGAACTGGTCCTCCTGCCTCAGCCTCCCAAAGTGCTGGGATTACGGGCATGACCCGCTGACCTGGGTTGATTGTTGTATTTTTAATAGAGGCGGGGTTTCACCATCTTGGCCAGGCTGGTCTCGAACTGGTGACTTCCTGGTCCACCCGCCTCGGCCTCCCAAAGTGCTGGGATGACAGGCCTGACCCACGGAACCCGGCCGATTCCAGGATTTTTGAGAAACTCAACCAATTGTCAGCCGGAAAGTGTTGAAATTCACTTATAGGCTGGAAGCCCCGAGTTTTGAGTTGTCACCGTTCTGGACCAAACCGATGTATTTTATTTATTTATTTATTTATTTATTTATTTATTTTTTTTTTTTGAGACAGAGTTTTACTGTCACCCAGGCTGGAGTGCAATGGCGCGATCTCGGCTCACCGCAGCCTCCGCCTCCTGGGTTCAGGCAGTTCTCCTGCCTCAGCCTCCCGAGTAGCTGGGATTACAGGCACATTTGGACAGACCTGGTTTCACCATCTTGGCCAGGCTGGTCTCGAACTCCCGACCTCAGGTGATCCATCCACCTCGGCCTCCCAAAGTGCTGGGATTACAGGCACCGGCCACCACGCCCGGCTGATTTTTGTATTTTTGGTAGAGACGGGGTTTCACCATCTTGGCCAGGCTGGTCTCGAACTCCCGACCTCAGGCGATCCGCCCGCCTCGACCTCCCAAAGTGCTGGGATGACAGGCTGAGCCACCGCGCCCGGCCCCTATACAAGTTTTCATTTGTCACCAAGATGTGGCCCCGCAGTGCAATGGCTGAGTCCATTGTTCTGTTTTAAATCAGGGTTTCTTAGAAGAGAAGAAAACCCCCCTCTGACTCCGGCCAGCTGCGAAAGCGGGAACTGCCATTGACGGCGGGTTAATCCGTAAATCCGTCAGCAGCCTTCCTAAGCCGGGCTCCCGCGCTCTGCAGAAAAGCACCCTTACCTCTCACAGCTACAAGGGAAAACCGGGGGGCACGAACCCCCCGCCTTCCGCAGAAAGACGGGAAGGAAAATCCTCAGGTTTCACGGAGCGTGACAGAAAAATAAAATACAACGTGTGTGACCTGCTTCCTGACAGATAAAACAGTGCTGTCATTTTACAGGGAAAACGCCGCTTCCTCCTCGAATCCTAACTGTGAGGCATTTAGGATTTACTGCAGATTTGCTTTTGGTCTCTGGCTTTTTGTTTGGAGACAGAGTTTTACTGTCAGCCAGGCTCGACTGCGATGGGGTGACCTCACCTCGCCGTATCCTCCACTTCCCGGGTTCAAGTCATTCCCCTGCCTCAGCCTCCCGAGTAGCTGGGATTACAGGCACCGGCCACCACGCCCGGCTGATTTTTGTATTTTTAGTGGAGATTGGGTTTCACCACGTTGGCCAGGCTGGTCTCGAACTCCTGACCTTGTGATACGCCTGCCTCAGTCTCCCAAAGTGCTGGGATGACAGGCGTGAGCCACCACGTCCGACCTCCTTCCAAGGGGATGTTTTATTTTTATTATTTATTCTTTTGAGAATGCGTTTTACTCGTTTCCCAGGCTGGAGTGCAGTGGTGCGATCTCTGCCCCTGCAGCCTCCGCCTCCTGGGTTCAAGCAATTCTCCTGCCTCAGCCTCCCAGTAGCTGGGATTACAGGCACCGGCCACCACGCCCAGCTAATTTTGTATTTTTGGACGGACCTGCACCATCTTGGCCAGGCTGGTCTCGAACTCCCGACCTCAGGTGATCCTGTCAGCCTCCCAAAGTGCTGGGATTGCAGGCACCACCCCACCTGGAATTTTTTTGTATTTTTAGTAGAGACGGGGTTTCACCATCTTGGCCAGGCTGGTCTCGAACTCCCGACCTCAGGCGATCCGCCCGCCTCGCCTCCCAAAGTGCTGGGATGACAGGCTGAGCCACCGCCCGGCTATACAAGTTTTCATTTGTCACCAGATATGGCCCAGCAGTGCAATGGCTGAGTCCATTGTTCTGTTTTAAATAAGGGTTTCTTGAGAACAACCCCTCTGACTCTGGCCAACTGCAAAGTGAAAAGTCCATTTACAGCTTATGTAAATCTGTCAGCCCTTTCTTGGGCTCCTGCGCTCTGAAAACCACCCTTCACAGCTACAAGGAAAACCGGGGCAGGAACCCCCGCCTTCCGCAGAAAGACAGGAAGGAAAATCCTCAGGTTTCACAGAGCGTGAAAGAAAAATAAAATACAACGTGTGTGACCTGCTTCCTGACAGATAAAACAGTGTTCTCATTTTAGGAAAACCGCTTCCTCCTCAGCCTGTGAGGCATTTAGGATTTACTGCAGATTTGGTTTTAGTCTCTGGCTTTTTTTTGAGACAGAGTTTTACTGTCACCCAGGCTGGAGTGCAATGGTGTGACCTCAGCTCACCGTATCCTCCACTTCCGGGTTCAAGTGATTCTCCTGCCTCAGCCTCCCGAGTAGCTGGGATTACAGGCACCGGCCACCACGCCCAGCTAATTTTGTATTTTTAGTAGAGATGGTTTCACCATGTTGGCCAGGCTGGTCTCGAACTCCTGACCTCAGGTGATCTCCTCAGCCTCCCAAAGTGCTGGGATGACAGGCGTGAGCCACCTGCCTCCTTAAGGATGTTTTTATTTATTTATTTTTGACAATGTGATTTCTGTTTTATTATTATTATTATTATTTTTTAATGTATTTTTTCTTTTTTTTTTTGAGACTGTGATTTCTAACGTGTCGATTTGAATGACACATTTGCACGACCAGCCGCCTGCCCCGGGAAGCCTGACGAGGACCAGGTCTGCCTACGAATCACTGGTCTGTCTGCTCGTCAGAGAAAAGGAACAGTCCTTTTAGGGTTAGTGCTTTCGCACGTCCTGTGAGCGCTTTTGCCACGGACTGGCGGCTGCCGGCGCCCAGGCGTGGGGATGCTGCCTGCTGCAGAGTTTAATCACGTGGAATACAGTGTGGCGATTCCTCAGGGACCTAGAAATACAAATTCCATTTGACCAGCAATCCCATTACTGGGTATATATCCAAAGGACTATAAATCGTTCTACTATAAGGACACATGCACACGAATGTTCATTGCAGCACTGTTTACAATAGCAAAGAACTGGAACCAACCCAAATGCCCAACGATGATAGACTGGACTGGGAAAATGTGGCACATATACACCATGGAATATTATGCAGCTATCAAAAACGATGAGTTCCTGTCCTTTGTAGGAACATGGATGAACCTGGAGACCATCATTCTCAGCAAACTGACACAAGAACAGAAAATGAAATAATATATGTTCATTGAGGCGCTGTTTACAATAGCAAAGACCTGGAACCAACCCAAACGCCCATCGATGATAGACTGGACTGGGAAAATGTGGCACATATACACCACGGAATAGTACACAGCCATGAAAAAGGATGAGTTCGTGTCCTTTGTAGGGACATGGATGAATCTGGAGAACATCATTCTCAGCAAACTGACACAAGAACGGAAAATGAAATAATATATGTTCATTGAGGCGCTGTTTACAATAGCAAAGACCTGGAACCAACCCAAATGCCCATCGATGATAGACCGGACTGGGAAAATGTGTCACATGGACACTGTGGAATACTATGCAGCCATGAAAAAGGATGAGTTCGTGTCCTTTGTAGGGACACGGATGAACCTGGACACCATCATTCTCAGCAAACTGACACAAGAACAGAAAATCAAACACCGCATGTTCTCACTCATAGGCGGGTGTTGAACAGTGAGAACACGTGGACACAGGGAGGGGGGGCATCACACACTTTGGTCTGTTGGGGTTGGGGGGGGATAACATGGGGAGAAATGCCAGATACAGGTGACCGGGGGATGGAGGCAGCAAACCACCTTGTCATGTGTGTTCCTATATAGCAATCCTGCATGATCTGCACATGTACCCCAGAACGTAAACTACAAAAATAATAATCATAATAATAGGCCGGGCACAGGGGCTCACGCCTGTCATCCCAGCACTTTGGGAGGTCGAGGCGGGCGGATCGCCTGAGGTCGGGAGTTCGAGACCAGCCTGGCCAACATGGTGAAACCCCGTCTCTACTAAAAATACAAAAATTAGCTGGGCACGGTGGCGCGTGCCTGTAATCCCAGCTACTCAGGAGGCTGAGGCAGGAGAATTGCCTGAACCCGGGAGGCGGAGGTTGCGGTGAGCCGAGATCGCGCCATTGCACTCCAGCCTGGGTGACAAGAGGGAAACTCCGTCTCAAAAAAATACAAAATAAATAGATAAATAAATAAATAAATAATAAATAATAATCAATAAGAAACCCCAAAACTCTGCATCCTCGGAGGGAATGGCCTTCGTTCTCAGCGCTCCGTCCGACAATCAGCAGTTCAGCAGAAACGCCTCCTCCCAGACGAGGAAAATGGGGAGGCGGGGGCAGAAACCTGAACGATAGTTTTTAAAGTGAGGTGAGTCAGGAGAATCATGAATGCGACTTGAGGACCCTCGATTTGAACGACGGTTTCATTTATTCATTTATTTTTCAAAACCGAGTCTCTCTCTGTCGCCCGGGCGGGAGTGCGGTGGCGCAATCTCGGCTCACAGCAACCTCCGCTTCACGGGTTCAAGCCATTCTCCTGCCTCAGCCTCCAGAGTAGCTGGGACTACAGGCACCTCCCACCACGCCCGGCTAGTTTTTGTATGTTTAGTAGAGACGGGGTTTCACCGTGTTGATCAGGCTGGTCTCGAACTCGCGACCTCAGGCGATCCGCCCACCTCGGCCTCCCAAAGTGCTGGGATGACTTTTGATGTTTTATTTCACAAAGTGGAGGCGTTGTTTCTCAATCTGCCACTAGGTGGCAGCAGATACATACAGCTTTCTGCATTGCTTTTTTATTTTTATTATTTATTCTTTTTGAGAATGCGTTTTACTCGTTTCCCAGGCTGGAGTTCAGTGGCGCGATCTCGGCTCACTGCAGCCTCCACCTCCCGGGTTCAAGCGATCCTCCTGCCTCAGCCTCCCGAGTAGGTGGGATTACAGGAGCATGCCATCATGCTCTGAGAATTTTTATATATATATATAGTGCTCTGATAATTTATATATATTTTCTGTGTGTATCTATATATATATATATAATATATATATAAATTATATATATAAATATATTTAAATATATATATAAATTATATATATATGTATATAATATATATATATTTCTTTTTTTGAGACAGAGTCTCGCTCTGTCCCCCAGGCTGGAGTGCAGTGGTGCGATCTCTGCCCCTGCAGCCTCCGCCTCCCGGGTTCAAGCGATTCTCCTGCCTCAGCCTCCCGAGTAACTGGGATTACAGGTGCATGCCATCTGGCTCTGATAATTTATATATATAGTGCTCTGATAATTTATATATATTTTCTGTGTGTGTGTGTGTACACACACATATATATATACAGACACACACACATAAAACATATATATATATTTTATGTGTGTGTGTATATATATATATATATATATATATTTTGAAACAGAGTATTGCTCTGTCCCCCAGGCTGGAGTGCAGTGGCGTGATCTCAGCTCACTGCAACCTCCACCTCCTGGGTTCAAGCGATTCTTCTGCCTCAGCCTCCCAAGTAACTTGAATTACAGATGCATGCCATCATGCTCTGATAATTTATATATATATAAATTATATATATATATAGTGCTCTGATAATTTATATATATTTTCTGTCTGTGTGTCTATATATAAATTATATATAGACATATATAAATATATATATAAATTATATATTTATATATATTTATAAATTATATATAAAAATTATATATAAATATATATAAATTATATATATATATATTTCTTTTTTGGAGACAGAGTCTCGCTCTGTCCCCCAGCTGGAGTGCAGTGGTGCGATCTCTGCCCCCTGCAGCCTCAGCCTCCCGGGTTCAAGCGATTCTCCTGCCTCAGCCTCCCAAGTAGCTGGGATTACAGGCATGGGCCACCACGCCCAGCTAATTTTTGTATTTTTATTGGAGATTGGGTTTCACCATGTTGGTCAGTCTGGTCTCGAACTCCCGACCTCATGTGATCCGTCCACCTCAGCCTCCCAAAGTGCTGGGATTACGGGCATGACCCGCTGACCTGGGTTGATTGTTGTATTTTTAATAGAGACGGGGTTTCACCATGTTGGCCAGGCTGGTCTCGAACTCCCGACCTCATGTGATCCATCCACCTCGGCCTCCCAAAGTGCTGGGATTACGGGCATGACCCGCTGACCTGGGTTGATGTATTTTTAATAGAGCGGGGTTTCACCATGTTGGCCAGGCTGGTCTCGAACTCCGACCTCATGATCCGTCCACCTCGGCCTCCCAAAGTGCTGGGATTACAGGCATGACCGCTGACCTGGGTTGATTGTTGTATTTTTAATAGAGGCGGGGTTTCACCATGTTGGCCAGGCTGGTCTCGAACTCCCGACCTCATGTGATCCATCACCTCGGCCTCCCAAAGTGCTGGGATTACGGGCATGACCCGCTGACCTGGGTTGATTGTTGTATTTTTAATAGAGACGGGGTTTCACCATGTTGGCCAGGCTGGTCTCGAACTCCGACCTCATGATCCATCACCTCGGCCTCCCAAAGTGCTGGGATTACGGGCATGACCCGCTGACCTGGGTTGATTGTTGTATTTTTAAGAGGCGGGGTTCACCATGTTGGCCAGGCTGGTCTCGAACTCCCGACCTCATGATCCGTCCACCTCGGCCTCCCAAAGTGCTGGGATTACGGGCATGACCCGCTGACCTGGGTTGATTGTTGTATTTTTAATAGAGGCGGGGTTTCACCATGTTGGCCAGGCTGGTCTCGAACTCCCGACCTCATGTGATCCATCCACCTCGGCCTCCCAAAGTGCTGGGATTACAGGCATGACCCGCTGACCTGGGTTGATTGTTGTATTTTTAATAGAGCGGGGTTTCACCATGTTGGCCAGGCTGGTCTCGAACTCCCGACCTCATGTGATCCGTCCACCTCAGCCTCCCAAAGTGCTGGGATTACGGGCATGACCCGCTGACCTGGGTTGATGTATTTTTAATAGAGACGGGGTTTCACCATGTTGGCCAGGCTGGTCTCGAACTCCCGACCTCAGGTGATCCGCCCTCGGTCTCTCAGAGTGCTGCAACCTGGCCGTCGGCCACCTCGCCCAGTCCAATTAAGAGACGTTTGATTTTGCAGCGGGTGGCCACACTGGCCGAAGGGATGAACAAGCAGGGTTTTGTGGCTTTCAGAGGTTGAAATGAGCACCCTTCGGTTTGCTCAGGAGGAGAATTTCGGAGCCAGGAAATTGCACGGAACCCCCGTGACCCTTAGGAGCTTTTTTCCAGGCTGGAGCAAAATCAGAATTGACCACGATGATGATACCCACTCCACAGCACGTCACACTTGACAGCAGTTTTCCAGGAGAGGGAAACTTGGCTATAGGATTAAACCTCATAAAAATGTTATTACAAACCACGTAGGATTAAATGCCCCCTTTTCTTCAGACTTAAATAATTCAGAGTCTCCTGTTTTTTTTTTTTTTTTTTCCAAAACAGACACACACAGACACACACTCACAGCCCAGTTATGTTACAGGTTAAGCAAATATTAAAGTGTGAATTTCGGTTTTCATTGGTTCAGGGCTCTGAGCTTAAGAGTCTGCTGGGATGGACCTAATGCACGTGAAACTCATGGATGGTCAAACTCTATAGCTGGGATTTACAATCATACAGTTTCTTTTCTTTTCTTTCTTTTTTTTTTTTTTGAGACAGAGTTTCTCTTCTTACCCAGGCTGGAGTGCAGTGGTGCGATCTCGGCTCACCGCAACCTCCGCCTCCTGGGTTCAGGCAATTCTCCTGCCTCAGCCTCCCGAGTAGCTGGGATTACAGGCACGCGCCACCGTGCCGGCTAATTTTGTATTTTTAGTAGAGACGGGGTTTCAACATCTTGGCCAGGCTGGTCTCGAACTGCTGACCTCATGTGATCCGTCCACCTCAGCCTCCCAAAGTGCTGGGATTACGGGCATGACCCGCTGACCTGGGTTGATTGTTGTATTTTTAATAGAGACGGGGTTTCACCATGTTGGCCAGGCTGGTCTCGAACTCCCGACCTCATGTGATCCGTCCACCTCAGCCTCCCAAAGTGCTGGGATTACGGGCATGACCCGCTGACCTGGGTTGATGTATTTTTAATAGAGACGGGGTTTCACCATGTTGGCCAGGCTGGTCTCGAACTCCCGACCTCATGTGATCCGTCCACCTCGGCCTCCCAAAGTGCTGGGATTACGGGCATGACCCGCTGACCTGGGTTGATTGTTGTATTTTTAATAGAGACGGGGTTTCACCATGTTGGCCAGGCTGGTCTCGAACTCCCGACCTCATGTGATCCGTCCACCTCGGCCTCCCAAAGTGCTGGGATTACGGGCATGACCCGCTGACCTGGGTTGATTGTTGTATTTTTAATAGAGACGGGGTTTCACCATGTTGGCCAGGCTGGTCTCGAACTCCCGACCTCATGTGATCCGTCCACCTCGGCCTCCCAAAGTGCTGGGATTACGGGCATGACCCGCTGACCTGGGTTGATTGTTGTATTTTTAATAGAGACGGGGTTTCACCATGTTGGCCAGGCTGGTCTCGAACTCCCGACCTCATGTGATCCATCCACCTCGGCCTCCCAAAGTGCTGGGATTACGGGCATGACCCGCTGACCTGGGTTGATTGTTGTATTTTTAATAGAGACGGGGTTTCACCATGTTGGCCAGGCTGGTCTCGAACTCCCGACCTCATGTGATCCGTCCACCTCAGCCTCCCAAAGTGCTGGGATTACGGGCATGACCCGCTGACCTGGGTTGATTGTTGTATTTTTAATAGAGACGGGGTTTCACCATGTTGGCCAGGCTGGTCTCGAACTCCCGACCTCATGTGATCCGTCCACCTCAGCCTCCCAAAGTGCTGGGATTACGGGCATGACCCGCTGACCTGGGTTGATGTATTTTTAATAGAGACGGGGTTTCACCATGTTGGCCAGGCTGGTCTCGAACTCCCGACCTCAGGTGATCCGCCCTCGGTCTCTCAGAGTGCTGCAACTATAGCCGTCGGCCACCTCGCCCAGTCCAATTAAGAGACGTTTGATTTTGCAGCGGGTGGCCACACTGGCCGAAGGGATGAACAAGCAGGGTTTTGTGGCTTTCAGAGGTTGAAATGAGCACCCTTCGGTTTGCTCAGGAGGAGAATTTCGGAGCCAGGAAATTGCACGGAACCCCGTGACCCTTAGGAGCTTTTCCAGGCTGGAGCAAAATCAGAATTGACCACGATGATGATACCACTCCACAGCACGTCACACTTGACAGCAGTTTTCCAGGAGGAAACTTGGCTATAGGATTAAACCTCATAAAATGTTATTACAAACCACGTAGGATTAAATGCCCCCTTTTCTTCAGACTTAAATAATTCAGAGTCTCCTGTTTTTTTTTTTTTTTTTTCCAAAACAGACACACACAGACACACACTCACAGCCCAGTTATGTTACAGGTTAAGCAAATATTAAAGTGTGAATTTCGGTTTTCATTGGTTCAGGGCTCTGAGCTTAAGAGTCTGCTGGGATGGACCTAATGCACGTGAAACTCATGGATGGTCAAACTCTATAGCTGGGATTTACAATCATACAGTTTCTTTTCTTTTTCTTTCTTTTTTTTTTTTTTTGAGACTGAGTTTCGCTCTTCTTACCCAGGCTGGAGTGCAATGGTGCAATCTCGGCTCACCGCAACCTCCGCCTCCTGGGTTCAGGCAATTCTCCTGCCTCAGCCTCCCGAGTAGCTGGGATTACAGGCACGCGCCACCGTGCCCGGCTAATTTTTGTATTTTTAGTAGAGACGGGGTTTCAACATCTTGGCCAGGCTGGTCTCGAACTGCTGACCTCATGATCCACCCACCTCGGCCTCCCAAGTATAAACAAGTTTTATACGCAGTGGGAAAGTCATCGTGAGTACGACTGGCCTTACTGGGGAATGATCTTTATTGCAGATAAATGTGCGCCATGTCCAGGGTACGCCTGGGTGGGATGAGAGCCGCCTGTGAGTCCTTAAAATCAGGGACAGGGCTGCACCCTGACGATTTCCTCCTCGAAGCTCTGCTGAGCTCACAGACGCAGGACCGCTAAGTAGCAGGTGACCGTCATCAACTGTAAGTTCATCCCTTCTTTCATATTTATCTATTTTTTATTCTCTTTTTAATTGCATTTTAGGTTTTGGGGCACATGTGAAGAACATGCAGGACTGTTGCATAGGTGCACACGTGGCCGTGTGATTTGCTGCCTTCCTCCCCTTCACCTATATCTGGCATTTCTCCCCATGCTCTCTCTCCCCAACTCCCCCCCCCGCTGTCCCTCTCCTATTCCCCCCAACAGACCCCACTGTGTGGTCCTCCCCGCCCTGTGTCCACGTGTTCTCATTGATCAACACCCGCCTATGAGTGAGAACAGGCGGTGTTTCATTTTCTGTTCTTGTGTCAGTTTGCTGAGTATGATGGTTTCCAGGTTCATCCATGTCCCTACAAAGGACACGAACTCATCCTTTTTCATGGCTGCGTACTATTCCATGGTGTATATTCTGTGCCACATTTTCCCAGTCCAGTCTATCATCGATGGGCATTTGGGTTGGTTCCAGGTCTTTGCTACTGTAAACAGCGCTGCAATGAACATTCGTGTGCATGTGTCCTTATAGTAGAACGATTTATAGTCCTTTGGATATATACCCAGTAACGGGATTGCTGGGTCAAATGGAATTTCTATTTCTAGGTCCCTGAGGAATCACCACAGTGTCCTCCACAATGGCTGAACTAATTTACACTCCCACCAGCAGTGTAAGAGTGTTGCTATTTCGTATTTATTTTACACTTAGCAGCTCCGACTTTCAGAGCCGTTGAAATGACGCTCCCCAAGTCCCCCGAGATGCTTCTCTCAGCGGTCACCCTGGGGGAAGAGCGCACCTGTCATGCTTTTACTGCCGCTCATTAGCTGCGGTGCCGCTGTTAGAACACACAGGTGCAGACAGGGTCAGGCAGAGGGGCCTCCTTCTCCCTGCCTCGGCAGACACCGAAAATTGTCATCTTCTGCCTTCCAAACTCAGCAAACAGGCCTCGGGGGTCAGCGGGAACGGCATCTTGGCTCCAAAGGGGTCCTTCGCTCTGGGACCCCGAGTGCTCCCGGATACCCCAAAGTGTACGCTCACAGCGGCTGTTTCTGGCCTGCGGGTCTGCAGAGGACGCGCCTGTGGGAACGGGCAGCCCGTGGGAGCGTCCCTGAGTTTAAGTCAGGAACGAACAGTGGGAAAAGACAGTCTCCTGGCCGGGCTCCGTGGCTCACGCCTGTCACCACAGCACTTTGGGAGGCCGAGGCGGGTGGATCACCTGAGGTCAGGAGTTCGAGACCAGCCTGGCCAACTTGGAGAAACCCCGTCTGAAAAAGACATTCTCCTGGCTGGGCTCCGTGGCTCACGCCTGTAATCCCAGCACTTTGGGAGGCCGAGGCGGGTGGATCACGAGGTCAAGAGATCGAGACCATCCAGGTCAACATGGTGAAACCCCGTCTCTACTAAAAATACCAAAATCAGCCGGGCAAGGTGGAGTGTGCCTGTAATCGCAGCTACTCAGGAGGCTGAGGCAGGAGAATCGCCTGAACCCAGGAGGCGGAGGCTGCGGTGAGCCGAGATCGCGCCATTGCACTCCAGCCTGGGTGACAAGAGCGAAACTCTGTCTCAAAAAAAAAAAAAATAAATAACTAAATAAATAAGTATAATTTATCAATCTTTCTATATCTATCCTGTATCTATCTATCTGGTTATCATCTATCATTTACCTATCTATTAACCATATGTATGTATTATCTATCTATGTATCCATAACTATCTAGCTACCCATCAATATCTATCATTTTATATCTATCTGTCTATCTATCTATGTGTCTGTCTATGTATCCATCTATCTACGTATGTGTCTATCTATCTATCTATCTATCTATCTATCTATCTATGTATCTATCTATCTATGTATGTGTCTATCTATCTATGTATCTATGTATCTATGTATCTATGTATCTATGTATCTATGTATCTATCTATCTATCTATGTATCTATCTATCTATGTATCTATCTATGTATCTATGTATCTATCTATCTATCTATGTATCTATGTATCTATGTATCTATGTATCTATCTATCTATCTATCTATCTATCTATCTATGTATCTATCTATCTATCTATCTATCTATCTATCTATCTATCTATCTATCTATCTATGTGTCTATCTATCTATCTACCTGTCCATCTATCTATGTATCTATGTATCTATCTATGTATGTATGTATGTATCTATCTATCTATCTATGTATCCATCTATCTATGTATGTGTCTATCTATCTATCTATCCAGGTATCTATCTATGTATCTATCTATGTGTCGATGTATCTGTCTATGTATGTATGTATCTACCTATCTATATCTATCTATTTAGTCTATGTATGTATCTGTCTCTATTATCTACATATGTGTCTATCATCTATCTCTGTATCTATCTATCCATCACCTATCTATGTATCTATCGATGTATCTATCATCTATCTGTCTATATATCCAACTATAATCTCTCTCTGTATCTAAGCATATCTATGTTCTCTGTGTCTGTATCATATCGATCCATGTGTCTGTTATCTGTCTCTGTATATATGTATCTATGTATCATCTATCTATGTATCTATCGATGTATCTATGTATCTATCTATCTATCTATTGATATGTCTATCGATGTATCTATCATCTATCTGTGTATCTATGGCTGTATCTATCTATCCATCACCTATCTATGTATCTATCGGTGTATCTATCATCTATCTATCTATATATCTATATGTCTATCGGTGTATCTATCATCTATCTATCTATGTATCTATCTATAATCTGTCTATCTGAGCATATCTATCTATCTCTCATCTCTGTGTCTGTACCGTATCTCTCTATCTCTCTCTCTAAGCGTATCTCTGTGTCCGTGGACCCATCTCGGTATCGATCATCTCTGTC
>CM038398.1:2718367-2735867 GCA_021498475.1 Saguinus midas
TCTATCTATCTATCTATCTATCTATCTATCTATCTATCTATCTATCTATCTATCTATCTATCTATCTATCTATCTATCTATCTATCTATCTATCTATCTATCTATCTATCTATCTATCTATCTATCTATCTATCTATCTATCTATGTATCTATCTATCTATCTATGTATCTATCTATCTATCTATTTATCTATCTATCTATGTATCTATCTATCTATCTATGTATCAATCAATCTATGTGTCTATCTATCTATCTATCTATGTATCTATCTATCTATCTATGTGTCTATCTATCTATCTATCTATCTATCTATGTATCTATCTATCTATCTATGTATCTATCTATCTATCTATCTATCTATCTATGTATCTATCTATGTATCTATCTATCTATCTATGTATCTATCTATCTATCTATCTATGTATCTATCTATCTATCTATCTATCTATCTATCTATCTATCTATCTATCTATCTATCTATCTATGTATCTATCTATGTATCTATCTATCTATCTATCTATGTATCTATCTATCTATCTATCTATCTATCTATCTATCTATCTATCTATCTATCTATCTATCTATCTATCTATCTATGTATCTATCTATCTATGTATCTATCTATCTATGTATCTATGTATCTATCTATCTATGTATCTATCTATCTATCTATGTATCAATCAATCTATGTGTCTATCTATCTATCTATCTATGTATCTATCTATCTATCTATGTGTCTATCTATCTATCTATCTATCTATCTATGTATCTATCTCTCTGTCTGTGTCTCTATCTATCTACAAATTCTCCTATCTATGTATCTATTTATGTATCATCTATCTATCTATGTATCTATCTACAAATTCTTCTATGTATGTATCTATCTATCTATCTATCTATCTATCTATCTATCTATCTATCTATCTATCTATCTATCTATGTATCTATCTATGTATCTATCTATCTATGTATCTATGTATCTATCTATGTATCTATCTATCTATCTATCTATCTATGTATCTATCTATCTATCTATCTATCTATGTATCTATCTATCTATGTATCTATCTATCTATGTATCTATGTATCTATCTATGTATCTATCTATGTATCTATCTATCTATCTATCTATCTATCTATCTATCTATCTATCTATCTATCTATCTATCTATCTATCTATCTATCTATCTATCTATGTATCTATCTATCTATCTATCTATCTATCTATCTATGTATCTATCTATCTATGTGTCTATCTATCTATCTATCTATCTATCTATCTATCTATCTATCTATCTATGTATCTATCTATCTATGTGTCTATCTATCTATCTATGTATCTATCTATGTATCTATCTATGTATCTATCTATCTATGTATCTATCTATCTATGTATCTATCTATGTGTCTATCTATCTATCTATCTATCTATCTATCTATCTATGTATCTATCTATCTATGTATCTATCTATCTATCTATGTATCTATCTATGTATCTATCTATGTATCTATCTATGTATCTATCTATCTATCTATCTATCTATCTATCTATCTATCTATCTATCTATGTATCTATCTATCTATCTATCTATGATGAGTCAAGAGCCAAAAGGAAGCTGGACAAAAGCAGCCATGTACAACCTCTTCCCAATGCTCCTCCCACCACCATTTTTTTTTTTTTTGAGATAGTCCCATTTGCTGGGCAAGGAGGAGGAATGCGTGTTGGACCTGGACCTGGCCTCCATGTTTCTGCCCAAGAGAAGGAGAGTCTAGACAGCACTGTGCAGCAGAACTTTCTGTATGGTGGGAACGTTCTGCAATCTCCACTGCCCAGTATGGCAGCCACTAACCCCATGAAGCCAATGGACACTTGAAATATGGCTACTGTAACTAGGACACTGAACTTTCAATTTCACTTGATTTTAGTTTAAATTTAAGAGGTTACATGTGGCTGGTGGCTACCATACTGAAACAGTAAGTCCTTATTTTATTTATTTTTTTTTGACAGCGTCTTGCTCTGTCATCCAGGGTGGAGTGCAGTGGCACAACCTTGGCTCAGTGCAACCTCTGCCTCCAGGGTTCAAATGATCCTTGTGCCTCAGCCTCCCGAATAGCTGGGATTACAGGTGCCTGCCATCATACCTGGCTAGTTTTTGTATTTTTTTAGCCAAGAGGGGATTTCACCACATTGGCCAGGCTACTCTCAAACTTCTGACCTCAAGTGAGGAGTTTGCCTGCCTCAGCCTCCCAAAATGCTGGGATTACAGGTGTGAGCCACCGCCCAGCTAATTTTTTGTTTGTTTTGTATTTTTAGTAGAGATGGGGTTTCACCATGTTACCCAGGCTGGTCTCGAACCCTGACCTCAGGTGATCCTCCACCTCGTACTCCCAAAGTGCTGGGATTACTGGCATGAACCACCACGCCCAGCTAATTTTTTTTTTTTTGTATTTTTAGTAGAGATGGGGTTTCACCGTGTTGCAGGCTGGTCTCGAACCCTGACCTCAGGTGATCCGCCCACCTCAGCCTCCCAAAATGCTGGGATTACAGGTGCCTGCCATCATACCTGGCTAGTTTTGTATTTTTTAGCCAAGAGGATTTCACCACATTGGCCAGGCTACTCTCAAACTTCTGACCTCAAGTGAGGAGTTTGCCTGCCTCAACCTCCCAAAATGCTGGGATTACAGGTGCCTGCCATCATACCTGGCTAGTTTTGTATTTTTTAGCCAAGAGGATTTCACCACATTGGCCAGGCTACTCTCAAACTTCTGACCTCAAGTGAGGAGTTTGCCTGCCTCAACCTCCCAAAATGCTGGGATTACAGGTGCCTGCCATCATACCTGGCTAGTTTTGTATTTTTTAGCCAAGAGGATTTCACCACATTGGCCAGGCTACTCTCAAACTTCTGACCTCAAGTGAGGAGTTTGCCTGCCTCAACCTCCCGAATAGCTGGGATTACAGGTGCCTGCCATCATACCTGGCTAGTTTTGTATTTTTTAGCCAAGAGGATTTCACCACATTGGCCAGGCTACTCTCAAACTTCTGACCTCAAGTGAGGAGTTTGCCTGCCTCAGCCTCCCGAATAGCTGGGATTACAGGTGCCTGCCATCATACCTGGCTAGTTTTGTATTTTTTAGCCAAGAGGATTTCACCACATTGGCCAGGCTACTCTCAAACTTCTGACCTCAAGTGAGGAGTTTGCCTGCCTCAGCCTCCCGAATAGCTGGGATTACAGGTGCCTGCCATCATACCTGGCTAGTTTTGTATTTTTTAGCCAAGAGGATTTCACCACATTGGCCAGGCTACTCTCAAACTTCTGACCTCAAGTGAGGAGTTTGCCTGCCTCAGCCTCCCGAATAGCTGGGATTACAGGTGCCTGCCATCATACCTGGCTAGTTTTGTATTTTTTAGCCAAGAGGATTTCACCACATTGGCCAGGCTACTCTCAAACTTCTGACCTCAAGTGAGGAGTTTGCCTGCCTCAGCCTCCCGAATAGCTGGGATTACAGGTGCCTGCCATCATACCTGGCTAGTTTTGTATTTTTTAGCCAAGAGGATTTCACCACATTGGCCAGGCTACTCTCAAACTTCTGACCTCAAGTGAGGAGTTTGCCTGCCTCAGCCTCCCGAATAGCTGGGATTACAGGTGCCTGCCATCATACCTGGCTAGTTTTGTATTTTTTAGCCAAGAGGATTTCACCACATTGGCCAGGCTACTCTCAAACTTCTGACCTCAAGTGAGGAGTTTGCCTGCCTCAGCCTCCCGAATAGCTGGGATTACAGGTGCCTGCCATCATACCTGGCTAGTTTTGTATTTTTTAGCCAAGAGGATTTCACCACATTGGCCAGGCTACTCTCAAACTTCTGACCTCAAGTGAGGAGTTTGCCTGCCTCAACCTCCCAAAATGCTGGGATTACAGGTGCCTGCCATCATACCTGGCTAGTTTTGTATTTTTTAGCCAAGAGGATTTCACCACATTGGCCAGGCTACTCTCAAACTTCTGACCTCAAGTGAGGAGTTTGCCTGCCTCAGCCTCCCGAATAGCTGGGATTACAGGTGCCTGCCATCATACCTGGCTAGTTTTGTATTTTTTAGCCAAGAGGATTTCACCACATTGGCCAGGCTACTCTCAAACTTCTGACCTCAAGTGAGGAGTTTGCCTGCCTCAGCCTCCCGAATAGCTGGGATTACAGGTGCCTGCCATCATACCTGGCTAGTTTTGTATTTTTTAGCCAAGAGGATTTCACCACATTGGCCAGGCTACTCTCAAACTTCTGACCTCAAGTGAGGAGTTTGCCTGCCTCAGCCTCCCGAATAGCTGGGATTACAGGTGCCTGCCATCATACCTGGCTAGTTTTGTATTTTTTAGCCAAGAGGATTTCACCACATTGGCCAGGCTACTCTCAAACTTCTGACCTCAAGTGAGGAGTTTGCCTGCCTCAGCCTCCCGAATAGCTGGGATTACAGGTGCCTGCCATCATACCTGGCTAGTTTTGTATTTTTTAGCCAAGAGGATTTCACCACATTGGCCAGGCTACTCTCAAACTTCTGACCTCAAGTGAGGAGTTTGCCTGCCTCAGCCTCCCGAATAGCTGGGATTACTAAAATATTAAAAAATTACCCTGGCAGCGTGGGACACACCTGTCATCCCAGCACTTTGGGAGGCTGAGGCGGGCGGATCACCAGAGGTCAGGAGTTCGAGACCAGCCTGGTCAACGTGCAGAAACCCCACCTATCTAGTAAAATACAAAATTAGCCGGGCGTGGTGGTGGGTGCCTGCAATCCCAGCTACTCAGGAGGCTGAGGCAGGAGAATCGCTTGAACCCGGGAGGCGGAGGTTGCAGTGAGCTGAGATTGCGCCATTGCACTCCAGCCTGGGCCACAGAGAAGGACTGTTGAGAAAAAAGAAAAAAATATGGAGACTGTGCAAGCAAGAAAGAATCTACAGATTCTCCCAGCAGAGGGCATTCCGGGACGCGGATCCAGCGTCTGGACGGCCTGCTCCCGCGGACACTGGCAATTCCTCTGAACCCCAAGGCTTCCAGTGAGTCCTGCAGGGACCACGTTTTCTACATAAACATTAAAAGAATAAGACGCTTCTCCGGTATCCAAGCAGCAAACCCCCACCGGCCCCCAATGTGCTTCCTACAGCCTGAGGTCATTCAACATGTCAAAACGTACCAAAACCCCGTCAGGCCCAGGCGGGCGGATCACCTGAGGTCAGGAGTTCGAGACCAGCCTGGCCAACGTATCTATCTATTCATTGATCTATCTATCTATCCATCTATTCTATCTATCTATCTATCTATCTATCTGTCTATCTATCTATCTATTCATTGATCTATCTATCTATCTATTCATTGATCTATCTATCTATTCTATCTATCTATCTATCTATCTATCTATCATCTATCTATGTATCTATCGATGTATCTATGTATCTATCTATCTATCTATTTATCTATCTATCTATGTATCTATCTATCTATCTGTCTATCTATCTATCTATGTATGTATCTATCTATGTATCTATCTATCTATCTATGTATCTATCTATGTATCTATCTATGTATCTATCTATGTATCTATCTATCTATCTATCTATCTATCTATCTATCTATCTATCTGTCTATGTATCGATCTATCTCTCTCTAGCTATGATGAGAGTCAAGAGCCAAAAGGAAGCTGGACAAAAGCAGCCATGTACAACCTCTTCCCAATGCTCCTCCCACCACCATTTTTTTTTTTTTTTGAGACAGACTCTTGCTCTGTCTCCCAGGCTGGAGTGCAATGGTGCGATCTCGGCTCATGGCAACCTCCGCCTCCGGGGTTCAGGCAATTCTCCTCGTCAGCCTCCAGAGTAGCTGGGATTACAGGCACGCACCACCGTGCCCGGGTAATTTTTGTATTTTAGTAGAGACGGGGTTTCACCATGTTGGCCAGGCTGGTCTCGAACTCTTGACCTCGTGATCCACCCGCCTCGGCCTCCCAAAGTGCTGGGATTACTGGCGTGAGCCACCAGCCCAACTAATTTTTTGTTTGTTTTGTATTTTAGTAGAGATGGGGTTTCACCATGTTGGCCAGGCTGGTCTCGAACTCTTGACCTCGTGATCCACCCGCCTCGGCCTCCCAAAGTGCTGGGATTACTGGCGTGAGCCACCGCGCCCAGCTAATTTTTTTTTGTTTTGTTTTGTATTTTTAGTAGAGATGGGGTTTCACCATGTTACCCAGGCTGGTCTCGAACCCCTGACCTCAGGTGATCCTCCCACCTCGTACTCCCAAAGTGCTGGGATTACTGGCATGAACCACCACGCCCAGCTAATTTTTGTTTTTTTTTTTTGTATTTTTAGTAGAGATGGGTTTCACCGTGTTACCCAGGCTGGTCTCGAACCCCTGACCTCAGGTGATCCGCCCACCTCAGCCTCCCAAAGTGCTGGGATTAGTGGCATGAACCACCACGCCTGGCCCATTACTGTTTTTCAAGCTACTGAAATAGTCCCAGCGCAGTGGCTCACGCCCGTAATCCCAGCACTTTGGGAGGCCGAGGCGGGTGGATCAGGAAGTCAGGAGTTCAAGACCAGCCTGGCCAACATGTTGAAACCCCGTCTCTACTAAAAATACAAAAATTACCTGGACTTGGTGGCGCGTGCCTGTAATCCCAGCTACTCGGGAGGCTGAGGCAGGAGAATCCCTTGTACCCGGAGGCGGAGGTTGCGGTGAGCCGAGAACACGCCACTGAACTCCAGCCTGGGTGACAGACCGAGACGCTGTCTCAAAAAATCAGCAAATATCAGCTCCGAACAGAACCCCACTGCATTCTTCGAAACCATCTTTTCCAAGGAGGTCATGAGTTCGAGACCAGCCTGGCCAGCATGGTGAAACCTCGTCTCTACTAAAAATACAAGAATGAGCCGGGTGTGGGGGCTCACTTCTGTAATCCCAGCGCTTTGGGAGGCCGAGGCGGGCGGATCACCTGAGGTCGGGAGTTCGAGACCAGCCTGGCCAACATGGTGAAACCCCGTCTCTACAAAAAAATACAAAAATCAACCCAGGTGCTGTGGCTCATGCCTGTAATCCCAGCACTTTGGGAGGCCGAGGTGGGCTGATCACCAGAGGTCAGGAGTTCGAGACCAGCCTGGCCAACGTGCAGAAACCCCGTCTCTACTAAAAATACAAGAATGAGCCGGGTGTGGGGCTCACTTCTGTAATCCCAGCACTTTGGGAGGCCGAGGCGGGCGGATCACCTGAGGTCGGGAGTTCGAGACCAGCCTGGCCAGCATGGTGAAACCTCGTCTCTACTAAAAATACAAGAATGAGCCGGGTGTGGGGCTCACTTCTGTAATCCCAGCTACTCGGGAGGCTGAGGCAGGAGAATCCCTTGAACCCGGGAGGCGGAGGTTGCAGTGAGCTGAGATTGCGCCATTGCACTCCAGCCTGGGCCACAGAGAAGGACTGTTTTTTTTTTTTTAAAAAAAAAGAGAAAAAAGAAAAAAATATGGAGACTGTGCAAGCAAGAAGCAGAATCTACAGATTCTCCCAGCAGAGGGCATTCCGGGGACGCGGATCCAGCGTCTGGACGGGCCTGCTCCCGCGGACACTGGCAATTCCTCTGAACCCCAAGGCTTCCAGTGTGTGAGTCCGGAGGCTTTGACAGCTGCAGGGACCACGTTTTCTACATAAACATTAAAAGAATAAGACGCTTCTCCGGTATCCAAGCAGCAAACCCCACCGGCCCCCAATGTGCTTCCTACAGCTCTGAGAGTCATTCAACATGTCAAAACGTACCAAAACCCCGTCAGGCCCAGGCGGGCGGATCCCCTGAGGTCAGGAGTTCGAGACCAGCCTGGCCAACGTGCTGAAACCCTGTGTCCACTAAAATACAAAAACAATTACCCAGGCATGGTGGCTGCCACATACAGTCCCAGCTACTTGGGAGGCTGAGTCAGGAGAATCGCTTGAAGTCGGGAGGTGGAGGTGGCAGTCAGCTGAGCTTGCACCTCTGCACTCCAGCCTTGGCTACGGAGTAAGATGGTGTTTAAAAAAAAATAAAATAAATAAAAATAAATAGACTTAAAAAAAAATAGCCACCTGGGCAAGTCTCTCTCATTTGATATGTTAACTCACGGCCAGTGTTGGACCCACCCATCAAATAACTAAACGATGATTTGCAGCCCTATTTATTTATGATTTGTACCTTCCTCCTGCCTTTTCCTTGAAGCTGACGATAGCCATTTCCATGTAGCTCTCTCCCCTTCATTTTTACCATCCCTTGTTACCCAGCACCCACCCAGCCCTCCTCCTCAGAGGAAAACTATCTTCCAAGAAGTCTCTCTGTATAAATTTACCTATGCAAAGAAATAAACAAAACAGTGTGTTATTATCAGTTTTAAGCAGCTTATGAAAATGTCTTAGCATGTAGGAAATAAGGAGTGAAGAGAAAATCAAGACTGAAGTAGAAAAAAAAGAAAGAAAGAGAAAGAAAGAGAAAGAAAGAAAGAAAGAAAGAAAGAGGGAAAGAAAGAGAAACAAAGAAACAGGGAGAGAAAGAAAGAGGGAAAGAAAGAGAAAGAAAGAAACAGGGAGAGAAAGAAAGAAAGAAAGAAAGAAAGAGGGAAAGAGAGAAAGAAAGAAACAGGGAGAGAAAGAAAGAAAGAAAGAGGGAAAGAAAGAAACAAAGGAAAAGGAAAGAAAAAAGAAAAAGGAAGGAAGAAGTATACAAAGAAAGAACGAAAAGAAAGAAAAAAAGGAAGGAAGAAAAAAAGAAAGAGAAAAGAAAGGAAAGAAAGAAACAGAGAAAGAAAGAAAAGAAACAAAGAAAGAAAGAAAAAGGAAGAAAGACAGAGGGAAAAGTTCCGTCCCCCACAAAACAGTGTCTTATTATAAGTTTTAAGCAGCTTATAAAAATGTCTTCACATGTAGGAAATAAGGAATGAAAAGAAAATCAAGACAAAATTACAAAAAAAGAAAGAAAGGGAAAGAAAGAAACAGGGAAGGAAAGAAAGAAAGAAACAAAAGAAAGAAACAGGAAAGAAAAGGAAGGAAAAGAAAAGAAAGAAAAGAAGAGAAAGAAAGAAAAGGATAGAAAAACAGGAAAGAAAGAATAAAGAGAAATAAGGAGTGAAGACAAAATTAACACCAAAGTAGAAAAAATAAAGAGAAAGAAAGAAACAGGGAAAGGAAGGAAGGGAAAGAGACAAAGAAAAATAGTGATAGAGAAAGAGAGAAAAGGAAGAAAGAAAAGGAAGACCAAAGAAAAGAAGGATAGATGAGGAAAGAAAGAAAAAAGAAGAAACAGAAAGAAAAAGAGAGGCGAGATAAATGAAAGAAAGAAAAGGAAATGAAGAAAGAAAAAGAATGTAAAAAAGAAGAAGAAGAAAACAAGAGAAAGAAAAGGAGTAAATAAGATGGATGAAAGAAGAGAGAGAAAGAAAAGGAAGAAAGAAAGAAAGACAGAAAAAAAGAAAAGGAAGAAAAGAAAAGGAAGAAAGCGAAGGAAAGAAAGAGAGAAAGGAAAAAGGAAGAAAGAAAAGGAAGACCAAAGAAAAGAAGGATAGATGAGGAAAGAAAGAGAAAGAAAAGAAAGAAAGAAAAGGAAGAAAGAGGAAGAGAAAAGAAAGAAAAGAAGAAAGAAAGAAAGAGAAGAAAGAAAGAAAAGGAAGAAAAGAAAAACAGAAAGGAAGGAAGAAAGAAAGAAACAAAAGAAAGAAACAGGGAAAGAAAGGAAGGGAAAGAAAAAGAATGATAGAGAAAGAAAGAAAAGGATAGAAAAACAGGAAAGAAAGAATAAAGAGAAATAAGGAGTGAAGACAAAATTAACACCAAAGTAGAAAAATAAAGAAAGAAACAGGGAAAGGAAGGAAGGAAAGAGACAAGAAAAATAGTGATAGAGAAAGAAAGAAAAGGAAGAAAGAAAAGGAAGACCAAAGAAAAGAAGGATAGATGAGGAAAGAAAGAAAGAAAAAGAGAAGAAACAGAAAGAAAAAAGAGAGGGCGAGATAAATGAAAGAAAGAAAAAGGAAATGAAGAAAGAAAAAGAATGTAAAAAAAAGAAGAAAGAAGAAAACAAGAGAGAAAGAAAAAGGAGTAAATAAGATGGATGAAAGAAGAGAGAGAGAAAGAAAAGGAAGAAAGAAAAAGAAAGACAGAAAAAAAAGAAAGGAAGAAAAGAAAAGGAAGAAAGCGAAGGAAAAGAAAGAGAGAGAAAGGAAGGAAGAAAGAGAAACAGAGAAAAAGAAAGAAAAGAAGAAAGAAAAGGAAGGAAGAAGGAGAAAGAAAAGAAGAAAGAAAAGGAAGAGAAAGAGGAAGAGAAAGAAAGAAAAGAAGGAAGAAAGAAAGGAAAGGAAGAATGAGAAAGAAAAAAGAAAGAAAGAAAGGAAGAGAAAGAGGAAGAGAAAAAAGAAAGAAAAGAAGGAAGAAAGAAAGGAAAGGAAGAAGGAGAAAGAAAAGGAAGAAAGAAAAACAGAGAAAGGAAGGAAGAAAGAGAGAAAGAGAGAGGGAGAATAAAGAGAAAGAAACTGAGAGAGAGAGAAAGAAAAGGAAGGAAGGAAGGAAGACAAAAATAAAGAGAAAGAAAGAAACAGGGAAAGGAAGGAAGGGAAAGAGACAAAGAAAAATAGTGATAGAGAAAGAGAGAAAGGAAAAAGGGAAGAAAGAAAGGAAGACCAAAGAAAAAGAAGGATAGATGAGGAAAGAAAGAGAAAGAAAAAGAGAAGAAACAGAAAGAAAAAAGAGAGGGCGAGATAAATGAAAGAAAGAAAAAGGAAATGAAGAAAGAAAAAGAATGTAAAAAAAAGAAGAAAGAAGAAAACAAGAGAGAAAGAAAAAGGAGTAAATAAGATGGATGAAAGAAGAGAGAGAGAAAGAAAAGGAAGAAAGAAAAAGAAAGACAGAAAAAAAGAAAAGGAAGAAAAGAAAAGGAAGAAAGCGAAGGAAAAGAAAGAGAGAGAAAGGAAGGAAGAAAGAGAAACAGAGAAAAAAGAAAGAAAAGAAGGAAGAAAGAAAGGAAAGGAAGAAGGAGAAAGAAAAAAGAAAGAAAGAAAGGAAGAGAAAGAGGAAGAAAGAAAAGGAAGGAAGAATGAGAAAGAAAAAGAAAGAAAGAAAAGGAAGAGAAGAGGAAGAGAAAGAAAGAAAAGAAGGAAGAAAGAAAAGAAGAAAGGAAGAAAAGAAAAACAGAAAGGAAGGAAGAAGAGAGAGGGAGAATAAAGAGAAAGAAACTGAGAGAGAGAAAGGAAGGAAGGAAGGAAGACAAAATAAAGAAAGAAAAAGAAAGAAAGAAAGAGAAAGAAAAAGAAAGAAAGAAAGAGAGAGAGAGAGGAGAGGGAAACGTTCCACCCCCCACTTGGGAACCTGGGCAGGAATCCATAAAACCTGCTCTAAAGCAGGAGGATTTTCCTCAAAGCCTCCGACGAAATCCGAGAAGAAAGTGTCATTAGACAGAAATGAAAATGGAAAATCACACCAGACGCTCCCACCCTCGCCCGTGGAACAAATAAACGCAACACTGAACCCAGAAAACAGCAAAAAAAAAAAAAAAAAGAATCACACAGATGCTGAAAAAGAAGAGAGAGAGAGACAGGGGACGGGAAATGTTTATTTTTCTTACCTAATAAATATCCAGTTTAGGTCTTCACAGCTGTAGCTGCCATCAGACCACACCGTTTGAACCTTTTTCTTTTTTCAGACACAGTCTCACTCTGTCCCCCAGGCTGGAGTGCAGTGGCGGGATCTCGGCTCACGCAGCCTCCGCCTCCCGGGTTCAAGCGATCCTCCTGCCTCCCGACCAGCTGGGATTACAGGTGCATCCCATCATGCTCTGAGAATTTATATATATATTTGAGACACAGTCTCACTCTGTCCCCCAGGCTGGAGTGCAATGGCGGGATCTCGGCTCACCGCAGCCTCCACCTCCCGGGTTCAAGCCATCCTCCTGCCTCAGCCTCCCGAGGAGCTGGGATTACAGGTGCATCCCATCATGCTCTGAGAATTTATATATATATTTGAGACACAGTCTCACTCTGTCCCTCAGGCTGGAGTGCACTGGCGGGATCTCGGCTCACCGCAGCCTCCGCCTCCCGGGTTCAAGCCATCCTCCTGCCTCAGCCTCCCGAGGAGCTGGGATCACAGGTGCATCCCATCAGGCTCTGATAATTTATATATATATTTGAGACACAGTCTCACTCTGTCCCCCAGGCTGGAGTGCAATGGCGCGATCTCGGCTCACCGCAGCCTCCACCTCCCGGGTTCAAGTGATCCTCCTGCCTCAGCCTCCCTACCAGCTGGGATTACAGGTGCATCCCATCATGCTCTGATAATTTATATATATTTGAGACACAGTCTCACTCTGTCCCCAGGCTGGAGTGCAATGGCGCGATCTCGGCTCACTGCAGCCTCCACCTCCCGGGTTCAAGTGATCCTCCTGCCTCAGCCTCCCGACCAGCTGGGATTACAGGTGCATCCCATCATGCTCTGATAATTTATATATATATTTGAGACACAGTCTCACTCTGTCCCCAGGCTGGAGTGCAATGGCGGGATCTCGGCTCACCGCAGCCTCCGCCTCCCGGGTTCAAGCATCCTCCTGCCTCAGCCTCCCGAGGAGCTGGGATTACAGGTGCATCCCATCATGCTCTGATAATTTATATATATATTTGAGACACAGTCTCACTCTGTCCCCAGGCTGGAGTGCAATGGCGGGATCTCGGCTCACTGCAGCCTCCACCTCCCGGGTTCAAGCGATCCTCCTGCCTCAGCCTCCCGAGAGCTGGGATTACAGGTGCATCCCATCATGCTCTGATAATTTATATATATATTTGAGACACAGTCTCACTCTGTCCCCAGGCTGGAGTGCAATGGCGGGATCTCGGCTCACCGCAGCCTCCGCCTCCCGGGTTCAAGCGATCCTCCTGCCTCAGCCTCCCGAGGAGCTGGGATTACAGGTGCATCCCATCATGCTCTGATAATTTATATATATATTTGAGACACAGTCTCACTCTGTCCCCCAGGCTGGAGTGCAGTGGCGGGATCTCGGCTCACCGCAGCCTCCACCTCCCGGGTTCAAGCGATCCTCCTGCCTCAGCCTCCCGACCAGCTGGGATTACAGGTGCATCCCATCATGCTCTGAGAATTTATATATATATTTGAGACACAGTCTCACTCTGTCCTCCAGGCTGGAGTGCAATGGCGGGATCTCGGCTCACTGCAGCCTCCGCCTCCCGGGTTCAAGAGATCCTCCTGCCTCAGCCTCCCGAGGAGCTGGGATTACAGGTGCATCCCATCATGCTCTGATAATTTATATATATTTGAGACACAGTCTCACTCTGTCCCCAGGCTGGAGTGCAGTGGCGGGATCTCGGCTCACGCAGCCTCCACCTCCCGGGTTCAAGCGATCCTCCTGCCTCAGCCTCCCGAGGAGCTGGGATTACAGGTGCATCCCATCATGCTCTGATAATTTTTATATATATATTTGAGACACAGTCTCACTCTGTCCCCCAGGCTGGAGTGCAGTGGCGGGATCTCGGCTCACCGCAGCCTCCGCCTCCCGGGTTCAAGCGATCCTCCTGCCTCAGCCTCCCGACCAGCTGGGATTACAGGTGCATCCCATCATGCTCTGATAATTTATATATATATTTGAGACACAGTCTCACTCTGTCCCCCAGGCTGGAGTGCAATGGCGGGATCTCGGCTCACCGCAGCCTCCACCTCCCGGGTTCAAGCGATCCTCCTGCCTCAGCCTCCCGACCAGCTGGGATTACAGGTGCATCCCATCATGCTCTGATAATTTATATATATATTTGAGACACATCTCACTCTGTCCCCACGCTGGAGTGCAGTGGCGGGATCTCAGCTCACTGCAACCTCCACCTCCCGGGTTCAAGCGATCCTCCTGCCTCAGCCTCCCGACCAGCTGGGATTACAGGTGCATCCCATCATGCTCTGAGAATTTATATATATATTTGAGACACAGTCTCACTCTGTCCCCCAGGCTGGAGTGTAATGGCGGGATCTCGGCTCACCGCAGCCTCCACCTCCCGGGTTCAAGCGATCCTCCTGCCTCAGCCTCCCGAGGAGCTGGGACCACAAGGACCCACTACCACACCCAGCAATACTGTTGTCTTTTTAGTAGAGATGGGGTTTTCACCATGTTGACCAGGCTGGTCTCGAACTCCTGATCTCAACTGACGTGCTCGCCTCGGCCCCCACAAAGAGCTGGGATGACGGGGGTGAGCCACGGTGCCCGGCCTTAAACCGCTTAAAAGACTGAAGTATTTGAACAGAATCAAGCAAATCAAAACACATGTTTCTGCCCAAATTCTCTTAAGCAGAATTCTTCCATCTGTTGACCGTTCACCGTGCGTTTTCAAGGAATATTTTATGAGTGTGTTTTTCTTGCCGTGCTGTTTTATTTATTTTTATTTATTTATTATTATTTTTTGAGACGGAGTTTCGCTCTTGTTACCCAGGCTGGAGTGCAATGGCGCGATCTCGGCTCACCGCAAGCTCCACCTCCTGGGTTCAGGCAATTCTCCTGCCTCAGCCTCCCGAGTAGCTGGGATTACAGGCACACGCCACCATGCCCAGCTAATTTTTGTATTTTTAGTAGAGACGGGGTTTCACCATGTTGACCGGGCTGGTCTCGAACTCCTGACCTCAAATGATCCATCCCAGCAGACTGCTGGGATGACAGGCATGAGCCACCACAGCTGGCCTATCACTGTTATTATTATTATTATTATTTGACACAGACTCTCACTCTGTCACCAGGCGCCAGGCTGGAGTGAAGCGGCACAATCTCAGCTCACTGCAACCTCCCCCTCCCGGGTTCAAGCGATTCTCAGTTGCTAAAATTCGCTTTAGGCTGAATCCCGGCGTGAAATCTCAGCCTGGGAGCAAAAGACGAAGTTTTAAACAAGAATCCATGTGGCAGAAGAAGATGCCGATGCTTT
This sequence comes from Saguinus midas, assembly GCA_021498475.1. NCBI lineage: Eukaryota > Metazoa > Chordata > Mammalia > Primates > Cebidae > Saguinus > Saguinus midas. The sequence goes on from CM038398.1 coordinate 2,733,309, forward strand.
TTCTTTTCTTCTCTTTTTTTTTATTTTCTGAGACAGAGTCTCACTCTGTCCCCCAGGCTGGAGGACACTGGTGCCATCTCGGCTCACCGCAGCCTCTGCCTCGTGGGTTCAAGCGATTCTCCTGTCTCAGCCTCCCGAGTATTTGGGATTACAGGCGCCCACCACCGCGCCCGGCTAGTTTTTCTATTTTTACTAGACATGGGTTTTCACCATGTTGCTCAGGCTGGTTTCGAACTCGTGACCTTGAATCACAGCCATTTTCAATTTTTTTTTTTGAAACAGAGTCTTACTCTGTCGCCCAGGCTGAAGTGCAGTGAAACAGTCTCAGTTCACCGCAACCTTCACCTTCCGGGTTCAGGCGATTCTCCCGTCTCAGCCTCCCCTGTAAGCTGAGATTACAGGCGTGAGCCACCACACCCAGCTAAGTTTTCTATTTTTAGTAGAGACGGGGTTTCACCATCTTGGCCAGGCTGACCTTGAACTCCTGACTTGGAGATCCACCCGCCTCAGCTTCCCAAAGTGCCGGGATTACAGGCGTGAGCCATCATGTCCGCACTTGTTTTGTTTATTTGAGATGGAGTCTCGCTCTGTCTCCCGGGCTGGACTGCAGTGGCGCGATCTCAGCTCACTACAACCTCCGCCTCCCGGGTTCAAGTGATCCTCCTGCCTCAGCCTCCCAGGTAGCTGGGATTGCAGGCGTGCAATTTTGTATCTTTGGTAGACACGGGGTTTCTACATGTTGGTCAGGCTGGTCTCGAACTCCCGACCTCAGGTGATCCGCCCGCCTCGGCCTCCCAAAGTGCTGGGTTTACAGGCATGAGCCACTGCACCCAGGCCCAGAGTTAGACCTTTTTCTATTCCTTCACCCCCAAGGCATTCCTCACTCTTTACCAACAGAACACCTCGGAATGTTCCAGAGAAACGATGCAGGTGAAGAGATCTGTATGCCCGTCTTTCCCAAGCCTGCACCTCTGTAAGGCTGACACACGCCTTCGTTTATTCATGGACTGGGAGATACGGACAGGCACCTGTCAGCACACTCAGACCTGGTACAAGCTCTTATTTTTTATTTTTATATTTTAATTTAATTTAATTTAATTTTGTATCTTATTTTAATTTAATTTAATTTTTATTTATTTTATTTTAATTTAATTTAATTTTTATTTTTATTTAATTTTAATTTTAATTTAATTTAATTTAATTTTAATTTGATTTAATTTAATTTAATTTTTATTTTATTTTATTTTTGAGACGGAGTTTCGCTCTTGTTACCCAGGCTGGAGTGCAATGGTGCGATCTCGGCTCACCACAACCTCCGCCTCCTGGGTTCAGGCAATTCTCCCGCCTCAGCCTCCTGAGTAGCTGGGATTACAGGCGCCCACCACCGCGCCCGGCTAGTTTTCTATTTTTAGTAGAGGCGGGGTTTCACCATGTTGACCAGGATGGTCTCGATCTCTTGACCTCGTGATCCACCCGCCTCGGCCTCCCAAAGTGCTGGGATGACAGGCATGAGCCACTGCGCCCGGCAGACTTGGTAGAAGCTCTTCTGTGGCCAAGAGTCACCTTGGGAAATCACAGATCAGCACAAATAAAGTCAAAATTAATAATAAAAAAATTTATGTACCATGCTTGAGAAATGCAGAGAAATAAGCTGTGCTCATGGGTGTGAGGAAGAGTCCATCAGGATTACATTCAATCAGGAATCCATGAATAAATCAACGTGTGTACCTTCAGGTCAGACGCGGTGGTTCACGCCTGTAACGCCAGCACTTTGGGTGGGTGAGGCAGGAGGGTCACTTGAAGTCAGGAGTTCGAGACCAGCCTGGCCAACATGGAGAAACCCCATCTCTACTAAAAATACAAAAATTAGCCAGGCATGGTGGCACGCGCCTGTAGTCCCAGCTACTCGGGAGGCTGAGGCAGGAGAATCACTTGAACCCGGGAGGTGGAGGCTGCAGTGAGCCGAGATCACACCACTGCATTCGTGCCTGGGTGACAGAGTGAGACTCCATTTCAAAAAAGAAAAAAAAAAATATATATATATATGTACAAAAATTAGCCAGGCGTGGTGACAGACACCTGTCCGTCTCTGTCTCTGTGTCTGTTTCTCTCTCTGTCTCTCTGTCTCTCTCTGTTTCTCTGAGTCTCTGTGTCTGTCTCTTTTTCTCTCTCTGTCTCTCTCTCTGTCTCTGTCTCTGAGTCTCTCTGTGTCTTTGTCTCTTTCTCTCTCTGTGTCACTGTGTGTGTCTGTCTCTCTGTCTCTATCTCCTTGTCTCTGTGTCTCTGTCTCTCTGTCTCTGTCTCTCTGTGTCTCTGTCTCTATCTCTCTCTGTCTTTGTGTCTGTCTCACTGTCTCTCTGTCTCTATCTCTTTGTCTCTGTGTCTCTGTCTCTCTGTCTGTCTCTCTGTCTCTGTCTCTCTGTCTGTGTCTGTCTTTGTCTGTCTCTCTCTGTCTCTATCTCTCTCTGTCTTTATGTCTGTCTCTCTGTGTCTCTGTCTCTCTGTCTCTGTCTCTCTGTGTCTCTGTCTCTATCTCTCTCTGTCTTTGTGTCTGTCTCA
>CM038398.1:2745867-2785867 GCA_021498475.1 Saguinus midas
AGATGAAGGTGGCGTCACCTGCCTCGTGGGAATGACAGCTGCAGAGAGGAGAGGCTTCCAATGGCACCAGGGAAACCACCGTCCGCTCACCCGACCAACCTCTCACCCTCCCCTGGCGTTTCCTCCACGGCCCCAGTACGAGGTGGATGACATTCATCGTGATACAGGAGGTCAGGAGTTCGAGACCAGCCTGAGGAACATGGTGCAACCTCGTCTCTACTAAAAACACAAAATTAGCCGGGCGTGCTGCTGACTCACGCCTGTCATCCCAGCACTTTGGGAGGCCGAGGCGGGCGGATCACCTGGGGTCAGGAGTTCGAGACCAGCCTGAGGAACATGGTGCAACCTCGTCTCTACTAAAAACACAAAATTAGCCCGGGTGCTGGTGACTCACGCCTGTCATCCCAGCACTTTGGGAGGTCGAGGCGGGCGGATCACCTGGGGTCAGGAGTTCGAGACCAGCCTGAGGAACATGGTGCAACCTCGTCTCTACTAAAAACACAAAATTAGCCCGGCGTGCTGGTGACTCACGCCTGTCATCCCAGCACTTTGGGAGGCCGAGGCGGGCGGATCACCTGGGGTCAGGAGTTCGAGACCAGCCTGAGGAACATGGTGCAACCTCGTCTCTACTAAAAACACAAAATTAGCCGGGCGTGCTGCTGACTCACGCCTGTCATCCCAGCACTTTGGGAGGCCGAGGCGGGCGGATCACCTGGGGTCAGGAGTTCGAGACCAGCCTGAGGAACATGGTGCAACCTCGTCTCTACTAAAAACACAAAATTAGCCCGGCGTGCTGGTGACTCACGCCTGTCATCCCAGCACTTTGGGAGGTCGAGGCGGGCGGATCACCTGGGGTCAGGAGTTCGAGACCAGCCTGAGGAACATGGTGCAACCTCGTCTCTACTAAAAACACAAAATTAGCCCGGCGTGCTGGTGACTCACGCCTGTCATCCCAGCACTTTGGGAGGCCGAGGCGGATCACCTGGGGTCAGGAGTTCGAGACCAGCCTGAGGAACATGGTGCAACCTCGTCTCTACTAAAAACACAAAATTAGCCCGGCGTGCTGGTGACTCACGCCTGTCATCCCAGCACTTTGGGAGGCTGAGGCGGGCGGATCACCTGGGGTCAGGAGTTCGAGACCAGCCTGAGGAACATGGTGCAACCTCGTCTCTACTAAAAACACAAAATTAGCCGGCGTGCTGGTGACTCACGCCTGTCATCCCAGCACTTTGGGAGGCTGAGGCGGGCGGATCACCTGGGGTCAGGAGTTCGAGACCAGCCTGAGGAACATGGTGAAACCTCGTCTCTACTAAAAACACAAAATTAGCCGGGCGTGCTGCTGACTCACGCCTGTCATCCCAGCACTTTGGATCACCTGGGGTCAGGAGTTCGAGACCAGCCTGAGGAACATGGTGAAACCTCATCTCTACTAAAAACACAAAATTAGCCCGGCGTGCTGGTGACTCACGCCTGTCATCCCAGCACTTTGGGAGGCCGAGGCGGGCGGATCACCTGGGGTCAGGAGTTCGAGACCAGCCTGAGGAACATGGTGCAACCTCGTCTCTACTAAAAACACAAAATTAGCCCGGCGTGCTGGTGACTCACGCCTGTCATCCCAGCACTTTGGGAGGCCGAGGCGGGCGGATCACCTGGGGTCAGGAGTTCGAGACCAGCCTGAGGAACATGGTGCAACCTCGTCTCTACTAAAAACACAAAATTAGCCCGGCGTGCTGGTGACTCACGCCTGTCATCCCAGCACTTTGGGAGGCTGAGGCGGGCGGATCACCTGGGGTCAGGAGTTCGAGACCAGCCTGAGGAACATGGTGCAACCTCGTCTCTACTAAAAACACAAAATTAGCCCGGCGTGCTGGTGACTCACGCCTGTCATCCCAGCACTTTGGGAGGCTGAGGCGGGCGGATCACCTGGGGTCAGGAGTTCGAGACCAGCCTGAGGAACATGGTGAAACCTCGTCTCTACTAAAAACACAAAATTAGCCGGGCGTGCTGCTGACTCACGCCTGTCATCCCAGCACTTTGGATCACCTGGGGTCAGGAGTTCGAGACCAGCCTGAGGAACATGGTGCAACCTCGTCTCTACTAAAAACACAAAATTAGCCCGGCGTGCTGGTGACTCCGCCTGTCATCCCAGCACTTTGGGAGGCCGAGGCGGATCACCTGGGGTCAGGAGTTCGAGACCAGCCTGAGGAACATGGTGAAACCTCATCTCTACTAAAAACACAAAATTAGCCCGGCGTGCTGGTGACTCACGCCTGTCATCCCAGCACTTTGGGAGGCCGAGGCGGGCGGATCACCTGGGGTCAGGAGTTCGAGACCAGCCTGAGGAACATGGTGCAACCTCGTCTCTACTAAAAACACAAAATTAGCCCGGCGTGCTGGTGACTCACGCCTGTCATCCCAGCACTTTGGGAGGCCGAGGCGGGCGGATCACCTGGGGTCAGGAGTTCGAGACCAGCCTGGCCAACACGGTGAAACCCCGTCTCTACTAAAAAATACAAAAATCAGCCCAGGTGCTGTGGCTCATGCCTGTAATCCCAGCACTTTGGGAGGCCGAGGCGGGCGGATCACCTGGGGTCAGGAGTTCGAGACCAGCCTGAGGAACATGGTGCAACCTCGTCTCTACTAAAAACACAAAATTAGCCCGGCGTGCTGCTGACTCACGCCTGTCATCCCAGCACTTTGGGAGGCTGAGGCGGGCGGATCACCTGGGGTCAGGAGTTCGAGACCAGCCTGAGGAACATGGTGAAACCTCGTCTCTACTAAAAACACAAAATTAGCCGGGCGTGCTGCTGACTCACGCCTGTCATCCCAGCACTTTGGATCACCTGGGGTCAGGAGTTCGAGACCAGCCTGAGGAACATGGTGCAACCTCGTCTCTACTAAAAACACAAAATTAGCCCGGTGTGCTGCTGACTCACGCCTGTCATCCCAGCACTTTGGGAGGCCGAGGCGGGCGGATCACCTGGGGTCAGGAGTTCGAGACCAGCCTGAGGAACATGGTGCAACCTCGTCTCTACTAAAAACACAAAATTAGCCCGGCGTGCTGGTGACTCACGCCTGTCATCCCAGCACTTTGGGAGGCCGAGGCGGGTGGATCACCTGGGGTCAGGAGTTCGAGACCAGCCTGAGGAACATGGTGCAACCTCGTCTCTACTAAAAACACAAAATTAGCCCGGCGTGCTGCTGACTCACGCCTGTCATCCCAGCACTTTGGATCAGCTGGGGTCAGGAGTTCGAGACCAGCCTGAGGAACATGGTGCAACCTCATCTCTACTAAAAACACAAAATTAGCCTGGCGTGCTGGTGACTCATGCCTGTCATCCCAGCACTTTGGGAGGCTGAGGCGGGCAGATCACCTGGGGTCAGGAGTTCGAGACCAGCCTGAGGAACATGGTGCAACCTCGTCTCTACTAAAAACACAAAATTAGCCCGGCGTGCTGGTGACTCACGCCTGTCATCCCAGCACTTTGGGAGGCTGAGGCGGGCGGATCACCTGGGGTCAGGAGTTCGAGACCAGCCTGAGGAACATGGTGAAACCTCATCTCTACTAAAAACACAAAATTAGCCCGGCGTGCTGGTGACTCACGCCTGTCATCCCAGCACTTTGGGAGGCCGAGGCGGGCGGATCACCTGGGGTCAGGAGTTCGAGACCAGCCTGAGGAACATGGTGAAACCTCATCTCTACTAAAAACACAAAATTAGCCCGGCGTGCTGGTGACTCACGCCTGTCATCCCAGCACTTTGGGAGGCTGAGGCGGGCGGATCACCTGGGGTCAGGAGTTCGAGACCAGCCTGAGGAACATGGTGAAACCTCATCTCTACTAAAAACACAAAATTAGCCCGGCGTGCTGGTGACTCACGCCTGTCATCCCAGCACTTTGGGAGGCCGAGGCGGATCACCTGGGGTCAGGAGTTCGAGACCAGCCTGAGGAACATGGTGAAACCTCATCTCTACTAAAACACAAAATTAGCCCGGTGCTGGTGACTCACGCCTGTCATCCCAGCACTTTGGGAGGCTGAGGCGGGCGGATCACCTGGGGTCAGGAGTTCGAGACCAGCCTGAGGAACATGGTGCAACCTCGTCTCTACTAAAACACAAAATTAGCCCGGCGTGCTGGTGACTCACGCCTGTCATCCCAGCACTTTGGGAGGCCGAGGCGGATCACCTGGGGTCAGGAGTTCGAGACCAGCCTGGCCAACACGGTGAAACCCCGTCTCTACTAAAAAATACAAAAATCAGCCCAGGTGCTGTGGCTCATGCCTGTAATCCCAGCACTTTGGGAGGCCGAGGCGGGCGGATCACCTGGGGTCAGGAGTTCGAGACCAGCCTGAGGAACATGGTGCAACCTCTTCTCTACTAAAACACAAAATTAGCCCGTGCTGCTGACTCACGCCTGTCATCCCAGCACTTTGGGAGGCCGAGGCGGTGGATCACCTGGGGTCAGGAGTTCGAGACCAGCCTGAGGAACATGGTGCAACCTCTTCTCTACTAAAAACACAAAATTAGCCCGGCGTGCTGACTCACGCCTGTCATCCCAGCACTTTGGATCAGCTGGGGTCAGGAGTTCGAGACCAGCCTGAGGAACATGGTGAAACCTCGTCTCTACTAAAACACAAAATTAGCCGGCGTGCTGGTGACTCACGCCTGTCATCCCAGCACTTTGGGAGGCTGAGGCGGGCAGATCACCTGGGGTCAGGAGTTCGAGACCAGCCTGAGGAACATGGTGCAACCTCGTCTCTACTAAAAACACAAAATTAGCCCGGCGTGCTGGTGACTCACGCCTGTCATCCCAGCACTTTGGGAGGCTGAGGCGGGCGGATCACCTGGGGTCAGGAGTTCGAGACCAGCCTGAGGAACATGGTGAAACCTCATCTCTACTAAAAACACAAAATTAGCCCGGCGTGCTGGTGACTCACGCCTGTCATCCCAGCACTTTGGGAGGCCGAGGCGGGCGGATCACCTGGGGTCAGGAGTTCGAGACCAGCCTGAGGAACATGGTGCAACCTCGTCTCTACTAAAAACACAAAATTAGCCCGGCTTGCTGGTGATTCACGCCTGTCATCCCAGCACTTTGGGAGGCCGAGGCGGGCGGATCACCTGGGGTCAGGAGTTCGAGACCAGCCTGACCAACATGGTGAAACCCCGTCTCTACTGAAAACACAAAAACAGCCGGGCGTGCTGGCGGGCACCTGTAAAGCTAGTTTCTCGGAAGGGTGAGGCAGGAGAATGACTTGAACCCCGGAGGTGGAGGTCATGGTGAGCCGAGATGGCGCCATTGCACTCCAGCCTGGGCTGAGGCAGGTGGATCATTTGAGGTCAGGAGTTCGAGACCATCCTGGACAAACATAGCCCTCGTCTCTCCTAAAAATACAAATATTATCCAGGCGCGGTGGCACCTGCCTGTCATCCCAGCTCCTCAGGAGGCTGAGCCAGAAGAATGTCTTGAACCCGGAGGTCGATGCTGCAGTGAGCTATGATGGCACGCCATTGCACTCCAGCCTGGGCAATGTAGCAAGACCCCATTTCTACAAATAAATGCTTCCATAAATAGTAAAAACACAGAATTTGCAAGGAAACACTTGGTGATTCTCCCTCCCTCCCTTTTCTTCATTCCTTCCTTCCTTCCCTCCCTCCTTTCTCTCTCTTTCTTCTTTCCTTCTTTTTCTGTCTTTCTCTCTTTCTTTCTCTTTCTTTTCTTTTCTTTCATCTTTCTTGAGGTGGAGTTTTGCTCGCCACCCAGGCTGGAGGACGGTGGTGCGGTCTCAGCTCACGGCAACCTCCGCCTCCCGGGTTCAAGTGATTCTCCCGCCTCAGCCTCCGGAGTAGCTGGGACTAGAGGCACGCGCCACCACGCCCTGCTAATTTTTGCATTATTAGTAGAGACAGAGTTTTACTATGTTGACCAGACTGGTCTCGAACTCCTGACCTGCTGTGGCTGTTTTATACATTCACACATTTTTTTTTTTTTTGTGGGGGAAGGTTGAGTCTCCCTCTGCCACCCAGGCTGGAGTGCAATGGCACAGTCTCAACTCACTATAACCTCTGCCTCCTGGGTTCAAGCGATTCTCCCGCCTCAGCCTCCTGAGTAGCTGGGATTACAGGTTCCCGCCAGAACCTCTGGCTAATTTTTTGCGTTTTCTGTAGAGACGGGGTTTCTCCATGTTGGCCAGGCTGGTCTTGAACTCCTGACCCCAAGTGATCCACCCGCCTCGGCCTCCGAGAGTGCTGGGATTACAGGCGTGAGCCACCGCGCCCGGCCCCAGTGCCCTCTTTTCTGGAATGTAAAACAACGAGCTGAGACTCCCTCTGAAATGAAGAAATCCACCGCAGACATGATGTGATCAGTGTCACACTCCGTCAGATACATACGGAAGCTGCACGGACCTTTTGGAAGCTTGTGTGTTCATGGGTTGAATCAAACGACAGCGTTTTAATGTTTGATTTTAATTTTTCTTTTCTGTGACTGCAGCCTAAGGGTGGTTTCCTTTCATTTTTTTTTTTTTTAATTTAGGTTCTGGGGTACATGTGCAGATCATGCAGGAGTGCTGCATGGGTACGTACATGGCAAGGTGGTTTGCTGCCTCCATCCCCCCGTCACCCACGTCTGGCATCTCTCTCCATGTTATCCCTCCTCATCCCCGCACTGTCCCTCCCTTGGCTCCCCCAATAGACCCCAGTGTGTGATGTTCCCCTCCCTGTGTTCACCTGTTCTCAATGTTCGACACCCACCTAGGAGCGAGAACACGTGGTGTTTGGTTTTCTGTTCTTGTGTCAGTTTGCTGAGAATGATGGTCTCCAGATTCATCCATGTCCCTACAAAGGACACGAACTCATCCTTTTTCATGGCTGCATAGTATTCCATGCTGTATATGTGTCACATTTTCCCAGTCCAGTCTATCATCGATGGGCATTTGGGTTGGTTCCAGGTCTTTGCTACTGTAAACAGTGTTGCAATGAACATTCGTGTGCATGTGTCCTTATAGTAGAACGATTTATAGTCCTTTGGATAGATACCCAGTAATGGGATTGCTGGGTCAAATGGAATTTCTATTTCTAGGTCCCTGAGGAGTCGCCACACTGTCTTCCACAATGGTTGAACTAATTTACACTCCCACCAACAGTGTAAGAGTGTTCCTATTTCTCCACATCCTCTCCAGCATCTGCTGTCTCCGGATTTTTAAATGATCGCCGTTCTAACTGCTGTGCGATGGTACAAATGACAGGTTTTTCTGTAGCGTCCTTGGAGGCAGGGCTTGAAAACAGCTGAGCTTCCTGTCTGCTAATGTTTTGCTTTTCTTCAAAAACTTGCCGCCTCCGTTCACAGCTTAACCACTTATGCAAATAGATTCTAACAGGCGCCTTCAGACACTGTTTTGAAAGCTTCTGTTGATTCATTTGTTCAACAGATTCCACCCTATTTACTCAACAAATTGCATAAGCAAAACTTACTGACGCCTTAATTTGGACAAACCCAGAGCTGCTATTTTTCCTGGAGTTCATTTAACAGGCGACAGGGCTGGCCGGGCACGGTGGCCCAAGCCTGTAATCCCAGCACTGTGGGAGGCCGAGGCGGGTGGATCACGAGGTCAAGAGATCGAGACCATCCTGGTCAACATGGTGAAACCCCGTCTCTACTAAAGATACAAAAAATTAGCTGGGCATGGTGGTGCGTGCCTGTAATCCCAGCTACTCGGGAGGCTGAGGCAGGAGAATTGCCTGAACCCAGGAGGCGGAGGTTGCGGTGAGCCGAGATCGCGCCATTGCACTCCAGCCTGGGTAACAAGAGTGAAACTCCATCTCAAAAAAAAAAAAAAAAAAAAAAACCAGTGATAATGAACAGAAATCACTTAATTTCAAGCCAGACCTCACCCTCGAGGTTTCCTTCCACCCTCCTTTTTTCCAGGCATTTCCATTATGTAAAAACACAGAAGCAAACACCTAATGGGTATAATCTGTGTAAATACTGAGCGGGGGGGAAAAAGGTTAATTTAGTTTCTATAAGGTGAAATGGGCCACTGTTATTTTTTCAAGCAAGCTTCTGTGGACGCGTGCAATTCGCTCCTCCAGGAACTCAATTGAAGACACGTGTTTAATTATAGAATTAAGTTCCTAATTCTGATATTAAAATATTTTCTCAGAATGCAAGAATAAGAACCACCTTCTCCACACTGTCGGCTGCAGTGCTCAGGGGTCAGGATTTTCTTTTGAATTAATTAATTACATTATTTTTATTGCATTTTAGGTTTTGGGTACATGTGGAGAACATGCAGGAGTGTTGCATAGGTGCACCTGTGGCAGTGTGATTTGGTGCCTTCCTCCCCTTCACCTATATCTGGCATTTCTCCCCATGCTATCCCTCCCCAACTCCCCACACCCCGCTGTCCCTCCCCTATTCCCCCCCACAGACCCCAGTGTGTGATGCTCCCCTCCCTGTGTCCACGTGTTCTCATTGTTCAACACCCTCCCATGAGTGAGAACATGTGGTGTTTGATTTTCTGTTCCTGTGTCAGTTTGCTGAGAATGATGGTCTCCAGGTTCATCCATGTCCCTGCAAAGAACATGAAGTCACCCTTTTCAGGGCTGCATAGTATTCCATGGTGTATATGTGCCACATTTTCTCTGTATCTTCTTTTTAAATTTTTAAATTACATTTTAGGTTTTGGGTACATGTGGAGAACATGCAGGACTGTTGCATAGGTACACACGTGGCAGTGTGATGTGCTGCCTTCCTCCCCTTCAGCTATATCTGGCATTTCTCCCCATGCTATGTCTCCCCAGCTCTCCACTACACACTGGGATCTGTTGGGGGGAATAGGGGAGGGACAGCGGGGGTTGGGGAGCTGGGGAGGATTCTTCAATAACGCAGGCGCAGCCGTATGGCAGACGTACCTGTGCGTCCTTGTTTGCGCAGCAGTGACACCTAATCTGATGCTGTCCTGGACCCCTGATATCACCGGGTGGGTATTTCCTGGGGTCACGGCCGGGACAACCTCTCATTCTGTTTTCTTTCTTTCTTTCTTTCTTTCTTTCTTTCTTTCTTTCTTTCTTTCTTTCTTTCTTTCTTTCTTTCTTTCTTTCTTTCTTTCTTTCTTTCTTTCTTTCTTTCTTTCTTTCTTTCTTTCTTTCTTTCTTTCTTTCTTTCTTTCTTTCTTTCTTTTTTTTTTGAGACAGAGTCTCTCTCTGTTGCCAGGTGCCAGGCTGGAGTGCAGTGGCGCAATCTCAGCTCACTGTAACCTCCGCCTCCTGGGTTCAAGTCACTCTCCTGCCTCAGCCTCCTGAGTAGCTGGAACTACAGGCGCCCGCCACCACGCCCAGCTAATTTTTCTACCTTTAGTAGAGATGGGCTTTCACTATGTTGGCCAGGATGGTCTCGATCTCTCGACCTCATGATCCTCCCGCGTCGGTTCCCAATCATCCTATTTTTTATTTAACGTAAACCTCCCGGGCAACAGAGAAAAATGGCTTTTTTTTTTTCTGCATGATTTTATGACTGTAAATATACAGTAAAAAGGAAGAAGCCTGAACTTCACACAGAGCAATGAAACCAGGACCGATGGCCAGAGCCTGGGGCCTTGGAGGGGCGGAGGAGAGGTGTGGGGGGAGACGTGTGTGGTGGGGGAGACGCCCAGTCTGAGCGCACACACATGCATGTCAGCATATGTGTGCGTAAGTATGCGTGAGCAGGTGTATGAGCCTGTGTGTGCATGTGACCATGTGTGAATGAGTATGCATGATCACGTGTGTGAAAGAGCATGAGAGCATGTGTGGGTACATGTGAATGTGTGTATGCATGAGCATGTGACTGTGTATGTGACTGTGTGTGTGCATGTCACCATGTGTGAGCACACATGACCACGTGTGTCAGTGTGACAGCATGTGCGTCTGTGAGACTGTGTGTGCATGTGTGAACAGGTGCATGTGGGTGTATGAGCACGTGTGTGTGCATGTCACCATGTGTGAGCACGCATGACCACGTGTGTCAGTGTGACAGCATGTGCGTCTGTGAGACTGAGTGTGCATGTGTGAACAGGTGCATGTGGGTGTATGAGCACGTGTGTGTGCATGTCACCATGTGTGAGCACACATGACCACGTGTGTCAGTGTGACAGCATGTGCGTCTGTGAGACTGTGTGCATGTGTGAACAGGTGCATGTGGGTGTATGTGACTGTGTGTGTGCATGTGACCATGTGAATGAGTATGCATGATCACGTGTGTGAAAGAGCATGAGAGCATGTGTGGGTACATGTGAATGTGTGTATGCATGAGCATGTGACTGTGTATGTGACCGTGTGTGTGCATGTCACCATGTGAGCACACATGACCACGTGTGTCAGTGTGATAGCATGTGCGCCGGTGAGACTGTGTGCATGTGAACAGGTGCATGTGGGTGTATGAGCACGTGTGTGCATGTCACCATGTGTGAGCACGCATGACCACGTGTGTCAGTGTGACAGCATGTGCGTCTGTGAGACTGAGTGTGCATGTGTGAACAGGTGCATGTGGGTGTATGAGCACGTGTGTGCATGTCACCATGTGTGAGCACACATGACCACGTGTGTCAGTGTGACAGCATGTGCGTCTGTGAGACTGTGTGCATGTGTGAACAGGTGCATGTGGGTGTATGTGACTGTGTGTGTGCATGTCACCATGTGTGAGCACACATGACCACGTGTGTCAGTGTGACAGAATGTGCGTCTGTGAGACTGTGTGTGCATGTGTGAACAGGTGCATGTGGGTGTATGAGCACGTGTGTGTGCATGTCACCATGTGTGAGCACGCATGACCACGTGTGTCAGTGTGACAGCATGTGCGTCTGTGAGACTGAGTGTGCATGTGTGAACAGGTGCATGTGGGTGTATGAGCACGTGTGTGTGCATGTCACCATGTGTGAGCATGTATGACCGTGTGTGTCAGTGTGACAGAATGTGCATCTGAGAGTGTGTGTGTGCATGTGAGCAGGTGCATGTGGGTGTATGAGCATGTGTGTGTGCATGTCACCATGTGTGAGCACGCATGACCACGTGTGTCAGTGTGACAGCATGTGCATCTGTGAGACTGTGTGTGCATGTGTGAACAGGTGCATGTGGGTGTATGAGCATGTGTGTGCATGTCACCATGTGTGAGCACACATGACCACGTGTGTGTCAGCATGAGAGCATGTGCATCTGTGAGTGTGTGTATGTTACCACATGTGTGTCAGTGTTAGAGCATGTGCATCTGTGAGAGTATGTGTGCATGTGTGAGCAGGTGATGTCAGTGTACATAAGCACGTGTGAGCGTGTGCGTCAGTGTGAGACCATGTGCATGCATGTGCACACAGGCAACAGGGGTGGCTGGCCTGGGCATGCAGGGAGCTGGGTGTGGGGACCAAGCCATCCACTGCTAGGTCTCCCCCAAATGCCCACGAGGCGGAGCACATGCTGGGAGCCACCCTGAGCCTCAGGGAAGGTGCTGAACTGCCCCACAGCCACCCTATCCCCACGCCCGGCCACAGGACAGCCCTCCTAGGCCAGGAGACCTGCACACACCTTCCTGGCTAAGGGCCCTACTGGGGCGGCTCCAGCCCTAGGTCACCAGGGCCAGGAACCCCACTTGCCCATCTGCTGCCAAGGAGGTTTACGTTAAAAAAAAGACAGGCCAAGCCTCCCAGCTGTGACCCAGGAGACACTCACCTAGTGACATCAGGAGTCCAGGAAACATCAGACCACAGGCCCTGTGGCATCTGTGATGTCTCAGGTGAGAATCACAGACCATAAGCCTGCTCAATCACACCACGTAACACCACAGACCATGGCCCTGCCCCATCCTCAAAAGGTGAGCATTTCAGACCATGGATCAGCTCCATCCACACCAGGTGAGCATCTCAGATCATGGATCAGCTCCGTCCACACCAGGAGAGCATCTCAGACCATGGATCAGCTCCGTCCACACCAGGTGAGCATCTCAGACCACGGATCAGCTGCATCCACACCAGGTGAGCATCTCAGACCACGGATCAGCTCCGTCCACACCAGGTGAGCATCTCAGACCATGGATCAGCTGCATCCACACCAGGTGAGCATCTCAGACCATGGATCAGCTCCGTCCACACCAGGAGAGCATCTCAGACCACGGATCAGCTCCGTCCACACCAGGTGAGCATCTCAGACCACGGATCAGCTCCGTCCACACCAGGTGAGCATCTCAGACCACGGATCAGCTCCGTCCACACCAGGTGAGCATCTCAGATCATGGATCAGCTCCGTCCACACCAGGTGAGCATCTCAGACCACGGATCAGCTCCGTCCACACCAGGTGAGCATCTCAGACCACGGATCAGCTCCGTCCACACCAGGTGAGCATCTCAGACCATGAATCAGCTCCGTCCACACCAGGTGAGCATCTCAGACCATGGATCAGCTCCGTCACACCAGGAGAGCATCTCAGACCATGGATCAGCTGCATCCACACCAGGTGAGCATCTCAGACCACGGATCAGCTGCATCCACACCAGGTGAGCATCTCAGACCATGGATCAGCTGCATCCACACCAGGTGAGCATCTCAGACCATGGATCAGCTCCGTCCACACCAGGAGAGCATCTCAGACCATGGATCAGCTCCGTCCACACCAGGTGAGCATCTCAGACCACGGATCAGCTGCATCCACACCAGGTGAGCATCTCAGACCACGGATCAGCTCCGTCCACACCAGGTGAGCATCTCAGACCATGAATCAGCTCCGTCCACCAGGTGAGCATCTCAGATCATGGATCAGCTCCGTCCACACCAGGTGAGCATCTCAGACCATGGATCAGCTCCGTCCACACCAGGAGAGCATCTCAGACCATGGATCAGCTGCATCCACACCAGGTGAGCATCTCAGACCATGGATCAGCTCCGTCCACACCAGGTGAGCATCTCAGACCACGGATCAGCTCCGTCCACACCAGGAGAGCATCTCAGACCACGGATCAGCTCCGTCCACACCAGGAGAGCATCTCAGACCACGGATCAGCTCCGTCCACCAGGTGAGCATCTCAGACCATGGATCAGCTCCGTCCACACCAGGTGAGCATCTCAGACCATGGATCAGCTCCGCCCACACCAGGAGAGCATCTCAGACCATGGATCAGCTCCGTCCACACCAGGAGAGCATCTCAGACCACGGATCAGCTCCGTCCACACCAGGTGAGCATCTCAGACCATGGATCAGCTCCGTCCACACCAGGTGAGCATCTCAGACCATGGATCAGCTCCGTCCACACCAGGAGAGCATCTCAGACCATGGATCAGCTCCGTCCACCAGGTGAGCATCTCAGACCACGGATCAGCTGCATCCACACCAGGTGAGCATCTCAGACCACGGATCAGCTCCGTCCACACCAGGTGAGCATCTCAGACCATGGATCAGCTCCGTCCACACCAGGTGAGCATCTCAGATCATGGATCAGCTCCGTCCACACCAGGTGAGCATCTCAGACCATGGATCAGCTCCGTCCACACCAGGAGAGCATCTCAGACCATGGATCAGCTGCATCCACACCAGGTGAGCATCTCAGACCATGGATCAGCTCCGTCCACACCAGGTGAGCATCTCAGACCATGGATCAGCTCCCACACCAGGAGAGCATCTCAGACCATGGATCAGCTCATCCACACCAGGTGAGCATCTCAGACCACGGATCAGCTCCGTCCACACCAGGTGAGCATCTCAGACCATGGATCAGCTCCGTCCACACCAGGTGAGCATCTCAGACCATGGATCAGCTCCGTCCACACCAGGTGAGCATCTCAGACCACGGATCAGCTCCGTCACACCAGGTGAGCATCTCAGACCACGGATCAGCTGCATCCACACCAGGTGAGCATCTCAGACCATGGATCAGCTCCGTCCACACCAGGTGAGCATCTCAGATCATGGATCAGCTCCGCCCACACCAGGTGAGCATCTCAGACCATGGATCAGCTCCGTCCACACCAGGTGAGCATCTCAGACCATGGATCAGCTCCGCCCACACCAGGTGAGCATCTCAGATCATGGATCAGCTCCGTCACACCAGGTGAGCATCTCAGACCACGGATCAGCTGCCCACACCAGGTGAGCATCTCAGACCACGGATCAGCTGCATCCACACCAGGTGAGCATCTCAGACCATGGATCAGCTGCATCCACACCAGGTGAGCATCTCAGACCATGGATCAGCTCCGTCCACACCAGGTGAGCATCTCAGACCATGGATCAGCTGCATCCACACCAGGTGAGCATCTCAGACCATGGATCAGCTGCATCCACACCAGGTGAGCATCTCAGACCATGGATCAGCTCCGTCCACACCAGGTGAGCATCTCAGACCATGGATCAGCTCCATCCACACCAGGTGAGCATCTCAGACCACGGATCAGCTCCGCCCACACCAGGTGAGCATCTCAGACCATGGATCAGCTGCATCCACACCAGGTGAGCATCTCAGACCATGGATCAGCTGCATCCACACCAGGTGAGCATCTCAGACCATGGATCAGCTCCGTCCACACCAGGTGAGCATCTCAGACCATGGATCAGCTGCATCCACACCAGGTGAGCATCTCAGACCATGGATCAGCTGCATCCACACCAGGTGAGCATCTCAGACCACGGATCAGCTGCATCCACACCAGGTGAGCATCTCAGACCATGGATCAGCTCCGTCCACACCAGGTGAGCATCTCAGACCATGGATCAGCTCCATCCACACCAGGTGAGCATCTCAGACCACGGATCAGCTCCGCCCACACCAGGTGAGCATCTCAGACCATGGATCAGCTCCGTCCACACCAGGTGAGCATCTCAGACCATGGATCAGCTGCATCCACACCAGGTGAGCATCTCAGACCATGGATCAGCTCCGTCCACCAGGTGAGCATCTCAGACCATGGATCAGCTGCATCCACACCAGGTGAGCATCTCAGACCATGGATCAGCTGCATCCACACCAGGTGAGCATCTCAGACCACCGATCAGCTCCGTCCACACCAGGTGAGCATCTCAGACCATGGATCAGCTCCACACCAGGAGAACATCTCAGACCATGAATCAGCTCCATCCACACCAGGTGAGCATCTCAGACCACGGATCAGCTCCACACCAGGTGAGCATCTCAGACCATGGATCAGCTCCGTCCACACCAGGTGAGCATCTCAGACCATGGATCAGCTGCATCCACACCAGGTGAGCATCTCAGACCATGGATCAGCTCCACACCAGGTGAGCATCTCAGACCATGGATCAGCTGCATCCACACCAGGTGAGCATCTCAGACCATGGATCAGCTGCATCCACACCAGGTGAGCATCTCAGACCACCGATCAGCTCCGTCCACACCAGGTGAGCATCTCAGACCATGGATCAGCTCCACACCAGGTGAGCATCTCAGACCATGGATCAGCTCCACACCAGGTGAGCATCTCAGACCACGGATCAGCTCCGCCCACACCAGGTGAGCATCTCAGACCATGGATCAGCTCCGCCCACACCAGGTGAGCATCTCAGACCATGGATCAGCTGCATCCACACCAGGTGAGCATCTCAGACCATGGATCAGCTCCGCCCACACCAGGTGAGCATCTCAGACCATGGATCAGCTGCATCCACACCAGGTGAGCATCTCAGACCACCGATCAGCTCCGTCCACACCAGGTGAGCATCTCAGACCATGGATCAGCTCCGCCCACACCAGGTGAGCATCTCAGACCATGGATCAGCTGCATCCACCAGGTGAGCATCTCAGACCATGGATCAGCTCCGTCCACCAGGTGAGCATCTCAGACCATGGATCAGCTGCATCCACACCAGGTGAGCATCTCAGACCATGGATCAGCTGCATCCACACCAGGTGAGCATCTCAGACCATGATCAGCTCCGTCCACACCAGGTGAGCATCTCAGACCATGGATCAGCTCCACACCAGGAGCATCTCAGACCATGAATCAGCTCCATCCACACCAGGTGAGCATCTCAGACCACGGATCAGCTCCGCCCACACCAGGTGAGCATCTCAGACCATGGATCAGCTGCATCCACACCAGGTGAGCATCTCAGACCATGGATCAGCTCCACACCAGGTGAGCATCTCAGACCATGGATCAGCTGCATCCACACCAGGTGAGCATCTCAGACCATGGATCAGCTGCATCCACACCAGGTGAGCATCTCAGACCATGGATCAGCTCCGTCCACACCAGGTGAGCATCTCAGACCATGGATCAGCTGCATCCACACCAGGTGAGAACATCTCAGACCATGAATCAGCTCCGTCCACCAGGTGAGCATCTCAGACCACGGATCAGCTCCACACCAGGTGAGCATCTCAGACCATGGATCAGCTCCATCCACACCAGGTGAGCATCTCAGACCATGGATCAGCTCCGTCCACACCAGGTGAGCATCTCAGACCATGGATCAGCTCCGTCCACACCAGGTGAGCATCTCAGACCATGGATCAGCTCCGTCCACACCAGGTGAGCATCTCAGACCATGGATCAGCTCCGTCCACACCAGGTGAGCATCTCAGACCATGGATCAGCTGCATCCACACCAGGTGAGCATCTCAGACCATGGATCAGCTGCCCACACCAGGTGAGCATCTCAGACCATGGATCAGCTCCGCCCACACCAGGTGAGCATCTCAGACCATGGATCAGCTGCATCCACACCAGGTGAGCATCTCAGACCATGGATCAGCTCCACACCAGGTGAGCATCTCAGACCATGGATCAGCTGCATCCACACCAGGTGAGCATCTCAGATCATGGATCAGCTCCATCCACACCAGGAGAGCATCTCAGACCACGGATCAGCTGCATCCACACCAGGTGAGCATCTCAGATCATGGATCAGCTCCGTCACACCAGGTGAGCATCTCAGACCATGGATCAGCTCCGTCCACACCAGGTGAGCATCTCAGACCATGGATCAGCTGCATCCACACCAGGTGAGCATCTCAGACCATGGATCAGCTCCGTCCACACCAGGTGAGCATCTCAGACCATGGATCAGCTGCATCCACACCAGGTGAGCATCTCAGACCATGGATCAGCTGCATCCACACCAGGAGAGCATCTCAGACCATGGATCAGCTCCATTCACACCAGGTGAGCATCTCAGATCATGGATCAGCTGCATCCACACCAGGTGAGCATCTCAGACCATGATCAGCTCCATCCACCAGGTGAGCATCTCAGACCATGGATCAGCTCCACACCAGGTGAGCATCTCAGACCATGGATCAGCTCCACACCAGGTGAGCATCTCAGACCACGGATCAGCTGCATCCACACCAGGTGAGCATCTCAGACCATGGATCAGCTGCATCCACACCAGGTGAGCATCTCAGACCACCGATCAGCTGCATCCACACCAGGTGAGCATCTCAGACCATGAATCAGCTCCGTCCACACCAGGTGAGCATCTCAGACCATGGATCAGCTCCGTCCACACCAGGTGAGCATCTCAGACCATGGATCAGCTGCATCCACACCAGGTGAGCATCTCAGACCACGGATCAGCTGCATCCACACCAGGTGAGCATCTCAGACCATGGATCAGCTCCGTCACACCAGGTGAGCATCTCAGACCATGGATCAGCTGCATCCACACCAGGTGAGCATCTCAGACCACCGATCAGCTGCATCCACACCAGGTGAGCATCTCAGACCATGGATCAGCTCTGTCCACACCAGGTGAGCATCTCAGACCATGGATCAGCTCCGTCCACACCAGGAGAGCATCTCAGACCATGGATCAGCTGCATCCACACCAGGTGAGCATCTCAGACCACGGATCAGCTCCGTCCACACCAGGTGAGCATCTCAGACCATGGATCAGCTCCGTCCACACCAGGTGAGCATCTCAGACCATGGATCAGCTGCATCCACACCAGGTGAGCATCTCAGACCATGGATCAGCTGCATCCACACCAGGTGAGCATCTCAGACCACCGATCAGCTCCGTCCACACCAGGTGAGCATCTCAGACCATGGATCACCTGCATCCACACCAGGTGAGCATCTCAGACCATGAATCAGCTCCGTCCACACCAGGAGAGCATCTCAGACCATGGATCAGCTCCGTCCACACCAGGAGAACATCTCAGACCATGAATCAGCTCCATCCTCCTCTTCCTCCCTCTTCTCCAGCCCTCTGCCCACAACCTCCCTGAACCTAGGCCAGGGGCAGAGGTTACCAAGTTCCCATCCAGCCCTGACCCTCTGCATCCAGCCACCTCCCGTCTAGCTGAGCTGAGCAGACAGTGGCCTCAGAACCAACCTGTGAGGCTGAGTGGGGCTGAGGGTGGCCGTGGAACTGCTGCCTTGGGAAAACAATGATGGCAGATGCCTGCTGCGTGGGTCACTCCCACACAGCGGCTGCCTGATTTTGGCGTCATCTCATTCTGGGCCTCTCACCAGCTGTTGGCTTCTATTAGGGGAGAGAGATTGTTTCTTCTGTTTCTGTGGCTTCTGCGGGAATTCAGGCAGACACCTTGCAACTTCAAATCCCCAACCACCAGTGCCACAGACGGATGAGGAAGCCGGGGTGAGGGCTGCCTGCTCCTGGAGCTTCCAGAGGGCACAGCCCGTGTGGGATTTTTTTGGGGGTGGCTGCAACTTCCATGAGTGTGAGCTGCCTGCCTCCATCCTAATTTTTCACTCCCCTCTTTTTTTTCTTCGGAGTTTCACTCTTGTCATCCAGGCTGGAGTGCAATGGCGCCATCTTGTTTCACCACAACCTCCACCTACCAGGTTCGAGTGATTCTCCTGCCTCAGCCTCTCAAGTAGCTGGGATTACAGGCACGCACCACCATGCTTGGCTAATTTTTGTATTTTTAGTAGAGACGGGGTTTCTCCACGTTGGTCAGGTTGGTCTCGAACTCTGACCTCATGTGATCCGCCCACCTTGGCCTCCCAAAGTGCTGGAATTACAGGTGTGAGCCACCTGGGCTTAAGTGATCCTCCATCTCAGCTTCCCGAGTAGCTGGGGCTACAGGCATGCATCACCATATGGCTATTTGTTAAGTTTTTTTGTAGAGACGGGGTCTTGCTATGTTGCCCAGACTGGTCTTGAACTCCTGGGCTCAAGTGATTCACCCACCTTAGTCTCCCAAGTAGGTGAAATTACAGGAATATACTATTATGCTCTGCTCACTTTTTGCACAGATGGGGTCTTGCTGTATTGCCCAGGCAGGTCTTGAACTCCTGGCCTCAAGCGATTCCCCACCTCCACTTCCTAAAAGGTTAGATATCACAGTTCACTGCAGCCTCAACCTCCTGGGCTCAAGTGATCCTCCTATCTCAGCCTCCCAAGTAGCTGGCACTGCAAACATGTGTCACCATAACTGGCTAATTTTTAAATTTTCTGCAGAGACAGGGTCTTGCTACATTGCCCAGGCTGGTCCTGAACTCCTGGGCTCAAATGATTCACCCACCTTGGCCTCCCAAGTAGCTGGCATTACGTAAACATGGCATCACGCTCTGCTAAGTTTTTATAGAGATGGGGACTTCAGGAAGGGGACCCTCTCTAGCCATTGTGCCACGAGAGTACAATGAACAAAGGAAAACACACACATTTATCCCTGATGCATGTGGGGTCTGATCTCCGTGGGCCAGAGCCAGACCTCACCGTCTGAACTAAAACCCAACTGGCTGACAACTTACAACTTTTCTAAGCCAGCGAAAGCCATGGAGAGCTGGGATCCACCTGTGAGCACGTCCAGCACTGATATCTCGGTAAAAGTACAAGGATGTAGAATGTCCTATGTGCCTGTGAGCTCGGCGTGTCTAACGGCTACATGGGATGGGGCTTCACAGAGAGTTATGAGCACACTTGTGATTTAACAAGAAAGGAAACTTTAAAAAAGAACTTTTCTACTTCCCACAGTGTCCAATCAAACAAAACGTAGCACATAGACACCGTGGAATACTATGCAGCCATGAAAAAGGATGAGCACGGCGTGTCTAACGGCTACATGGGATGGGGCTTCACAGAGAGTTATGAGCACACTTGTGATTTAATGAGAAAGGAAACTTTAAAAAGGAACTTTTCTACTTCCCACAGTGTCCAATCAAACAAAACGTAGTACATAGACACCGTGGAATACTATGCAGCCATGAAAAAGGATGAGCTCGGCGTGTCTAACGGCTACAAGGATGAGGCCTCACAGAGAGTTATGAGCACACTTATGATTTATTCTTTAACAAAAAAACAAAAAAAATTTCTACTCCCAAACCCATGCAGCTCTTGAACTCCTGGCCTCAAGCGATTCCCCACCTCCACTTCCTAAAAGGTTAGATATCACAGTTCACTGCAGCCTCAACCTCCTGGGCTCAAGTGATCCCCCATGTCAGCTTCCTGAGTAGCTAGGACTACAAGCATGTGTCGCCATACCTGGCTAATTTTTATTTTTTATGTAGACACAGGGTCTTGCTATGTTGCCCAGGTTAGTCTTGAACTCATGCACTGAAGCAATTCAGCCACGTTGGCCTCCCAAGTAGCTCGGATGACAGAAATATGGCATCACGCTCGCTTTTTTTTTGGGAAGGGGGATTGAGTCTCACTCTGTCGCCCAGGCTGGGGTACAGTGGCAGCATCTCGCCTCACTACATCCTCCACCTCCCAGGTTCAAGTGGTTCTCCTGCCTCAGTCTCCCGAGGCTGGGATCACAGGCATCCGCCACCACATCTGACTAATTTTTCTATTTTAGCAGAGACAGGGTTTCGCCACGTTGGCCAGGCTGGTCTCAAACTCCTGATCTCAGGTGATCTGCCCACCTCGGCCTCCCAAAGTGCTGGGATTACGGTCACGACCCACCCTGCCCGGCCTTTTCCTCCCTATTTCTCCGAAATGTCCCTGAGTGTGGAAAGATCTCACCAGCACAAATACCCGTTAGCCACGTCCCTCTGCTGAGTGAGGTGGGCATCAGATATCACATATACTATCAGATCCTTGCCTTCCGTTTAATGGCCTCCCATTATTTCTGCAGAGAAGGTGAAGGCTCGTCTTCAACACTCTTCATCAGAGGCATCTCCCCACAACGCCGGACGCCGCCCGCCGTGCGGATGTCAAATCCTCGACAGGCTGCGAATGTCACGAGAGGCCTTCCGGCAGTCTTACCCTCCATGCTGAATCAGAGTGTCATCTGTGACCCACCCGTGAAGCTCCTGCCTGCAGCTCATGTAGCGCTAATAGCACCGATGGGCCAGGGCGGTCAGAGATTGATTTAGACAGTCGACTTTTCTCCTCCTAATTCTTCGTCTTTGTATAGTAATGAGACTACGTTTTCAGACTAGCGGATCACCTGAGGTCAGGAGTTCGAGACCAGCCTGGCCAACATGGTGAAACCCCATCTCTACTAAAATACACGAATTAGCTGCGCGTGGCGGTGGGCGCCTGAATCCCAGCTGCTCGGGAGGCCGAGGCGGGAGAATCGCTTGAACCCAGGAAGAGGGTGTCGCAGTGAGCTGAGATTGCACCACTACACTCCAACCTGGGCGACAGAGGAAGACTTTATCTAAAACACACACACACACCACAAATACACACACACCAGAAAAACCAACACACACACACACTACAACCACACACACACACACAAAAATCAACAAACACACACACCACAAAATCAACAAACACACACACACACCACAAAACACACACACACTACACTTCCTAAAGGTTAGATATCACAGTTCACTGCAGCCTCAACCTCCTGGGCTCAAGTGATCCCCCATGTCAGCTTCCTGAGTAGCTAGGACTACAAGCATGTGTCGCCGTACCTGGCTAATTTTTATTTTTTATGTAGACACAGGGTCTTGCTATGTTGCCCAGGTTAGTCTTGAACTCATGCACTGAAGCAATTCAGCCACGTTGGCCTCCCAAGTAGCTCGGATGACAGAAATATGGCATCACGCTCGCTTTTTTTTTGGGAAGGGGGATTGAGTCTCACTCTGTCGCCCAGGCTGGGGTACAGTGGCAGCATCTCGCCTCACTACATCCTCCACCTCCCAGGTTCAAGTGGTTCTCCTGCCTCAGTCTCCCGAGGAGCTGGGATCACAGGCATCCGCCACCACATCTGACTAATTTTTCTATTTTTAGCAGAGACAGGGTTTCGCCACGTTGGCCAGGCTGGTCTCAAACTCCTGATCTCAGGTGATCTGCCCACCTCGGCCTCCCAAAGTGCTGGGATTACGGTCACGACCCACCCTGCCCGGCCTTTTCCCTCCCCTATTTCTCCGAAATGTCCCTGAGTGTGGAAAGATCTCACCAGCACAAATACCCCGTTAGCCACGTCCCCTCTGCTGAGTGAGGTGGGCATCAGATATCACATATACTATCAGATCCTTGCCTTCCGTTTTAATGGCCTCCCATTATTTCTGCAGAGAAGGTGAAGGCTCGTCTTCAACACTCTTCATCAGAGGCATCTCCCCACAACGCCGGACGCCGCCCGCCGTGCGGATGTCAAATCCTCGACAGGCTGCGAATGTCACGAGAGGCCTTCCCGGCAGTCTTTACCCCTCCATGCTGAATCAGAGTGTCATCTGTGACCCACCCGTGAAGCTCCTGCCTGCAGCTCATGTAAACGCTAATAGCACCGATGGGCCAGGACGGTCAGAGATTGATTTAGACAGTCGACTTTTTCTCCTCCTAATTCTTCGTCTTTGTATAGTAATGAGACTACGTTTTCAGACTAGCGGATCACCTGAGGTCAGGAGTTCGAGACCAGCCCGGCCGACGCGGCGAAACCCCATCTCTACTAAAATACACGAATTAGCTGCGCGTGGCGGTGGGCGCCTGAAATCCCAGCTGCTCGGGAGGCCGAGGCGGGAGAATCGCTTGAACCCAGGAAGAGGGTGTCGCAGTGAGCTGAGATTGCACCACTACACTCCAACCTGGGCGACAGAGGAAGACTTTATCTAAAACACACACACACACACCACAAATACACACACACACCAGAAAAACCAACACACACACACACTACAAAAATTAACAAAAACACACACACCACAAAAATCAACAAAAATGCACACACACCACAAAAATCAACAAACACATACACACACCCCACAAACACACACACACCACAAAAAAATCAACAAAAACACACACACTACAACCACACACACACCAGAAAAATCAACAAACACACACACACTACAAAAATTAACAAAAACACACACACCACAAAAATCAACAAAAACACACATACACCACAAAAATCAATAAACACACACACCCAACAAACACACACACACCACAAAAATCAACAAAAACACACACACACCACACACACACCACAAAAACACACAGATCACAAACATACACACACCACAAACACACACACACCACAAACACACCACAAATACAGACACACCACAAACACACACACACCAAAAACACACACACACCACAAACACACACACACCACAAAAATCAACAAACACACACACCACAAAAAAATCAACAAAAACACACACACTACAACCACACACACACCACAAAAATCAACAAAAACACACCACAAACACACACATTACAAACATACACACACCACAAATACACACACCAAAAACACACACACACCACAAAAATCAACAAACACACACACAACAAAAATCAACAAACAACCAAAAACGAAAAACAAACAAAAATGTAAACAAAGCAGACAAGACACAACTTCAAACTGAGGCAGGAGAATCGCTTGAACCAGGGAGTCTGAGGTCGCGGTGAGCCGAGACCGCGCCACTGCACTCCAGCCTCGGCGACAAGAATGAAACTCTGTCTCAAAAAAAAAAAAAAAAAAAAAGAGAAAACCCACCAAAATCCAAAAAAATGAAACAAAACACTGGGGAACTTTAGAGAAGGTAAAATGATTATCTGTAAATATTTCTACCCTTTAGAGGAACTCTCTGTCGGGAGAACTCTGCAGACGTTCAGGATAAATCAGACATTCACTCGTACACACGCAAACACACACCCTCTCCGGGGGCCGGGGGCAGCACCCTCACCACCCCAGGCCCATGGAGTCAGCCCGTGCCACGCCACGCTGCCGTGATGCCGGACTCCACGCTTCTTGACGCACGGTGTCGACGAGCTTAATTTATTACCGTAATTATTGTGATAATTTAGAGGAGATAAATTGAAGTCTATTAGAATTTAATGTAAAAAGCCATAATTAGTTTGCCTGAGAGAGGAGAAAGCACACATCCCGGACCACGGAAAATCCATTAAGCCAATTAAGACGTGAGCGTGGCAGAGAGAACCAGGCCCTCTGCCTCCTTCTACCCTGCGTGCACAAATTCATCTGTCGCAGCCTTCATTAATTTAATAAACACATCAAGGCAGAAAGATGGGAGAATTCCTTAATCATCATAATGAATGTGGCGTTCAGCGTTGGCTGTTGGGGCTGCATTGTGGGAGGAGGGAGCTGGGAAGAGAGGGGAAAAACGCATTACTTTTGAGCAATTAGAATGCACATGAGGAAACAGCAAAGTGTCTCTGCGCATGTTGTCAGTATACACAACAGCCAGTGTGTCTGCACATGCCGTGATTACACAACAGTCAGTGTGTCTGCACATGCCGTGATTACACAACAGCCAGTGTGTCTGCACATGCCGTGATTACACAACAGTCAGTGTGTCTGCACATGCCGTGATTACACAACAGCCAGTGTGTCTGCACATGCCGTGATTACACAACAGTCAGTGTGTCTGCACATGCCGTGATTACACAACAGCCAGTGTGTCTGCACATGCCGTGATTACACACAACAGCCAGTGTGTCTGCTCATGTTGTCATTACACACAACAACCAGTGTGTCTGCACATGTTATCATTACCCACGACAGTCAGTGTGTCTGCACATGTTATCATTACACACGACAGCCAGTGTGTCTGCACATGTTATCATTACACACAGCAGTGAGTGTGTCTGCACATGTTATCATTACACACGACAGTCAGTGTGTCTGCACATGTTATCATTACACACGACAGTCAGTGTGTCTGCACATGTTATCATTACACACGACAGTCAGTGTGTCTGCACATGTTATCATTACACACAACAGTCAGTGTGTCTGCACATGTTATCATTACACATGACAGTCAGTGTGTCTGCACATGTTATCATTACACACAACAGTGTGTCTGCACATGTTATCATTACACACGACAGTCAGTGTGTCTGCACATGTTATCATTACACACGACAGTCAGTGTGTCTGCACATGTTATCATTACACGACAGTCAGTGTGTCTGCACATGTTATAATTACACACGACAGTGAGTGTGTCTGCACATGTTATCATTACACACGACAGTCAGTGTGTCTGCATCGCAGTTATCATTACACACGACAGCCAGTGTGTCTGCTCATGTTGTCATTACACACAACAGTCAGTGTGTCTGCACATGTTATCATTACCCACGACAGTCAGTGTGTCTGCACATGTTATCATTACACACGACAGCCAGTGTGTCTGCACATGTTATCATTACACACAGCAGTGAGTGTGTCTGCACATGTTATCATTACACACGACAGTCAGTGTGTCTGCACATGTTATCATTACACACGACAGTCAGTGTGTCTGCACATGTTATCATTACACACGACAGTCAGTGTGTCTGCACATGTTATCATTACACACAACAGTCAGTGTGTCTGCACATGTTATCATTACACATGACAGTCAGTGTGTCTGCACATGTTATCATTACACACAACAGTGTGTCTGCACATGTTATCATTACACACGACAGTCAGTGTGTCTGCACATGTTATCATTACACACGACAGTCAGTGTGTCTGCACATGTTATCATTACACACGACAGTCAGTGTGTCTGCACATGTTATAATTACACACGACAGTGAGTGTGTCTGCACATGTTATCATTACACACGACAGTCAGTGTGTCTGCACGTGTTATCATTACACACGACAGCCAGTGTGTCTGCACGTGTTATCATTACACACGACAGTCAGTGTGTCTGCACGTGTTATCATTACACACGACAGTCAGTGTGTCTGCACGTGCTGTCATTATCCACTGCAACAAAACGCAGAAAAAGACAAAAAAACAAAAACAATTACTTGTGTTTGTGCATGCATGCATGCGTGTGCGACAGAGGCAGCGTGCGTGTGTGCGCACGGATACCCGTGTGCTCGGGGCTGTCCGGTAAAACGTGAGGAAAGCGCCGATAACAGCTGCGCGTGCTTCCCCGGCGATTCCCAGCGGTGCGGAAATCAGAACCTGTCCCGTTGCAATTAAGAAACAGGTATTTAAAGAAGCCGGTAAGTGGTGGCGCCTATTTACTGTCAAATTAATTCAGTATCTGCGCGGATGCCGTCTGTATCAGCGGCACGGGAGCGTGCCATCGGCTTGAGGACGCACGGGGAGAACAGAGCCCGCTCTTTCGTTTGATGGCTGTGATCATGTGTACACACCGAGCCGGCGAGACACACATATCATAGATTCTCTCCTAATTACCTGACCTGTTACGGCGTGTCAGTCTCCCGTCAGACACGCCGGTTCCGTGTCAGAAGCTGCATGGGCATTTTCGGCTTTGATCATCCGTCGTCCTGCCAATGTCAGGATGACTGCGTTTTAATTGACTCTGGGGCACCGTTAGAAATAAAACAAAAACAACTTCGACTCCGGTGGCGGATGCCTGACGAGGCTGACGGGCTGGCATCCGTGAACGCCGGGTCAGCCGTGGCCGTCGGGGAGCCACGAGCCCTCCCCTCCACGCCTCTGCGAGGGACACAACACAATGATGTCAAAATGTGGGTTCGGGTAGCGCCTCTCTGGGGACCCCACCTCTCCCTGCTCCCCGGCACCCTACACATCAAAGCGAGACCCGGCCGCTGTCCCCGACGGAGCCCTGGATAGTGTCGGGGTGAAGGCGCAGGGTCCCCGATCAGAGCCACATGCATGTGCCTGAAGACGGGGTCATGGTCCCCAAGGCAGGTGCCCCCAAACAGAAACAGCTTTGTGTCTTTACATGGAAGCCCTTCCGTCTCCGTCCTGCGGTATTCTTCTTTTTATTATTATTATTGTTTTCCTTTTTTTAATTAAACAATTCTCCTGCTCCAACATGCGGTGTGAGAACCGGTCGTCAACGTTTGCAACGCAGAGGTCAATTTATTTTGTCTGGAGTTTGCGGAGACAGACGATCTCTGCTGGCCCGTGGCACCTGCTGGCCTGTGGCACCTGCTGGCCCGTCGCACCTGCTGGCCCGTCGCACCTGCTGGCCCGTGGCACCTGCTGGCCCGTCGCACCTGCTGGCCCGTGGCACCTGCTGGCCCGTCGCACCTGCTGGCCCGCCGCACCGTCAGGAGGGAACCCCACGCTCCCTGCCTCGTTAACCCAGCGTGACTGGGGCAGATCTGTCTTCATCACGCAGCCCCTGACAGACAAGCCCCCCGTCTCCCCCCTCCGGCCACTAACCACCCACCCCAGCACCCCCCACTGCCACTCCAACGCGTGTCTCCGGCCCAGAATCACCGCCTCCTGCTCTGTCTGCGTGATGTTCCGTATCCAGCTCTCTGCAAAGACCGAAATGAAGCAAAGAACCCACGGAGGGGAAAACAGAAACGTTCCAGCCAGCGTTTACGTGGGACGGTCACGGAGGACGTTAGCCCCCCTCCCCTAGCCCCCCACCCCCTGGGGGGGCATCCTGGAAGTCACGTATGCTTCTTAGCCGGTAAACAGCAGTTACCCTGACGGGTGAATGTGTGGGAACAAACGCACAAGTGACTCTGTCAGAGTCTGCGGACGGGGGTGTCCAAGTAAGGAAGGCGATTGAGTCACTGGAATCAGACGCTTCCTCGGGAGCGCCTAGAATGTCAGGGGCAGTGACCAAGAACTCCCCAGAGGTCCCCCAGACACGGGGCATTGGTGAAAACGACGAGGTGGAGAGTGGAGCCGGGTGTGGCGGCTCATGCCTGTGATCCCAGCGCTTTGGGAGGTCAGGAGTTCGAGACCAGCCTGGCCAACATGGTGAAACCCCTTCTCTACTAAAAATGCAAAATTAACCTGGTGTGGCGGCTCATGCCTGTGATCCCAGCGCTTTGGGAGGTCAGGAGTTCGAGACCAGCCTGGCCAACATGGTGAAACCCCTTCTCTACTAAAAATGCAAAATTAACCTGGTGTGGCGGCTCATGCCTGTGATCCCAGCGCTTTGGGAGGTCAGGAGTTCGAGACCAGCCTGGCCAACATGGTGAAACCCCTTCTCTACTAAAAATGCAAAATTAACCTGGTGTGGCGGCTCATGACTGTGATCCCAGCGCTTTGGGAGGTCAGGAGTTCGAGACCACCCTGGCCAACATGGTGAAACCCCATCTCTACTAAAAATGAAAAATTAACCTGGTGTGGCGGCTCATGCCTGTGATCCCAGCTCTTTGGGAGGTCATTAGCCGAGCGTGGTGGCAGGTGCCTATAATTCCAGCACTTCAGGAGGTCAGGAGTTCGAGACCAGTCTGGCCAACATGTTGAAACCCCGTCTCTACTAAAAATGCAAAATTAGCCTGGTGTGGTGGCAGGTGCCTGTAATCCCAGCTACTCAGGAGGCTGAGGCAGGAGAATTGCCTGAACCCAGGAGGCGGAGGCTGCGGTGAGCCGAGATCGCACCATTGCACTCCAGCCTGGGTGACAAGAGCGAAACTCCGTCTCAAAAAAAAAAAAAAAAGGTATTTATTTCTTGTAGTTTTGGACACTGGAAACTTTACCTTCTGTGTGCCAGCAGATTCAGTTACTACTGAGGATTGTCTTACGGGTTTGCAGACAGTATGTGCCCACCGTGCCCTCATCTGTCAGAGGGAGAGAGAATGCTGCTGCCTCTCCTCCTGCGTATAACGACACTTCTTATCCTATCACGAGGACCATGTCCACAAGATTCAATCTAATTCCAATGACCTCCCAAAGGTTCCACCCAACAGCAGATGAGGGTTCCAAGCTCTGGATTTTGGTGGTTTTTTTTTTTTTTTTTTTTTGAGACGGAGTTTCGCTCTTGTTACCCAGGCTGGACTGCAATGGCACGATCTCGGCTCACCGCAACCTCCGCCTCCTGGGTTCAGGCGATTCTCCTGCCTCAGCCTCCCGAGTAGCTGGGATTACAGGCACACGCCACCGTGCCCAGCTAATTTTTTGTATTTTTAGTAGAGACGGGGTTTCACCATGTTGACCAGGATGGTCTCGATCTCTTGACCTCGTGATCCACCCGCCTCGGCCTCCCAAAGTGCTGGGATGACAGGCGTGAGCCACCGTGGATGGCCCTTGGTGGGAATATTTAGTCCACATTTCCAGGACAGAATTCAGCAGGTTATGGCTGGAATGTTTCTATTTATTGATTTATTTTATTTTATTTTATTTTTTGCCAGGGACTCACTCTGTTGCCCAGGCTGGAGTGCAGTGGTGGGATCTCGGTTCACTGCAGCCTCTGCCTCGTAGATTTAAGCGATTCTCCCTCCGCAGCCTCCCAGGTAGGTGGCATTATACGAATATGCCAGCACGCCAGGCCAATTTTTCTACTTTTAATAGTGACGGGTTTCACCATATTGACCGGGCTGGTCTCGAACTCCTGACTTCAGGTGATCCTCCTGCCTCAGCCTCCCAAAGTGCTGGGATCACAGGTGTGAGCCTCCACGCCGGGTCTATTTTTGTATCTTACTGCAGAGATAAAGGTCCCTGGAGATGCCACGTGGGAGACAGAATAATGACCCCAAAGATGTGCACGTCCTAATCCCCATGTGGGAGACGGAATAATGTTTCCAAAAAAACGTTTACAATCTAATTCCTACAGCCTTTGACTATGTGACCTTACATGCCAAAGGGCCTTTGCAAATGTGATTAAATAAGAAAGTCTGAGATAATCCTGAATCGTGTAGATGAGCCCAAGGTAATGACTTACAAAGGTCCCTATAAGGGGAGGAGCAGCTTGCCCATAGTCAGAAAGAGAGGCATCTCCGAAGAGGAAAGGAAAAAGTCTGACTTGGAAAAAGAAGATACTTTGCATTTGGCTTTGAAGATGGAATAAGCAATCCCATTACTGGGAATATACCCAAAGGATTATAAATCATTCTACTATAAAGACACATGCACAAAAACCTGGAACCAACCCAAATGCCCATGGATGACAGACTCGATAAAAAAAAAAAAAAATGTGTGTGACACCACGGAATACTATGCAGCCGTCAAAAAGGGTAAGTTCATGTCCTTTGCAGGGACGTGTATGAAGCTGGCTGTGACTTCACCTCCAAGCTCTTTATCTCAACCCATCTGCCCTCCACTTTCCTTGATGGCCCCTGAAAGCTCCAGTCACCCTTGTGCCTTTGGGCGTCTGACATGTCTATGCAGCACCCCTCCGGGTGCACCATCACCCCAGATTTGTGGCTCACCAATCACCGAAACACTGTTCATCTTCTGTCCACACCACATTATTTTCTAACTCAGAATAGGCTCCTCACTCGCTTCTGTAAAGCTCAGCTGTGACGTCAGCTCTACAATCAATCAAGGAACGTCGATGCCTTCACAGATGCACCCAAGTTCCTAGAACAATGCTCGTACCTGGGAGATGATCAATGCCTTTTATTTATTTATTTATTTATTGATTTTTTTGAGACAGAGTTTCGCTCCTGTCACCCAGGCTGGAGTGCAATGGCGCGATCTCGGCTCACCGCAACCTCCGCCTCCTGGGTTCAGGCAATTCTCCTGCCTCAGCCTCCCGAGTAGCTGGGATTACAGGCACGCGCCACCATGCCCGGCTAATTTTTTGTATTTTCGGTAGAGACGGGGTTTCACCATGTTGACCAGGATGGTCTCGAACTCTTGACTTCGTGATCCACCCGCCTGGGCCCCCCAAGGTGCTGGGATGACAGGCGTGAGCCACCGCGCCCGGCACCTCCGTCAATTATTGAACTATCCATAGATGTTAGTTGAGTGACTGCAATGGCCTAGTATGAAAAGATCTTTCTAGAATCATCTCTTTTCTCACTTCTGTAAAGCTCAGCTGTGACGTGAGCTCTACAATCAATCAAGGCACGTCGATGCCTTCACAGATGCACCCAAGTTCCTAGAACAACGCTCGTACCTGGGAGATGATCAATGCCTTTTATTTTCTTGCAATAAAGGTTTTGTAAAGCAAGCCGTGTCATCGGTGCCGCAGGAGGGTTGATTTGCTCACGATGCGTTCGGCAGCGTGACTCACGATCCCACTCATCCAGCTTCTACAGGTCACAACAGAACAACTCTGAGCTCCCTGGCTCCCGGCCCCGCAAATTCAACCATCTGTGTCACCGCGGGCTGTGAATCTCAGCCTGGAAATCCCAGATCTCTGGGTCTGAGCCCCACGGGTCCCCTTTTCAGCAGATCCCATAACGTCAGCTAGTCCTTGAGGTAAAGCAGAAACCCACAGGCCGTCTCCGTGTCAGAGTGACACGTCCGTTTGTAGGACGTTCCCCAGACGGATTCCTCCAACGCGCCCAGGAAGCCCATCACGAGGTCTCGGCTCCTCTAAGCTGAATCAACTGTGAGTTTGATGCATACTTTTGAATACCAAGTAAATCACTATTTTACAAAAAAAAAAAAAAAGCAGAGAAAATAAAATGATTAGTGGGCAAGCACTCTGGGAGGCCGAGGTCAGGAGTTCGAGACCAGCCCGGCCAACGTGCTGAAACCCCGTCTCTATGAAAAATATAAAAATTAGCTGGGTGTGGTGGCTCATGCCTGTAGTCCCAGCACTTTGGGAGGCCGAGGCGGGTGGATCACCTGAGGTCGGGAGTTCGAGACCAGCCTGGCCAACACGGTGAAACCCCGTCTGTACTAAAAATACAAAAATTAGCTGGGCATGGTGGTGCGTGCCTGTAATCCCAGCTACTCGGGAGGCTGAGGCAGGAGAATTGCTTGAACCCAGGAGGCGGAGGTTGCAGTAAGCTGAGAGCATGCCATTGCACTCCAGCCTGGGCAACAGAGCGAGACTCTGTCTCAAAAATAGAGAGAGAGAGAGAGAAACACACTCAGACACACACACACACGATATAAAATTTACCATCTTGAGCCTTTGTCAGAGGACAATTTAGTCGTGTTGAGTATTTTCCATTTTTATGCAAAATATTTGGTCAAGTTTCCCATCTTGCAAAACCAAAACGCTCTCCCGTTTTCTCCCTCTCCAAAACCCTGGCTTGCACCATTCAATTTTCCGTGTCTACGAATTCGACAACTTACGGACCTCAAAGAATTGGAATCCGGTGTTGCAATATTATCTAAGGCCGAGGCGGGAGGATCACCTGAGGTCAGAAGTTCGAGACCAGCCGGGGCAATACAGCCAGACCCCATCTCCACAAAAAAGAAAATACGGAAATTAGCTGCGCACGGTGGCTCACGCCTGTCATTCCAGCACTTTCGGAGACTGAGATGGGCGGATCACGAGGTCAGGATTTCGAGATCAGCCTGACCAACATGGCGAAAGCCCATCTCTACCAAAAACACAAAAATTTGTTGGGTGTGGTGGAGTGCACCTGTAATCCCAGCTCCTCGGGAGGCTGAGGCAGGAGAATCGCTTGAACCCGGGAGGCGGAGTTTACGGTGAGCCGAGATTGTGCCATTGCACTCCAGCCTGGGCGACAGAGCAAGAGTCCATGTCAAAAAAAAAGAAAAAAAAAAAACCAAAAAACAGAAATTAGCTGGGTGTGGTGTCACGTGCCTGTAGTCCCAGCTACTCGGGAGGCTGAGGCAGGAGGATCACTTGAACCCGGAGCTGGAGGCTGCCGTGAGCCGAGATCGTGCCACTGCACTCCAGCCTGGGTCACAGAAAGTAAGACTCTGTCTAAAAAAAAAAAAAAAAAAAAAAGAAGAAAGAAAGAAAGAAAAATGAAAAGAGCTTCTAGAAAATTGGAACCATTTGGATTTTGGCTTATTCCTTCTGGAAGATTCTCAGGTGAATAAGTTACATTTACCAGGTGTCTGTTGCCAGCAAAGATAATTATAATGTGGGATGCACCATCTTGGCACACTGAGAACCTCAAAAAATCAGACTTCACTTGTTATAATTCAAACCTGAAGAGGGCCGGGTGCAGTGGCTCATGCCTGTCATCCCAGCACTTTGAGAGGCTGAGGCAGGAGGATCGCTTGAGCCCGGACTTTGAGACCAGCCGGGCAATACAGCCAGACCCCATCTCCACAAAAAGAAAATACGGAAATTAGCTGCGCACGGTGGCTCACGCCTGTCATTCCAGCACTTTCGGAGACTGAGATGGGCGGATCACGAGGTCAGGATTTCGAGATCAGCCTGACCAACATGGCGAAAGCCCATCTCTACCAAAAACACAAAAATTTGTTGGGTGTGGTGGAGTGCACCTGTAATCCCAGCTCCTCGGGAGGCTGAGGCAGGAGAATCGCTTGAACCCGGGAGGCGGAGTTTACGGTGAGCCGAGATTGTGCCATTGCACTCCAGCCTGGGCGACAGAGCAAGAGTCCATGTCAAAAAAAAAAAAAAACCAAAAAACAGAAATTAGCTGGGTGTGGTGTCACGTGCCTGTAGTCCCAGCTACTCGGGAGGCTGAGGCAGGAGGATCACTTGAACCCGGGAGCTGGAGGCTGCCGTGAGCCGAGATCGTGCCACTGCACTCCAGCCTGGGTCACAGAGAAAGTAAGACTCTGTCTAAAAAAAAAAAAAAAAAAAAAGAAGAAAGAAAGAAAGAAAAATGAAAAAGAGCTTCTAGAAAAATTGGAACCATTTGGATTTTGGCTTATTCCTTCTGGAAGATTCTCAGGTGAATAAGTTACATTTACCAGGTGTCTGTTGCCAGCAAAGATAATTATAATGTGGGATGCACCATCTTGGCACACTGAGAACCTCAAAAAAATCAGACTTCACTTGTTATAATTCAAACCTGAAGAGGGCCGGGTGCAGTGGCTCATGCCTGTCATCCCAGCACTTTGAGAGGCTGAGGCAGGAGGATCGCTTGAGCCCCGGACTTTGAGACCAGCCGGGGCAGCAGAGCAAGATCCCATGTCCAGAAAAAATCAGAAAAATTGGCTGGGCATGGGCAGGTCCTTGGTGCTAGCTGCTCAGGAGGGTGAGGCGGGAGGATTGCTAGAATCCAGCAGAACAAGACCGTCTCAGAAAAAAAGAAAAAAAAAATATGAGATCTGCTTGGATTGTGAGAAATAAGCTTGCCCCACACCTTATTTTTTTAATTTGAAATAGAGTCTCATTCCTGACACACAAGCTGGAGGGCAGTGATGTGACCTCGGCTCACCGCAACCTCCACCTCCCGGGTTCGAGCCATTCTCCTGCCTCAGCCTCCCAAGTAGCTGGGATTACAGGCTCCCGCCACCATGCTCGGCTAATTTTTTTTCTTTTTTTTTTGAGACGGAGTTTCCCTCTTGTTACCCAGGCTGGAGTGCAATGGTGTGATCTCAGCTCACCGCAACCTCCGCCTCCTGGGTTCAGGCGATTCTCCTGCCTCAACCTCCCGAGTAGCTGGGATTACAGGCACGTTCCACCGTGCCCAGCTAATTTTTTGTATTTTTAGTAGAGACGGCGTTTCACCATGTTGACCTGGATGGTCTCGATCTCTTGACCTCGTGATCCACCCGCCTTGGCCTCCCAAAGTGCTGGGATTACAGGCATGAGCCACCGCGCCCGTCCTAATTTTTTTTTTTTATATGGAGTCTCGCTCTGTCGCCCAGGCTGGAGTGCAATGGTGCAGTCTCAGCTCACTACAACGTCAGCCTCACGGGTTCAAGCGATTCTCCTTCCTCAGCCTCCCGAGTAGCTGGAATTACAGGCACCCACCACACCCGGCTGATTTTTTTTATTTTTAGTAGAGATGGTGTTTCACAAAATCGGTGAGGCTGGTCTCGAACTCCTGACCTCGTGATCCTCCCGCCTCAGCCTCCCAAAGTGCTGGGATGACAGGCGCGAGCCACCGCGCCCGGCCCTTTTTTTATTTTTAATTCTTTTTTTAGTACAGATGGGGATTTCAGCACGTTGGCCAGGCTGGTCTCGAACTCCTGACCTCAAGAGATCCATCCACCTCGGCCTCCCAAAGTCCTGGGATGACAGAGCTGAGCGCACACCCCCCCACCACCACCACCCCAGGAAAGCAGCTTGCTCTTCTAACGCCTGATTGTAGCTGAAAGAAAAAAAAAAACAGTGGGTAAGAGTTTCACTGCTCCTGAGTTTTTCAGAAGTGACTTTCTCCTCCAGGATGAAAAGCAGTCACCCGTGACACGCGTGTCTCATCTTTCTCGGCCCAGAAGTGGCTGCACCGCCTCAGAGGTCCCCTCTCCACACCTCCCTCTCCCTCACCGTCATCCCCCCAGGCAGGCGTGGGGTTTGAGATCTCTTTCGTCTTCACACGTTTCACTCCAATTGATCCCAGCCCTCATAGTGGCCTGTCTGAGCCGGCACAGAAGGCCCCCAAAGCCTACACAATGTCCTAAACAGGCCTTTGAAAGCCTGGCCCTCCTCATGCCCCTGATCAATAGGTAAAAGCTTTCTCCCACAGGCTCTTTGTCGCAGACACACACAGAGACCCATTGTGTGACAGCCTTTCTTTCATTCACGAGAGGACCCCGGGGCTGCCAGAAACGCCTCTGGATTGAAGGCACAAAAGAAAAGGGGGTGCTTTCTTCCCCCCGAAACTCCTCTTGCTCAGTCGGTGATCTGGGAGATTGAAGAATGGGAGCTGAGGTCTGCAACCTGCCAGCTCTGCTAAACGCCTCTGAGTTTCTTTTTAGTAAAATTAAAACGCCCGGGCGTGGAGGCTCACGCCTGTCATCCCAGCACTCCGGGACGCCGAGGCTGGAGGATCACGAGGTCGGGAGTTCGAGACCAGCCTGGCCAACATGGTGAAACCCCTTCTCTCTAAAAATGCAAAATTAACCTGGTGTGGCGGCTCATGCCTGTGATCCCAGCGCTTTGGGAGGTCAGGAGTTCGAGACCAGCCTGGCCAACATGGTGAAACCCCTTCTCTACTAAAAATGCAAAATTAACCTGGTGTGGCGGCTCATGCCTGTGATCCCAGCACTTTGGGAGGTCAGGAGTTCGAGACCAGCCTGACCAACATGGTGAAACCTCGTCTCTACTAAAAATACAAAATTAACCTGGTGTGGCGGCTCATGCCTGTGATCCCAGCGCTTTGGGAGGTCAGGAGTTCGAGACCAGCCTGGCCAACATGGTGAAACCCCATCTCTACTAAAATACAAAATTAGCGGTTGTGGTGGCAGGTGCCTGTAGTCCCAGCGCTTTGGGAGGTCAGGAGTTCGAGACCAGCCTGGCCAACATGGTGAAACCCCTTCTCTACTAAAAATGCAAAATTAACCTGGTGTGGCGGCTCATGCCTGTGATCCCAGCGCTTTGGGAGGTCAGGAGTTCGAGACCAGCCTGGCCAACATGGTGAAACCCCATCTCTACTAAAAATGCAAAATTAACCTGGTGTGGCGGCTCATGCCTGTGATCCCAGCGCTTTGGGAGGTCGGGAGTTCGAGACCAGCCTGGCCAACATGGTGAAACCCCTTCTCTACTAAAAATACAAACATTAGCCGTTTGTAGTGGCAGGTGCCTGTAGTCCCAGATACTCGGGAGGCTGAGGCAGGAGAATCTCTTGAACCCGAGAGGCGGAGGCTGCAGTGAGCTGAGATCGCGCCACCACACTCCAGCCTGGGGGACACACAGACACTCTGTCTCAAAACCTCCCCCCACCAAAACCAAAAAAAAAAAAAAAACGAAACAAGGACACACCCAGAATTATGTTTAGCCAAATATGTGGGCACCTCATGACCCAGTCATTTTGACACGTAATGTATTTGGATTTCCGGTTCTTTTTTTTTTTTTTTTTTTTTGAGACGGAGTCTCGCTCTTGTCACCCAGGCTGGAGTGCAGTGGCGTGATCTCGGCTCACCGCAGCCTCCGCCTCCCGGGTTCGAGCCATTCTCCTCCCTCAGCCTCCCGAGTAGCTGTAATTACAGGTGCCCGCCACCATGCCCAGCTAATTTTTGTATTTTTAGTAGATTTTAATTTCTACAGTTTCACAATGATGGCCAGGCTGGTGTCGAACTCCCGACCTCAGGCGATCCAGCCGCCTCGACCTCCCAAAGTGCTGGGATTACAGGTATGAGCCACCACACCTGGCTGTTTTTTTTTTTTTTTTTTGTATTTTTTTAATTTTTTTTAATTTTTGGTAGAGACACGGTTTCACCATGTTGGCCAGGCTGGTCTCGAACTCCTGACCTCAGGCGATCCAGCCGCCTCGGCCTCCAAAAATGCAAGGATTGCAGGCATGAGCCTCCACACCTGGCCTCGCATTCTTTAACGGATTCTCTCTAGGACCCTTTGCACCTGAGATACTCACACCTGTGATGCCAGGCAGGTGGGGCCCCCAATGACAGCCTAGCCTGGGACGGTTCTTCTCTCCACCCAGGAAAGAATTCAAGGGCGAGCCCGTAGTCTTAGATGGCAGCTTCTTTTTTTTAGACAGAGTCTTCCTCTGTCACCCAGGCTGGAGGGCAGGGGTGCAATCCCGGCTCACTGCCACCTCCACCTCCTGGGTTCAAGGGATCCTCCCGCCTCAGCCTCCTGAGCAGCTGGGACTACAGGCACCCGCCACCTTGCCCGGCTAATTTTTATGTTTTTTAGTAGAGACGGGGTTTCACCATATCGGCCAGGGTGGTCTTGAACCCCTGACCTCATGATCCGCCCACCTCAGTTTTCCAAAGTGCTGGGATTACAGGTGTGAGCCGCTGCGCCTGGCCGGTTATTTTTATTTTAAGTAGAGATGGGGTTTCACTATGTTGGTCAGACTGGTCTCGAACTCCTGACCTCGTGATCCGCCCACCTCGGCCTGTAATCCCAGCACTTTGGCCTCCCAAAGCCCGGCCTCCGGAGTCAATTGCCACCTTCTACATCACCTCCAAAGAGAAGAGCCTCCAATTCAGTCTGTTTGTCTTTTTTTTTTTAAAAAAAAGATGGGATTTCTCCATGTGGGGCAGGCTGGTCTCGAACCCCTGACCTCAGGCGATCCTCCTGCCTCAGCCTCCCAAAGTGCTAGGATGACAGGCGTGAGCCACCGCGCCCGGCCTGTCTTTCTTGTTTAAATCAGTAACTGTCATCCCAGCACTTTGGGAGGCCGAGGCTGGTGGCAGATCACGAGGTCGGGAGATCGAAACCCTCCTGGGCCACATGCTGAAACCCCATCTCTACTAAAAACAGAAAAATTAGCTGTGCATCGTGGCATGCACCTGTAATCCCAGGTACTCGGGGGGCTGAGGCAGGAGGATCACTTGAACCCGGGAGGTGGAGGCCGCCGTGAGCTGAGATCGTACCGCTGCATTCCAGCCTGGGTAACAAGAGCAAAACAGTGTCTCAAATTAAAAAAGAAAAAAGAAAAGAAAAAAAAAAAGCCGGGCACAGTGGCTCACACCTGTCATCCCAGCACTTTGGGAGGCTGAGGTGGCTGGATCGCCTGAGGTCAGGGGTTCGAGACCGGCCTGGCCAACATGGTGAAACCGTGTCTCTACCAAAAATAAATAAATAAATAAAAACAACAGCCAGGGGCGGTGGCTCAGGCCTGTCATCCCGGCACTTTGGGAGGCCGAGGCGGGTGGATCACGAGGTTAAGTGTTCGAGACCATCCTGGTCAACATGGTGAAACCCCGTCTCAAAAAATATAAATAAAAATAAAAAATAAAATAAAATAGCGAATCGGGATTAGTGTGGCTTGTGTGGTCTAAACCTGGCAGACAGGGGGACACGGCAGTAGGGGTGACCCCGTCAGGCATCAGTCCCCATTTCCCCTTGTCCAACAGTGAACTGCCCTCCCGAGAGGACGGATCCTCGCTCGACGTTTCTTTTGTGCCACCGACGTTTTACTTATAAGTACGGCAACGTCTGCAAGTGTCAGTCTTGATGTGCCCATCAGGGAACGCGCCAAAAACGTTCTGAAAGTGTTCTACACTTTTCCCGTTCTAAAATATCACGTAGAAATATTCCTATTTCCAGCCATGGGCAGTGGCTCATGTTTGTCATCCAAGGAGTTTGGGAGGCTGAGGCTGGAGGATCATCTGAGGTCAGGAGTTCGAGACCAGCCTGAGCAACGTGGAGAAACCCCGTCTCTACTAAAAAAAAAAAAAAAATTAGCAAAGTGTGGGGGTGGCTGCCTGTAATCCCAGCACTTTGGGAGGCTGAGGCTGGAGGATCATCTGAGGTCGGGAGTTCGAGACCAGCCTGACCAATGTGGAGAAACCCCGTCTCTACTAAAAAAAAAAAAAAAATTAGCAAAGTGTGGGGTGGTGCCTGTAATCCCAGCACTTTGGGAGGCTGAGGCTGGAGGATCATCTGAGGTCGGGAGTTCGAGACCAGCCTGAGCAACGTGGAGAAACCCCGTCTCTACTAAAAAAAAAAAAAAAAAAAAATTAGCAAAGTGTGGGGTGGTGCCTGTAATCCCAGCACCTTGGGAGGCTGAGGGTGGAGGATCACCTGAGGTCGGGAGTTCGAGACCAG
The DNA here is from genome assembly GCA_021498475.1 of Saguinus midas. Classification (NCBI taxonomy): domain Eukaryota; kingdom Metazoa; phylum Chordata; class Mammalia; order Primates; family Cebidae; genus Saguinus; species Saguinus midas. The sequence continues at coordinate 2,785,410 of CM038398.1, forward strand.
CCTGACCAACGTGGAGAAACCCCGTCTCTACTAAAAAAAAAAAAATTAGCAAAGTGTTGGGGTGGCTGCCTGTAATCCCAGCACTTTGGGAGGCTGAGGCGGGAGGATCATCTGAGGTCGGGAGTTCGAGACCAGCCTGGCCAAGATGGTGAAAACTGGTGTCTAATAAAAATACAAAAATGAGCCAGGCGTGGTGGCGGGCGCCTGTAGTCCCAGCTCCTCGGGAGGCTGAGGCAGGAGAATCTCTTGAACCCGGGAGGTGGAGGCTGCAGTGAGCCGAGATCCCCCCAATGTTCTCCAGCCTGGGTAACAAGACCAAAACTCCATCTCAAAAAAGAAAGAAATATTTTCTATTTTTATTTCCTATTTCCACTAGGAAAAAAATGTAATGGCCACAGGCAGAAAGAGGCATCCATATGTTCCGGAATATTCTTCCGCTGGGATATGAGGAGCTCACC
>CM038398.1:2790867-2828367 GCA_021498475.1 Saguinus midas
GGTCTGTCCTAAGTAGAGTAACTCCGGAGCAGAAAGCTTGAACCCGGGAGGTGGAGGTTGCAGTGAGCTGAGATCAGACCATCTCACTCCAGCCTGGGAGACAGACAGACTCCATCTCAAAAAATAAAAAATCGACTCTTGAAAACCTCGGTGGAATGAACAGAAAAAGCTGAAGTAGCAGTGATTCCATAATACATGCCCCGATTTAATCAGCCTTTTAAAACCAAACGGTGAGGCCGGGTGCCGTGGCTCACGCCTGTCATCCCAGCACTTTGGGAGGCTGAGGCGGGCGGATCATGAGGTCAGGAGTTCGAGACCAGCCTGGCCATATCATGGTGAAACCCCATCTCTACTAAAAGTACAAAAATTAGCCAGACGTCGGGGTGGGCGCCTGTAATCCCAGCTGCTGGGGAGGCTGAGGCAGGAGAATCGCTTGAACCCGGGAGGCGGAGGTTGCGGTGAGCCGAGATCACGCCATTGCACTCCAGCCTGGGCGACAGAGCAAGACTCTGTCTCAAACAAAAAAAAAATTAATAAATAAAAATAAAAGGTAATGAAGCTCACACGGGTCACGGTAATATTTTGCCAGTGTTAATAGCACGGTGATGTCATCGGAGTCCAGCTGTGCTTTTGACAAAACTTTTGAGAAGACAGTAAAAAAAAAAAAAAAATGCAGATGCGTCTTAGAAGCCAGCGTACAACCTGTCCAGGAGAAATCGAGCAGCAGGGGCGCGGGCGACAGTCCCACGAAGAGCACGGCATAGACGCGGATTGTGGGAAGGAGACAACTTCCCGTCTGCAGTTCCTTTCTTCTGAAAGAATCAGTGTGCTCGTAACTGTGTAAAGTTTGCCACCCGGGAGAAATTAAGACCTCCTTTTTCATGACTGCATAGTATTCCATAGCAATCCTATGTAGCCGTTAGACACGCCGAGCTCACGGGCACGTAGGACATTCTACGTCCTTGTCCTTTCACCGAGATGTCAGTGCTGGACGTGGTCACAGGCGGGTCCCAGCTCTCCGTGGCTTCCGCCCGTTTAGAAAAGTTTTAAGTTGTCAGCCAGTCGGGTTTTAGTTTAGAGGTGAGGTCTGTCTCCGCCCACGGAGATCAGACCCGACATGCATCAGGGATACATGTGTGTGTTTTCCTTGTTCATTGCACTCTGGTGCCACGATGGCCAGTGGGGTCCCTCCCTGCAGCCCGGAGGTAAAACTGCGTCGCTGAAAGATCTTCTGTCTCAGGGCTGATCTTTTGGGGGCACTGAGCATCTATTTCAACACAGATGTTCTCCTTCTCACGAAGAGACGTCCCAGAGAGTGGTTGCTAGCCGCTGGGGAAACTGAGTCCCGTGCCCTTCGTCCTGGGGTTCCCCGGAAGTCAGTCTGGACAGAGCAGGGTGGTGACACCAGAAGCTAACCCCACCTAACAGCTCCTGGCGGGAGCTTCCGACACCCTCGGCTTTCAAAGCCTCCAGCTCACGTCGGAAAGGCTGCCTTTTCCCAGAGATCACATCCACGTGTTTCCTGGAGCGTATCCGTCCCTGAGTGACAGTGACTCACGTGGAGATGGAAACTGAGGCACACCACAGCCCCGAGGACCCGTCACCGGGAACCCCATTTGTGCGTGTTTCCGTCTAAGGGGTGCCAGCCTGTGCCCGGCCGCTACCCACGTGCTTGGGTGGAGGCCGTCCCCGTTTCCTGGTGACTGAGTCCAAATGCACCAGAGCTGGGCTCTGCTCCTCCTTCCTGCTGTTGGAGGGCTGGGCCCCGGCCGGCCACGTGGCCAGCTCCTCACCTCACCTGTCAACCGCAGGGAGGGAGGCGTTTGATCACGACAGGCACCTGTCCCACGAAGAACCTTCATGCGGTGATCACAGGGCCCTGCTAAACCCGGGGTGACGTACCCCAGATCTGCCAAGAGCATCTCATTCTTATCCCCAAACTCTACAGCGTGGAACAAACCGTGGATTTTGATGTTGATTCCTTCCTGGTTTATTTGATCCATTGCTTTTCTGTATTCATTTATTTATTTTTTGAGAAGAAATGGCTCTATCTGTGGATTCGTTCTCACTTTAAATTTATTAACTTTTCAGACGGAACCATGGATCTATGTATTGATTCATTCTTGTTCTATTTAATTCATTTATTTATCTACTTAATTTTTGTATTTTTAGTAGAGACGGGTTTCAGCATGTTGACCAGGATGGTCTCGATCTCTTGACCTCGTGATCGACCTCGGATTTCCTGGTATATCTTTATCGGCAGCATGCAAACAGATGAATACACTCACTAATCCTTAGGGAAAAGGTAATGAGGGTCGGGCACGCTGGCTCACACCTGTAATCCCAGCACTCTGGGAGGCCAAGGTGGGTGAATCACGACGTCAGGGGTTCCCAACCAGCCTATAAATACAGAAATTTGCTGGGCGTGGGGTCACGAACCTGTAGTCCCAGCTAGTCAGGAGGCTGAGGCAGGATAATGGCTTGAACCTGGGAGGCGGAGGTTGCCGGAAGCCAAGATCACGCCACTGCACTCCAGCCTGGTGACAAAATGAGACTCGGTCTCAAACAAAAAAAAAAATTAATAAATAAAAATAAAAGGTAATGAAGCTCACACGGGTCACGGTAATATTTTGCCAGTGTTAATAGCACGGTGATGTCATCGGAGTCCAGCTGTGCTTTTGACAAAACTTTTGAGAAGACAGTAAAAAAAAAAAAAAAAAAAATGCAGATGCGTCTTAGAAGCCAGCGTACAACCTGTCCAGGGAGAAATCGAGCAGCAGGGGCGCGGGCGACAGTCCACGAAGAGCACGGCATAGACGCGGATTGTGGGAAGGAGACAACTTCCCGTCTGCAGTTCCTTTCTTCTGAAAGAATCAGTGTGCTCGTAACTGTGTAAAGTTTGCCACCCGGGAGGGAAATTAAGACCTCCTTTTTCATGACTGCATAGTATTCCATAGCAATCCTATGTAGCCGTTAGACACGCCGTGCTCATGCTTTTTCATGGCTGCATAGTATTCCATAGCAATCCTATGTAGCCGTTAGACACGCCGAGCTCACGGGCACGTAGGACATTCTACGTCCTTGTCCTTTCACCGAGATGTCAGTGCTGGACGTGGTCACAGGCGGGTCCCAGCTCTCCGTGGCTTCCGCCCGTTTAGAAAAGTTTTAAGTTGTCAGCCAGTCGGGTTTTAGTTTAGAGGGTGAGGTCTGTCTCCGGCCCACGGAGATCAGACCCGACATGCATCAGGGATACATGTGTGTGTTTTCCTTTGTTCATTGCACTCTGGTGCCACGATGGCCAGTGGGGGTCCCCTCCCTGCAGCCCGGGAGGTAAAAACTGCGTCGCTGAAAGATCTTCTGTCTCAGGGCTGATCTTTTTGGGGGGCACTGAGCATCTATTTCCAACACAGATGTTCTCCTTCTCACGAAGAGACGTCCCAGAGAGTGGTTGCTAGCCGCTGGGGAAACTGAGTCCCCGTGCCCTTCGTCCTGGGGTTCCCCCCGGGAAGTCAGTCTGGACAGAGCAGGGTGGTGACACCAGAAGCTAACCCCACCTAACAGCTCCCTGGCGGGGAGCTTCCGACACCCTCGGCTTTCAAAGCCTCCAGCTCACGTCGGAAAGGCTGCCTTTTCCCAGAGATCACATCCACGTGTTTCCTGGAGCGTATCCGTCCCTGAGTGACAGTGACTCACGTGGAGATGGAAACTGAGGCACACCACAGCCCCGAGGACCCGTCACCGGGAACCCCATTTGTGCGTGTTTCCGTCTAAGGGGGTGCCAGCCTGTGCCCGGCCGCTACCCACGTGCTTGGGTGGAGAGGCCGTCCCCCCGTTTCCCTGGTGACTGAGTCCAAATGCACCAGAGCTGGGCTCTGCTCCTCCTTCCCTGCTGTTGGAGGGCTGGGCCCCGGCCGGCCACGTGGCCAGCTCCTCACCTCACCTGTCAACCGCAGGGAGGGGAGGCGTTTGATCACGACAGGCACCTGTCCCACGAAGAACCTTCATGCGGTGATCACAGGGCCCTGCTAAACCCCGGGGGTGACGTACCCCCAGATCTGCCGAAGAGCATCTCATTCTTATCCCCAAACTCTACAGCGTGGAACAAACCGTGGATTTTGATGTTGATTCCTTCCTGGTTTATTTGATCCATTGCTTTTCTGTATTCATTTATTTATTTTTATGTATTTATTTTTTTCTGAGAAGAAACCATGGATGTATTTGTTCACTCATTCTCATTTTATTTATCTACTTAATTTTATTCTTTTTCTGAAAAGAAACGATGGATCTCTGTATGGATTCATTCTTACTTTGGTTAATTAACGTTATTTATTTTTTGAGAAGAAATGGCTCTATCTGTGGATTCGTTCTCACTTTAAATTTATTAACTTTTTCAGACGGAACCATGGATCTATGTATTGATTCATTCTTGTTCTATTTAATTCATTTTATTTATTGTTTCGGGAACAAACGCTGTATCTGCGCTGTTGATTGATTCTTGTTTTATTTAATCAGTTTTTTTTCCAGAAGAAACAATGTATCTATGTATGGATACATTCTTACTTTAATTAATTTAACTTCCCTTTTGAGAAGAAACTGTACATCTAGGTGCTGATTCATTCTTTTATTTAATTGAGTTTTTGGGGAAGAAACTACAGATCTATGTATTGATTCATTCTTGTTTTACTTAATTAATTTTATTTACTTTTCTGAGAAGAAACTATACATCAGCTGCTGATTCATTCTTTTTCTTTTTAATCGATTTTTTGGGGAAGAAACTATGGATTTAGGTGCTGGTTCATCCTTTTATTTAATTAACTTTTCGAGGAAAGAAACTACGAACCTACGTGTTGATTCATTCTCGGTTTGTTAAATTAATTCTATTTTTTGAGAAGAAACTGTGGATTGACATATGGATTCATTGTTATTGAATTAATTTATTTGTTGAGACAGACTCGCTCTCTCATCATTCTTTGCTTTCTTTTTTTCTGAAATGGAGTCTCGCTCTGTCCCCCAGGCTGGTGTGAAGTGGCTGGATCTCAGCTCACTGCAGCCTCCGCCTCCCGGGTTCAAGCGACCCTCCTGCCTCAGCCTCCCGAGTAGCTGGGATGACAGGCACCTGCCAGCACTCCCGGCTAATTTTAGTATTTTTACTAGACACGGGGTTTCTCTGTGTTGGTCAGGCCGGTCTCGAACTCCCGACCTCGTGATCCGTCCGCCTCAGCCTCCCAAAGTGCTGGGGTTACAGGCGTGAGCCACCTCCCCTGGCCATTTTGTTTTATTTTATTTTGTTATGATTTTTGAGACCAAGTTTCGCTCTTGTTGCCCAGGCTGGAGGGTGCGGTCTTGAACTCCTGGCCTCAAGCTGGATCTATTTATCTGTAGGAACAGCAGACTTCCTAAGTGGTGAGTAGGACACAGGGAAGTCAATGTCGACGCTCAGAACGGAATTCTGGGCCGGGCGCCGTGGCCCACACCTCTCATTCCACCTGAGGTCGGCAGTTCAAGACCAGCCTGACCAACATGATGACACCCCATCTCTACTACAAATAGAAAAATTCGCCAGTCCCAACGGCGGGCGCCCGTCACCCCAGGCACTGGTCAGGCTGACGCGGGCCGATCGCTTGAACCTCCCAGGCTGGGGTGCAGTGGTGCCGTGATCTCAGGTCACTGCAAACTCCACCTACGAGAGACGGGGTTTCACCGTGTTGGCCAGGCTGGTCTCGATCTCTTGACCTCGTGATCCACCCGCCTCGGCCTCCCAAAGTGCTGGGATGACAGGCGTGAGCCACGGCGCCCGGCCACTTATTTTTGACACAGAGTCTCACTCTGCTGCCCAGGCTGGAGTGCAACGTCATGATCTCGGCTCACTGCAGCCTCCGCCTCCCGGGTTCAAGTGATTCTCCCGCCTCAGCCTCCAGAGTAGCTGGGCTTCGCCTTGACACCCGGGTAATTTGTGTAGTTTTAGTAGAGACGGGGTTTCACCATGTTGGCCAGGCTGGTCTCGAACTGCTGACCTTGTGATCCGTCGACCTCAGAAATGGCCACGGGGGGAGAAGTTTGTGCACTCTGGTCATTCTTGTTGACGTTTTCCCTTCATTTTTAAATTTAATTTCATTTTTATTTATTATAGTTTAGGTTCTGGACACATGTGCAGATCGTACAGCTTTGTTACAAAGGTCGAAGATTTGGAACCAAGCGAAATGCCCACACACGACAGACCGCATAAAGCAAATGTAGGACATAGACGCTGTGGAATACTACGCAGCCATAAAAAAGGAGGAGCTCACGTCCTTTGCAGGGACACGGATGAAGCTGGAAACCGTCATTCTCAGCAAACTGAGGCAAGAACAGAAAACCAAACACCGCCTGTTCTCACTCATGAGTGGGTATTGAGGACACATGGACACAGAGAGGGGACCTCTTCCTCCCCCTGGGCGGGAAGGAAGAGGTTAAAGATTAAAAAATACCCCATGGGCGCTTTCACAGTGAGAGGTTTCGGAAGGGAGGGTCTGAATGGCACAGCAACGGAGCATATGTTTAAGGTTAAGTGTTCATACCCTTCTAAAAATCACTTTCGGTCTCAGCACCCCAAAGGCAGAGGAGGGTCAGCACCTTCAAAATTGCCTTTACCCTAGCAGGTTTTCTACAGAGAATAAGACAAACTTATTATTTTTTTTTTTTTTAGTAGAGATGAGGTTTCGCCATGTTGGCCTGGCTGGTCTCGAACCCCTGACCTCAGGTGATCCGTCCGCCTCGGCCTCCCAAAGTGCTGGGATTACAGGCATCAGCCACTGCGCTGGGCCCCATTTCTTAATTTTTGGATTTTTTTTTTTCCTACTATGCAGGGTTTAATTGGTGGCCGCATTCTGGGTGTGAGCTCACCTTGCAGAAACACTGACGGAGATTCAGCGGCCAAAATCAGGGTGGGTGATGTGAGCCTGTCGGGGGGGAGTTCTCCCTGCAAATCGGGTCTGATTTCAGTGCCTTTCAGATAATTAAGAGTCACTGTTTAGCAACCTCTGGGTAGGAAAAATCACGCCTTTTTTTTTTTTTTTTTTTATGACCACATTATTTCACTTCCAACGGGGAGTCCCAAAGTCCCAAGACCCTCCAGCTCTTTCTGAATTTCAATATTAAAAATTCCGCCTCATAAAATGTGGATTTAGCTGGCATCAAAACCTCGCATTCCACCGTGATTCTCATGGTTTAAAAAAAAACCCGCAAAAGCCACACACACATCTCCACGCCTTCCTACGCCCCGGGCGAGACGGTTGTGCATCGAAAGCTTTTCATCCCACAGATGCGTGAGGTTTCCATCGGCTCCTCTAGAGAAATCACGGTCTGGAGCACAGCCGTCGTGAACATGTGTATCTCTGTTTTTATGTTGAAGAGTGCGTGCTGCGTTTTGGAAGTCAGACTTTAAATGAGGAGTCAGCCTTTAGCGTGTCTTTCTCTGAGGTCACAGAAGGAACTCCTTCGTGATTCACAGTTGTCACAACCTCATGACCTACCTGGATCCTTGGACACCCAGGAGGGAAATTAAGACCTCCTTTTTCATGCCTGCATAGTATTCCATGGTGTCTGCCTGACTCATTTTCCCTGTCCAGTCTATCATCGGTGGGCATTTGGGTTGGTTCCAGGTCTTTGCTATTGTAAACAGTGCTGCAACGAACATTCGTGTGCATGTGTCCTTATAGTAGAATGATTTATAATCCTTTGGATAGATACCCAGTCATGGGATTGCTGGGTCAAATGGAATTTCTGTTTCTAGGTCCCTGAGGAATCGCCACACTGTCTTCCACAATGGTTGAACTAATTTACACTCCCACCAACAGTGTAAGAGTGTTCCTATTTCTCCACATCCTCTCCAGCATCTGCCGTCTCCAGATTTTTTAATGATCGCCATTCTAACTGGCGTGAGATGGTATCTCCATGTGGTTTTGATTTGCATCTCTCTCTGTCTCTTTCTCTTTTTTTTTTTTTGAGACAGAGTTTCACTTGTTACCCAGGCTGGAGTGCAGTGGCACGATCTCAGCTCACCGCAGCCTCCGCCTCCCGGGTTCAAGCAATTTTCCTGCCTCAACCTCCCCAGTAGCCGGGATGCCAGGCACGCGCCACGACACCCGGCTAATTTTGTATTTTTCGTGGAAACGGGATTTCACCATGTTGGCCAGGCTGGTGTCGAACTCCGGACCTCAGCTGATCTGCCTGCCTCAGCCTCCCAAAGTGCTGGGATGACAGGCCTGAGCCCCCACTCCGGCCCTGATGTGCATTTCTCTCATGAACCGTGAAAATGAGCTTTTTTTTTCTTTGATATGAACATGTGCCCCAGAACTTAAAGAATATTAATTATATATATGTATATATATATATATATAAAGCGAATTTCACTGGCAGTTTTTTGCAGCCAAACAGCTAGTCAGTCACTATGTCCTCACCTCCTCCTGCTGCAGGTAAGGATGCCAAGGCGGGGGCTGGTTTTTTGAGGACGTTTCTTTCTTGTCTGTACCCACAGGAAGAGGCTGGAGGATGGATTTTGAGCCCCGGTTCCAGCTCAGCCTTCTTCCCCCCCTCCCAACCCCCCACCCAGGTATAAAGTGGCCGATTGTCTCTGCAAAGGAGACGCTGGACGGGGGAACCCAGAATCTGCAAATCCTGACACCCGTAATTAAAGCATGAACTCAAAGCCCCTTGCTTTTATATATTTCCCAACTCTCATGCTCCCCAACTGGACGCGTAGCCGTGTTAATAAAATCTCCCTGCCAAATAGGGGCCTGGGCCTGGCGGGTGCCTGAGGTTTTACGCTCCCTCCAGCCAGGCTCGCTGTGTGGGCCTCTCCGGGTGCCCTGGCTTCCCCAGGTCCACATGAAAAGTGGCACAGACGCAGGCCGCCCACCCAGCGACCTCCCTCACAGCCGGGCTGTGTGTGCAAGTTAATTTATGCCCCGAGAACCTTTCGTACCCTGGCAGGCCTTAAATAATCCACCCCTCTTTTTTTCTTTCTTTTTTTTTTTTTTTTAACGTTTGGCTAAACCTGATAGAACAGGAGCCTTTCCAAGCCCGCTGGACGGGGTGTTGGATTCAACTGGCATTTCCCAGAGAGTGTTCTGCCCAGAAGCAGGTGCCCAGAGGGAAACCAGGAGGGAGAGGTGGAGAGGGAGAGAGGGAGAGAGGAAGAAAGAAAGAAGAAGGAAGGAGGGAAGGAAGGACACATAAGAAAAATAGAGACAGAGAAAGGCCGAAATCTCAACCGAAAAAGAATGTATTTTAAGCTAACCCTGAGAGGTGCTGGCGTGCGATGTTCCCCTCCCCGGGTCCACGTGTTCTCCCACTTAGGAGTGAGAACGTGCAGTGTTTGGATTTCCATTGCTGTGTTAGTTTGCTGAGAATGAGGGTTTCCAGCTCCATCGACGTCTCCGCAGAGGACATCACGTCATGTGTGAACACACGTCTCCGGGCTTTCCTAGAAAGACAGAGCACACGGCTACACCCACATACACAGCAGCATGATTCACAACAGCCCAAAGATGGAAGTAACCCAGGTGTCCATCCATGGATGAACGGGTGAACGGAATGTGCTATGTGCACTCAGTGGAATACTATACAGCCAGGAAAAGGGATGAGGCTCACACACGGGCGGCAGTGCGGATGAACCTTGAAGACATCAGGCTCAGTGAGAGAAGCCAGACGTGAAAGTCCACATAGCATATGACACCATTGATCTAAAATATTTAGAACAGACAGATTTCACAGAGACAGAAGCTCGAACTTTGACTGGCAGAGACTGGGAAGGTGGAATGGGGAATTGGTGTTTCTTTGGCTTTCTTTGAGATGGAGTCTCGCTCTGTCGCCAGGCTGGAGTTCCATGGCGCGATCTCGGCTCACCGCAGCCTCCGCCTCAAGCTTCAAGTGATTCTCCCGCCTCAGCCTCCCGAGTACCTGGGATTACAGGCACGTGCCACCACGCCCAGCTAATTTTTGTATTTTACTAGCCGCGGGGTTTCACCATGTTGACCAGGATGGTCTTGATCTCTTGACCTCGTGATCTGCCCGCCTCGGCCTCCCAAAGTGCTGGGATTATAGGCGTGAGTCATGTTGCCCAGCCCGGAAATTGGTGCTTAATGTGGACAGAGTTTCTGTTTGGGAAGATGGAAACATTCTGGAGGCGGATGGTGATGACGATTGCAGGATTATTTGAATGTACTTATTACCAGTGAATTGGACTCTAAACTGGCTGAAATGACAGAGCTCATATGGTGTGTTTTCTACCTCAATGCTAAAAAATTATATTGCTATAGACAGGAAAAGAAGCTTTCTTTTGTGCAAAAGGTTAGCATTTTGTTGGCAACAATGAACACTGCACAATATAAAACATATATATATAATATATAATATAAAATATATATAATATAAAATATAAAACATATATAAAATATATAATATATGATATGAAATATATAATATAAAATATAAAATATATAAAATATATGATATAAAAATATATAATATATAATATAAAAATATATTAAATAATGATATAAATATATAAATATATATAGAATATATAATATAAATATATAATACATAATATAAATATATAAAATATATGATATAAATATATAATATATAATATAAAACATATAATATATGATATAATATATAATATATAATATATAAAATATATTATATAAATATATATAATGTATAATATAAAACATATAAATATATAATATATGATATAAATATATAATATATAATATAAATATATATATATATATATAATATATATATAATATATAATATAAAAATATATTAAATATATGACATAAAATATATATAAAATATGTATAAAATTTATAATATAAAACATATAATACATAATACATATAAATATATATAATAAATAATATAATATATATAATATATAATATAAAACATATATAAAATACATAACATAATATATATTATTAAATATATAATATAAAAAATATATGAAATATATAATATAAAATATATATGAAATATATAATATAAAATATATATGAAATATATAATATAAAAATATATGATATATGATATAAAATATATAATATAAAAATATATAAAATATATAATATAAAATACATATTATTTTTTATATAAATAAATAAATGTATACATATTTTAGATGGAGTCTCACTCTGTAGCCCAGGCTGGAGTACAATGGCATGATCTCAGCTCACTGCAACCTCTGCCTCCCGGATTCAAGCGATTCTCCTGCCTCAGCCTTCGAAGTAGCTGTGATTACAGGCACCCACAACTATACTAGGCCAATTTTTGTACTTTTAGTAGAGACGGGGTTTCACCATGTTGGTCAGGCTGGTCTCGAACTCCTGACCTCAGGTGATCCACCCCCTCGGCCTCCGAAAGTGCTGGGACTATAGGCGTGAGCCACCGCACGTGGCCACATTTCAGACGTTTTTTTCGGATGGGCCACATGAAGTCGTGATCCTCTCCGACACCTTCGCGTGGAACGCAGCAGTAACATGTAAATGATACTCACAGAAGTATTTTCCGCACTTCAACACATCCAGAAGTTGAAAGAAAGAGAGACATGTGCGTTTCAAAGCTGAATCTCTAAGAACGTGTAACACCTCCCAGTGGGGTTTGCGTCGCAAAGTGGGGATTCCTTCTCCAAGCAAACCCCCCTGAACAGGTGTTACACATTCTTAGAGGCTGAGCTTGAATCGACTTCAATTACCCCAAGGCCGGAGAGCAATGGGCGTGAACGGTAACCGTAATATGCGTTAGACATTTTACAAAGAGGGTTTGATTTTCCGGTACATGATTTTTTTTATGTCAATAAAAAGCCCTAATCTGGTGGAAAATATTTTACCTGTGTTTTCTGTGGCACTCGTGAGACGTGCGATCGTGCTGTTCTTGAAAAAACAAAAACAGTGGCCAGGCCTGTCATCCTAGCACTTTGGGAGGCCGAGGCAGGCAGATCACAAGGTCAGGAGTTCGAGACCAGCCTGGCCAGCATGGTGAAACCCCATTTTTAAAAAACACAAAAAATTAGCCAGATGTGGTGGTGGGAGCCTGTAGTCCCAGCTACTCAAGAGGCTGAGGCAGGACAATTGCTTGAACCTGGGAGGTGGAGGTTGCGGTGAGCTGAGATCAGGCCACTGCACTCCAGCCTGGGGGACAAAGTGAGACCCTGTCTCAAAAAATAAAAATAAAAAAAAACAGTAAAACTAAAAAAAAGCTGGAAATTCCTCAGCCCCCACCTCTTACCAGATCAGTCAACGGCCAACTGGAGGCCCGGCACGGAGGCTCACATCTAGAATCCCAGCAATTTGGGAGGCCAAGGCCGGCAGATGACTTGAGGTCAGGAGTTCGAGACCAACTTGGTCAACGTGCGGAACGTGCATCTCTACTAAAAGACTACAGAAATTAGAATTTCTTTTTATCCTTTTTTTTTAATTGCATTTTAGGTTTTGGGGTACATGTGAAGAACACACGGGACTCTTGCATAGGTACACATCCGTCAGTGTGATTTGCTGCCTTCCTCACCTTCACCTATATCTGGCATTTCTCCCCACACTCTCTCTCCCCAACTCCTCACCCCCAGCTGTCCCTCCCCTATTACCCCAACAGACCCCACTGTGTGGTGCTCCCCTCCCTGTGTCCATGTGTTCTCATTTTTCTCACCCGCCTATGAGTGAGAACATGCGGTATTTCCTTTTCTGTTCTTGTGTCAGTTTGCTGAGAATGATGTTCTCCAGGTTCATCCATGTCCCTACAAAGGACACGAACTCATCCTTTTTGATGGCTGCATAGTATTCCATGGTGTATATGTGCCACATTTACCCAGTCCAGTCTATCATCGATGAGCATTTGGGTTGGTTCCAGGTCTTTGCTATTGTAAACAGTGCTGCAATGAACATTTGTGTGCATGTGTCCTTATAGTAGAACGATTTATAATCCTTTGGATAGATACCCAGTAATGGGATTGCTGGGTCAAATGGAATTTCTATTTCTAGTTCCCCGAGGAATCGCCACACTGTCTTCCACAATGGTTGAACTAATTTACACTCCCACCAACAGTGTAAAAGTGTTCCTATTTCTCCACATCCTCTCCAGCATCTGCCGTCTCCAGATTTTTTAATGATCACCGTTCTAACTGTCGTGACATGGTATAATTTCTTTGTCAGCAGAAAATATCTTCATTTCTTGCCTCGTCTGAGCTACGAGTCACAGCTCGTGTTCGTGTCACTTCAGAATTTGGAACAGTTGGGCTGGGCGTCGTGACTTCACGCCTGCTATCCCAGCACTTTGGGATGCTGAGGCAAGCGGATCATCGGAGGTCACGAGTTCGAGACCAGCCTGACCGACAAGGCTAAACCTGGTGTCTACTAAAAATACAAAAATTAGCCGGGCATGGTGGTGGGCATGTATAATCCCAGCTACTCAGGAGGCAGAGGCGGGAGAATCCCTTGAACCCAGGAGGCAGAGGTTGCAGTGAATGGAGATCGCACCATTGCAGTCCAGCCTGGGTGACTGGGGTGGTGGGTGCCTGTAATGTCAGCTACTTGGGAGACTGAGGCATGAGACAGAGAATCAGACTTTTAAAAAAAAAAAAAAAAAGGAGCAATTTCAAAGCTACAGTGTGGGCTTTAATTACCTTCTTTATCAAATGGAATTTCCATATCCTTTTTTCTTTTTTGAGGCCCAGTCTCACCCTGTCAACCAGGCTGGAGTGCAGTGGGGCAATCGTGGCTCACCGCAGCCTCCACCTTCTGGGTTCAAGCGAATCTCCTGCCTCAGCCTCCCGAGTAGCTGGGACTACAGGCGTCCGCACCCCAACGCCCAGCTAATGTTTGTATTTTTCGTACAGATGGGTTTTCACCATGTTGGCCAGGCTGGTCTCGAACTCCTGACCTCCAGTGATCTGTTCGTCTCAGCCTCTGAGACTGCTGGGATTACAGGTGTGAGCCACCATACCCAGTCCAAGCAGCTGGTTGAGATAAAGGTCACCTTAGCTCTAATTCCTTCTCACCTGTTTTTTTTTTTTTTGAGACAGAGTCTTGCTGTGTCACCAGGAGGGTGTGCAGTGGCACAATCTTGGCTCACTGCAACCTCCGCCTCTCGGGTTAAAAAGATTTTCCTGCCTCAGCCTCCCAAGCAGCTGGGACTACAGGTGTGCATTAATATGCCTGGCTAATTTGTGTGTGTGTGTGTGTATTTTCTTTGGTAGAAATGCGATTTCACCATGTTGGCCAGGATGGTCTCGAACCCCTGACCTGTGGTGATCTGTTCATCTCAGCCTCCCAAACTGCTGGGATTCCAGGTATGCATTAATATGCCTGGCTAATTTGTGTGTGTGTCTGTGTTTGTGTTTGTGTGCGTGTATATATATAATTTATTTATTTATTTATTGGTAGAGATGCGATTTCACCATGTTGGCCAGGATGGTCTCGAACTCTTGACCTCAGGTGATCTGTTCATCTCAGCCTCCCAAACTGCTGGGATTACAGGTATGCATTAATATGCCTGGCTAATTCGTGTGTGTGTGTGTGTGTGTGTATATATATATATTTTTTAATTTGTTTTATTTTATTTTATTTTTTTCTGGTAGAGATTCGATTTCACCATGTCGGCCAGGATGGTCTCGAACCCCTGACCTCCGGTGATCTGTTCATCTCAGACTCCCAAACTGCTGGGATTCCAGGTATGCATTAATATGCCTGGCTAATGTGTGTGTGTGTGTGTGTGTGTGTGTGTGTGTGTGTGTATATATATTTTTTTAATTTGTTTTATTTTATTTATTTATTTATTTTTTTGTTAGAGATGCGATTTCACCATGTGGGCCAGGATGGTCTCGAACCCTTGACCTCCGGTGATCTGTTCATCTCAGCCTCCCAAACTGCTGGGATTCCAGGTATGCATTAATATGCCTGGCTAATTTGTGTGTGTGTGTGTGTGTGTGTATTTTTTAATTTGTTTTATTTATTTATTTATTTATTTTTTTGTTAGAGATGCGGTTTCACCATGTCGGCCAGGATGGTCTCGAACCCCTGACCTGTGGTAATCTGTTCATCTCAGCCTCCCAAACTGCTGGGATTACAGGTGTGCATTAATATGCCTGGCTAATTTGTGTGTGTGTGTGTGTGTGTGTGTATATATATATATATTTATTTATTTATTTGTTGTTGTTGTTGTTTGTTTGTTTGTTTTATTTTATTTTATTTTTTTCTGGTAGAGATTCGATTTCACCATGTGGGCCAGGATGGTCTCGAACCCCTGACCTCCGTGATCTGTTCATCTCAGCCTCCCAAACTGCTGGGATTCCAGGTGTGAGCCGCCATACCCAGTCCACGCAGCTGGTTGAGATAAAGGTCACCTGGGCCGTAATTCTTTTTCACCCTGTTTTATTTTTATTTATTTTTTCCTTTCCCTCCAAGAGCGGGAAACCCCGACTGAAGCCCACCGCTTTACACCCTCACAGACCTGACAGGTATTTAACAAAACAGTAATCGGATGCCGTATCTTCCAGGCAGAACATATTTGTACAAATATAGACAAAGTGAGGGAATTTGCATTCGCACCTACACGTCGACACTCCATGAATTTTTCATTTCCTCTCCGCTTTGAACGTTGCCGTGAAGGCTGGTCTGTGTTCTGTCAGCCGTCCTCCGATGCTGAGGAGGCTGCATGTTTTTACAATTTCATGGGGATCCTTATAAAACTGGGTGGCTGTTCTTTTCCCTCCCACCGTGGCTGAAGCGGTGACGGATGCCGTGTGACCATGGATGTTGGTCGTCCGTGGCGTTGGTCATAGGGTTTAATATTTTAATAATATTTAATATTTTAATAACCTTAACGTGTCCACGGAAAGAGGTGACAGTGTACTCACGATTTCATGCTTTTACATTTTAAATTCAGCGTTTTTGTTCCCGAAAAGGCTTTGCAAAAGCCAAGGACCCTTAGGCAATTTTATAAAACAGCTATGCCAGCCGGGCAGACTGGCTCGGGCCTGCCATCCCCGCACTTTGCGAGGCCGAGGCGGGTGGATCACCTGAAGTCAGAAGTTCAAGACCAGCCTCGGCAACGTGGCCAGACCGCATCTCTACCAAAAGTCCAGAATCAGCCGGGTGTGGTGGCCGGCGCCTGCAATCCCAGCTACTGGGGAGGCTGAGGCAGGACAATCATTCGAACCCAGGAGGTGGAGGTTGCTGGGAGCCGAGATCACACCACTGTCCTCCAGCCTGGGTGACAAGAGCAAAACTCTGTCTCAAAAAAAAAAAAAAAAAGAGCTATACAGGCTGAGTTGGGGTTAGACAATGCATGAGCCTCCTGATTCTGCTGTAAGAAATGACTGAAAGGTGAGGGTTTGAAACACCAGCAATTTAGCCTCTCCCAGTCCGGGTCTCCGTCTCCTCTTCTGCCTCCTAGGAGGTCACCTGCCGACTGCATTTAGGGCCCACCTGAATCCAGGATGACTCACCGCAACCTCCGCCTCCCGGGTTCAAGCGATTCTCCTGCCTCAGCCTCCCGAGTAACTGGGACTACAGGTGACCGCCACCAGGGCCAGCTAATTTTTGTCTTTTAGGAGAGTCAGGGTTGCACCATGTTAGCCAGGATGGTCTTGAACTCCTGACCTCATGATACGTCTGTCTCACCCTCCCAACGTGCTGGGATTACAGGCGTGAGCCACTGCCCCTGGTCAAATGATTTCATCTGGAAATCCTTCGCTGAATTGCCTCTGGAAATACCTCATCTCGAACTGAGGTCTCTTCCCACGTTGTGGGCCTCGGGATGTGAGGATATGTTTTTGAGGGTCACTGTTCCGCTGTTCAACGTGTTATGATGATACTCACTTCCCTCTGGAGGTCTAGGAGAGGGTGCTTCCTGCCTCTCCCAGCTCCTGGGGCTCCAGCATCCCTGGGCTTTTGGCCCCATCACTCCAATGTCTCTCTCTGTCTCCATGTGGCCTTCTCCTGTGTGTCTCTGCATTTTAAATCTCTCTCTCCTTTCTCTCTCAAACACACAAGATACTGTATTTAGGATGCATCCTACATCCAGAGCAATCTCCTCTCAACATTCTGAACTTGCTTACGTTTGCAAACACGGTATTTTCAAATAAGGTCCAGTTCACGGGTACCCTGGGTTCAGACTTCTTCACGCTTTTTTGTTTCTTGGACAGAGTTTTGCTCCGTCACTCAGGCTGGAGTGCAATGGTGTGATCTCGGCTCGCCACAACCTCTGCCTTTCGGGTTCAAGCGATTCTCTTGCCTCAGCTTCCCAAGTAGCTGGGATTACAAGCACCCATCACCACGCCCAGCTAATTTTTGTATTATTAGTAGAGACAGTGTTTCACCATGTTGGCCAGGCTGGTCTCGAACTCCTGACCTCAGGGGTTCCACCCACTTCAGCCTCCCAAAGTACTGAGATGACAGGCGTGAGCCACTAAAGGTCACGCCCTATGCAAGCGTCTGATTGATTGGTGTGGAGAGCAGCCAATCACAGGCTGAGATCAAGGCAAAGGTCACACCCTATGTAAGTATCTGATGATTGGTGTGGAGAGCAGCCAATCAGAGGCTGAAATCAAGGTAAAGGTCACACCCTATGCAAGTGTCTGATTGATTGGTGTGAAAAGCAGCCAATCACAGGCTGAAATCGAGGTAAAGGTCACACCCTATGCAAATGTCTGATTGACTGGTGTGGAAAGCAGCCAATCAGAGGCTGAAATCAAGGCAAAGGTCACACCCTATGTAAGTATCTGATGATTGGTGTGGAAAGCAGCCAATCAGAGGCTGAAATCAAGGTAAAGGTCACACCCTATGCAAGTGTCTGATTGATTGGTGTGGAAAGCAGCCAATCAGAGGCTGAAGTGAAGTTGCAAATGTTCATGTCTATGCAAATGAAGACTGGGCCCACAGTCTGTCTGATTGGTTGTGGAAAGCAGCCAATCACAGGCTGAGATCAAGGTAAAGGTCACATCCTATGCAAATGTCTGATGATTGGTGTGGAAGGCAGCCAATCACAGGCTGAAATCAAGGTAAAGGTCACACCCTATGCAAGTGTCTGATTCATTGGCGTGGAAAGCAGCCAATGAGAGGCTGAGGTGAGCTTACAAAGTTACACTCAGATGCTTTCTGCAGCCAATCAGAGATCCTTTCAATGTTTTATGTGCCAGGCAGAAAATAAAGGCGGGGAGGTTTGCAAAGGGAATAGTCTCTGGCCTTTCATGAGTTAGGCATGAAAAGTTAGAATTTTCCTTTCGATTTTGTTGTAGGAAGTCAGTCTGAATCGTTGCTTGATGCGCATTTGGGCTGGTTCAATATTTTGCAATTGCCAATTTCGCTGCTATAAATGTGTGTGTGTGCGAGTCTTTTTTGTATCATGACTTTTTTTTTTTTTTTTGAGACAGAGTCTCATTTTGTCACACAGGCTTGAGTGCCGTGATGCCATCTCAGCTCACCGAAGCTTCAAACTCCTGGGCTTAAATGATCCTCCTGCCTCAGCCTCCCGAGTAGCTGGGACATCAACATATGTCACCATGCCCATCTAAATTTGTTTATTTATTTATTTATTTTGTAGAGATGGGGTCTCTCTCTGTTCCCCAGGCTGGTCTCAAACTGGTGGGCTTAACTGGTCCCTCCTCCTCCTCCTCCTCCTCCTCTCCTCCTCCTTCCTCCTCCTCCTCTCCTCCTCCTTCCTCCTCCTTCCTCCTCCTCCTCCTCCTCCTCCTCCTCTTCTTCTTCTTCTTCTTCTTCCTCTCCTTCTTCTTCTTCTTCTTCTTCTTCTTCTTCTTCTTCTTCTTCTTCTTCTTCTTCTTCTTCTTCTTCTTCTTCTAATTCTTATTCTTATTCTTATTCTTCTCCTCCTTCTCCTTCTTCTCTGTCAGCCAGGCTGGCGTCCAACCTCTGCCTCCCAGTTTCAAGCGATTCTCCAGCCTCAGCTTCCGGAGCAGCTGGGACTACAGGCATGTGCCACCACACTCCCCTATATTTTTATTTTTGGGAGACACAGCGTTTCATCACATTGGCCAGGCTGGTCTCAAACTCCTGACCTCAGGTGATCCACCCGCCTCAGCCTCCCAAAGTACTGAGATGACAGGCGTGAGCCACTGTGCAATTGTAAGGAGTAATGAAGGTTCTTTCTGACATGTTGGCAAATGTAAGAAATAAAAACCCAAAATATTAAGCAAACATATTACAGTTTTATGACCTGCTTTTTTCCTCTTAGAACTATATTAAAAATACGTTTGTCTGCAAAACAAGAAATTAGGAAACAAAAGCAGAGCATGTGTTTCTAAGATAGGAAACTTTTTATGACCTCTGGGGTGTGAATAAGACTCCACTCCGTGGCTCAACCACCAGGCAAGGGCTGGGGCATGAGTTGAGGGACGCATGTTTTCTGTCTTTATGAAAAGCAGGACTGGCCGGGCGCAGTGACTCGCGCCTGTAATCCCAGCAGTTTGGGAAGCCGAGGCAGGTGGATCACTTGAGGTCAGGAGTTTGAGACCAGCCTGGCCAACATGGCGAAACCCTATCTCTAGTAAGAACACCAAACTAGCCAGAGGCGGTGGCTCACGCCTGTAATCCCAGCAGTTTGGGAAGCCGAGGCAGGTGGATCACTTGAGGTCAGGAGTTTGAGACCAGCCTGGCCAACATGGCGAAACCCTATCTCTAGTAAGAACACCAAACTAGCCAGAGGCGGTGGCTCACGCCTGTAATCCCAGCAGTTTGGGAAGCCGAGGCAGGTGGATCACTTGAGGTCAGGAGTTTGAGACCAGCCTGGCCAACATGGCGAAACCCTATCTCTAGTAAGAACACCAAACTAGCCAGAGGCGGTGGCTCACGCCTGTAATCCCAGCAGTTTGGGAAGCCGAGGCAGGTGGATCACTTGAGGTCAGGAGTTTGAGACCAGCCTGGCCAACATGGCGAAACCCTATCTCTAGTAAGAACACCAAACTAGCCAGAGGCGGTGGCTCACGCCTGTAATCCCAGCAGTTTGGGAAGCCGAGGCAGGTGGATCACTTGAGGTCAGGAGTTTGAGACCAGCCTGGCCAACATGGCGAAACCCTATCTCTAGTAAGAACACCAAACTAGCCAGAGGCGGTGGCTCACGCCTGTAATCCCAGCACTTTGGGAGTCCTGCTCTGTCACCCAGGCTGGAGTGCAATGGCACGATCTCAATTCACTGCGATCTCTGCCTCCCAGGTTTCCAAAATTCTCCGGCCTCGGGCTCCCGAGTAGCTGGGACATCAACATATGTCACCATGCCCATCTAAATTTGTTTATTTATTTATTTATTTTGTAGAGATGGGGTCTCTCTCTGTTCCCCAGGCTGGTCTCAAACTGGTGGGCTTAACTGGTCCCTCCTCCTCCTCCTCCTCCTCCTCTCCTCCTCCTTCCTCCTCCTCCTCTCCTCCTCCTTCCTCCTCCTTCCTCCTCCTCCTCCTCCTCCTCCTCCTCTTCTTCTTCTTCTTCTTCTTCCTCTTCTTCTTCTTCTTCTTCTTCTTCTTCTTCTTCTTCTTCTTCTTCTTCTTCTTCTTCTTCTTCTTCTTCTTCTTCTTCTTCTTCTAATTCTTATTCTTATTCTTATTCTTCTCCTCCTTCTCCTTCTTCTCTGTCAGCCAGGCTGGCGTCCAACCTCTGCCTCCCAGTTTCAAGCGATTCTCCAGCCTCAGCTTCCGGAGCAGCTGGGACTACAGGCATGTGCCACCACACTCCCCTATATTTTTATTTTTGGGAGACACAGCGTTTCATCACATTGGCCAGGCTGGTCTCAAACTCCTGACCTCAGGTGATCCACCCGCCTCAGCCTCCCAAAGTGCTGAGATCACAGCCCTGAGCCACTGTGCAATTGTAAGGAGTAATGAAGGTTCTTTCTGACATGTTGGCAAATGTAAGAAATAAAAAAACCCAAAATATTAAGCAAACATATTACAGTTTTATGACCTGCTTTTTTTCCTCTTAGAACTATATTAAAAATACGTTTGTCTGCAAAACAAGAAATTAGGAAACAAAAGCAGAGCATGTGTTTCTAAGATAGGAAACTTTTTATGACCTCTGGGGTGTGAATAAGACTCCACTCCGTGGCTCAACCACCAGGCAAGGGCTGGGGCATGAGTTGAGGGACGCATGTTTTCTGTCTTTATGAAAAGCAGGACTGGCCGGGCGCAGTGACTCGCGCCTGTAATCCCAGCAGTTTGGGAAGCCGAGGCAGGTGGATCACTTGAGGTCAGGAGTTTGAGACCAGCCTGGCCAACATGGCGAAACCCTATCTCTAGTAAGAACACCAAACTAGCCAGAGGCGGTGGCTCACGCCTGTAATCCCAGCACTTTGGGAGTCCTGCTCTGTCACCCAGGCTGGAGTGCAATGGTGCAATCTCAGCTCACTGCAGCCTCCGCCTCCCGGGTTCAAGTGATTCTCCTGCCTCAGCCTCCCGAGTAGCTGGGACATCAACATATGTCACCATGCCCATCTAAATTTGTTTATTTATTTATTTTGTAGAGATGGGGTCTCTCTCTGTTCCCCAGGCTGGTCTCAAACTGGTGGGCTTAACTGGTCCCTCCTCCTCCTCCTCCTCCTCCTCCTCCTCCTCCTCCTCCTCCTCCTCCTCTCCTCCTCCTTCCTCCTCCTCCTCCTCCTCCTCCTCCTCCTCTTCTTCTTCTTCTTCTTCTTCCTTCTTCTTCTTCTTCTTCTTCTTCTTCTTCTTCTTCTTCTTCTTCTTCTTCTTCTTCTTCTTCTTCTTCTTCTTCTTCTAATTCTTATTCTTATTCTTATTCTTCTCCTCCTTCTCCTTCTTCTCTGTCAGCCAGGCTGGCGTCCAACCTCTGCCTCCCAGTTTCAAGCGATTCTCCAGCCTCAGCTTCCGGAGCAGCTGGGACTACAGGCATGTGCCACCACACTCCCCTATATTTTTATTTTTGGGAGACACAGCGTTTCATCACATTGGCCAGGCTGGTCTCAAACTCCTGACCTCAGGTGATCCACCCGCCTCAGCCTCCCAAAGTGCTGAGATCACAGCCCTGAGCCACTGTGCAATTGTAAGGAGTAATGAAGGTTCTTTCTGACATGTTGGCAAATGTAAGAAATAAAAACCCAAAATATTAAGCAAACATATTACAGTTTTATGACCTGCTTTTTTTCCTCTTAGAACTATATTAAAAATACGTTTGTCTGCAAAACAAGAAATTAGGAAACAAAAGCAGAGCATGTGTTTCTAAGATAGGAAACTTTTTTTATGACCTCTGGGGTGTGAATAAGACTCCACTCCGTGGCTCAACCACCAGGCAAGGGCTGGGGCATGAGTTGAGGGACGCATGTTTTCTGTCTTTATGAAAAGCAGGACTGGCCGGGCGCAGTGACTCGCGCCTGTAATCCCAGCAGTTTGGGAAGCCGAGGCAGGTGGATCACTTGAGGTCAGGAGTTTGAGACCAGCCTGGCCAACATGGCGAAACCCTATCTCTAGTAAGAACACCAAACTAGCCAGAGGCGGTGGCTCACGCCTGTAATCCCAGCACTTTGGGAGTCCTGCTCTGTCACCCAGGCTGGAGTGCAATGGTGCAATCTCAGCTCACTGCAGCCTCCGCCTCCCGGGTTCAAGTGATTCTCCTGCCTCAGCCTCCCGAGTAGCTGCGATGACAGGCACCTGCCACCACGCCCAGCTAATTTTTGTATTTTTAGTAGACTTGAGTTTCACCATGTTGACCAGGCTGGTCTCAAACTGGTGGGCTTAACTGGTCCCTCCTCCTCCTCCTCCTCCTCCTCCTCCTCCTCCTCCTCCTCCTCCTCTCCTCCTCCTTCCTCCTCCTTCCTCCTCCTCCTCCTCCTCCTCCTCCTCTTCTTCTTCTTCTTCTTCTTCCTTCTTCTTCTTCTTCTTCTTCTTCTTCTTCTTCTTCTTCTTCTTCTTCTTCTTCTTCTTCTTCTTCTTCTTCTTCTTCTTCTTCTTCTTCTTCTTCTAATTCTTATTCTTATTCTTATTCTTCTCCTCCTTCTCCTTCTTCTCTGTCAGC
Organism: Saguinus midas; assembly: GCA_021498475.1. Classification (NCBI taxonomy): domain Eukaryota; kingdom Metazoa; phylum Chordata; class Mammalia; order Primates; family Cebidae; genus Saguinus; species Saguinus midas. The sequence continues at coordinate 2,813,877 of CM038398.1, forward strand.
CAGGCTGGCGTCCAACCTCTGCCTCCCAGTTTCAAGCGATTCTCCAGCCTCAGCTTCCGGAGCAGCTGGGACTACAGGCATGTGCCACCACACTCCCCTATATTTTTATTTTTGGGAGACACAGCGTTTCATCACATTGGCCAGGCTGGTCTCAAACTCCTGACCTCAGGTGATCCACCCGCCTCAGCCTCCCAAAGTGCTGAGATCACAGCCCTGAGCCACTGTGCAATTGTAAGGAGTAATGAAGGTTCTTTCTGACATGTTGGCAAATGTAAGAAATAAAAACCCAAAATATTAAGCAAACATATTACAGTTTTATGACCTGCTTTTTTTCCTCTTAGAACTATATTAAAAATACGTTTGTCTGCAAAACAAGAAATTAGGAAACAAAAGCAGAGCATGTGTTTCTAAGATAGGAAACTTTTTATGACCTCTGGGGTGTGAATAAGACTCCACTCCGTGGCTCAACCACCAGGCAAGGGCTGGGGCATGAGTTGAGGGACGCATGTTTTCTGTCTTTATGAAAAGCAGGACTGGCCGGGCGCAGTGACTCGCGCCTGTAATCCCAGCAGTTTGGGAAGCCGAGGCAGGTGGATCACTTGAGGTCAGGAGTTTGAGACCAGCCTGGCCAACATGGCGAAACCCTATCTCTAGTAAGAACACCAAACTAGCCAGAGGCGGTGGCTCACGCCTGTAATCCCAGCACTTTGGGAGTCCTGCTCTGTCACCCAGGCTGGAGTGCAATGGCTGAATCTGGGCTCACTGCAACCTCCGCCTCCTGGGTTCAAGTCATTCCCTGGCCTCAGCTTCCAGAGTAGCTGGGATTACAGGTTCCCACCACCATGCCCGGCTAACTTTGGTATTTTTAGTAGACTTGAGTTTCACCATGTTGACCAGGCTGGTCTCGAACTCCTGACCTCAGGTGATCTGCTCTCCTCTGCCTCCCAAAGTGCTGGGATGACAGACGTCAGCCACCTTCCCGCCCTCCTTTTTTTTTTTTTTTGAGATAGAGTCTCACTCTGTTGCCCAGGCTGGAGTGCAATGGCTCAATCTCAGCTCACTGCAACCTCCGCCTCCTGGGTTCAAGTCATTCCCTGGCCTCAGCTTCCAGAGTAGCTGGGATTACAGGTTCCCACCACCATGCCCGGCTAACTTTGGTATTTTTAGTAGAGACGGGTTTCACCATGTTGGCCAGGCTGGTCTCGAACTCCTGACCTCATGTTCTGCTTCCCTCAGCCTTCCAAAGTGCCAGGATTACAGGTGTGAGATACCATGCCCATCCTACGTCCTATGTCCAAATGACTTTGTTTATACTGACGTCCATCTGCAAAATCTGTTATAAATTCTTTTCTGAGACAGAATCTCACTCTATCACCCAGGCTGGAGTGCAATGGCACGATCTCAATTCACTGCGATCTCTGCCTCCCAGGTTTCCAAAATTCTCCGGCCTCGGGCTCCCGAGTAGCTGGGATTAAAGGTGCCCACCACCATGCCCGGCTAACTTTGGTATTTTTAGTAGAGACGGGTTTCACCATGTTGGCCAGGCTGGTCTCAAACTCCTGACCTCATGATCCTCCCACCTCGGCCTCCCAAAGTGCTGGGATGAAAGGCGTGAGCCACTGCACCCAGCTATGCTTCTTTTAATATTATTATTGTTTGACACGGGGTCTTGCTCTGTTGCCCAGGGCGGATGACAGCGGCACGATCATAGGAGGCCTCCTGCCTCAGCCTCCCGAGTATCAGGAACTGCAGGTGCACACACTGCACCTGTCTAAATTTATTATTATTTTTAGACATGGGGTCTTGCTATGTTGCCCAGGCTGGACTGGACCTCCGAGCTTGCGATCCTCCGTCTCAGCCTCCCAGAGTTTTGACATTAGAAGTAACAGCCGCTTTGCCAGCCTGGATATCCTTTTAAAGAATTTCTAGCGTTTTAATTAGGAGTTTTGGCGGCTGTGAGGCTGTGGGAGGATAAGCGGGGAAAGGTCTGTTTTCTCCCGACCGCGGCTATGCCCCTGCGTGGGTCTGAGACAAACTCTGAGATGAGGTTCATGGCCGTCGTCACGTAAGCATGTGGGGTCGCCCTTCCTGCCCGTCTGAGCTCCGTGGGCGGAGCCAGACCCCACCGTGTAAACTAAAACCCGACTGGCTGAAAACTTAAAATTTTCTAAACGGGCGAAAGCCACGGAGAGCTGGGACCCGCCTGTGAGCACGTCCAGCACTGACATCTCGGTGAAAGGACAAGGGCGTAGAATGTCCCACGTGCCTGTGAGCTCGGCGTGTCTAACGGCTACATGGGATGAGGCTTCACAGAGAGTTATGAGCACACTTGTGATTTAACAAGAAAGGAAACTTTAAAAAGGAACTTTTCTACTTCCCACAGTGTCCAATCAAACAAAACGTAGCACATAGACACCGTGGAATACTATGCAGCCATGAAAAAGGATGAGCACGGCGTGTCTAACAGCTACATGGGATGGGGCTTCACAGAGAGTTATGAGCACACTTGTGATTTAACAAGAAAGGAAACTTTAAAAAGGAACTTTTCTACTTCCCACAGTGGGACCCAGTCTCGCCTCCTCTTTGGCACCCTGACGCCTTGGACATTCTCTGTCCCCAAATCCTGGCGTCAACCGAAATGTCCATCAGTCAATCAAACAAAACGTAGCACATAGACGCCATGGAATACTATGCAGCCATGAAAAAGGATGAGCACGGTGTGTCTAACAGCTACATGGGATGGGGCTTCACAGAGAGTTATGAGCACACTTGTGATTTAACAAGAAAGGAAACTTTACAAAGGAACTTTTCTGCTTCCCACAACCCCTGAGCTCTCTGTCTTCACAGGTTTGTCCAGGAGACCCTGCAAATAAAGATCAGATGTGGCCTCACAGCCTTGATCTTAATAAGCGCAGATTCCCATCGGCCTGGAATTTGTACTTCTCAAGAATTAGGTTGACTCAGTTCCGTCTCAACAACAGAGCCGAAATGGGGAGGAAGGAAAAGAGTTTAGAAATGATTCGTATACCGAAAACGGGAGAAAATTTGGGACACCTGGCATAGGTTTACTTCTGGGGCACACAGAAACATCCATGAGAATGATATGGATTTCCCAGACCACGGGCGATCCTTTGAAAAACCACAGCTTGGCCGGGCGCAGCGGCTCACGCCTGTAATCCCAGCACTTTGGGAGGCCAAGGCCAGCAGATCACCTGAGGCCAGGAGTTCGAGACCAGGCTGGCCAACATGGTGAAACGCCATGTCTACTAAAAAATATGTAAATTAGCCGGGTGTGTCGGCAGGCGCCTGTAATCCCAGCTTCTCAGGAGACTGAGACGGGATTGCTTGAACCCGGGAGGCAGAGTTTGCAGTAAGCCGAGATGGCGTCACTGCATTGCAGTCTGGGCTACAGAGAAAGAATCCTTCTCGAATAATAATCATCATCATCATAATAAAATAAGATAAATCTGATGCCCTAGGTGACCACCTGAGGCCAGGAGTTCGAGACCAGCCTGACCAATGTAATGAAACCCCATCTGTATTAAAAACACAAAAATTAGCAGGGCATGGTGGCAGGTGCCTGTAACCCCAGCTACAAGGGAGGCCGAGGCAGGGGAATCACTTAAACCCAGGAGGCGGAGGTTGCAGTGAGGTGAGATCATGCCCCTGCACTCCAGCCTGGGCGACAGAGTAAGACTCTATCCAAAAAAAAAAGAAAGAATATGTAGTGCTCCCCTCCCTCTGTCCACGTGTTCTCATTGTTCAACACCCACCTATGAGTGAGAACATGCGGTGTTTGATTTTCTGCTCTTGTGTCAGTTTGCTGAGACTGATGTTCTCCAGGTTCATCCATGTCCCTACAAAGGACACGAACTCATCCTTTTTCATGGCTGCATAATATTCCATGGTGTATATGTGCCACATTTTCCATGTCCAGTCTATTATGGATGGGCATTTGGGTTGATTCGGGGGGAATAGGGGAGTGACAGAGGGGGGTGGGGATTTGGGGAGAGATAGCATGGGGAGAAATGCCAGATATAGGTGAAGGGGAGGAAGGCAGCAAATCACACTGCCACGTGTGTACCTATGCAACACTCCTGCATGTTCTTCACATGTACCCCAAAACCTAAAATGCAATTAAAAAATTTTTCAAAAAATACAGAGAAAATGGGGCATGTATACACCATGGAATACGATGCAGCCCTGAAAAAGGATGACTTCATGTTCTTTGCAGGGACATGGATGAACCTGGAAACCATCATTCTCAGCAAACTGACACAAGAACAGAAAATCACACACCGCATGTTCTCACTCATAGGCGGGTGTCGAACAGTGAGAACACGTGGACACAGGGAGGGGAGCATCACACACTGGGGTCTGTTGTGGGGAATAGGAGAGGGACAGCTGGGGGTGGGGAGTTGGGGAGAGAGAGTGTGGGGAGAAATGCCAGATATAGGTGACGGGGAGGAAGGCAGCAAATCACACGGCCACGTGTGTACCTATGCAACACTCCTGCATGTTCTCCACATGTGCCCCAAAACCTAAAATGCAATAAAAAATAAAAACTGAAACCTAAACCCGGGGTGGGGGTTGGGGGGGTCCTTGTGTCAGGCCTGCAGCTGCCATTGGGATGCATTGGAATTCATTTAACAATGAACGGCCGGCCGACGATAATCATATGCCACGTGGGCTCAAGTCACAGCCAGATCCCCGTCCCACCCCCACACCCCCCGCCACAGAGACGCATGATCGGATAACTAATGAGCCTATTAATTGCTTGTTTACGCAATTTATCTTCTTGTTGCTCGAAAAGCAGGTGAGGCAGCCTGATTCTCATTCTCTATTTTTTTTTTCACTTTTCCAATGATTCTCTAATGAACGAGCAGGGTCTCTGAAGGTTTCAATTTGTGCCGGGTAAATAAGTGACTTGTGGGTCCTTCCGTCTCTGTTAATGAGCTGGCCAGGTCCTTACGGCGTCAGGAATTTCAGAAGCTTCTTCTGGTCGTTTATTTGATGGCACAGAAAACAGAAGGGGCTTAAATGATTTCTCTAAATGTGTGAACTAGACGGGGGTCCACCAGCCTCCGGGGAGGATGTCGTCCTCGGAAACTTCTGGAATTAGCTGCAAACACCAGAATTAAGAGGCTGGTTTTGTTTATTTTATAATTGTTTTTGTTTTTTTCACAAAGTCTCGCTCTGTCGCCCAGGCTGGAGTGCAATGGCTGAATCTGGGCTCACTGCAACCTCCGTCTCCTGGGTTCAAGCGATTCTCCTGCCTCAGCCTCCTGAGGAGCTGGGATCGCAGGCGCCTGACACCATGCCCGGCTAGTTTATGTATTTTTACTAGAGACGGGGTTTCACCATGTTGGCCAGGCTGGTCTCGAACTCCTGACCTCAGGTGATCTGCTCTCCTCTGCCTCCCAAAGTGCTGGGATGACAGACGTCAGCCACCTTCCCGCCCTCCTTTTTTTTTTTTTTTGAGATAGAGTCTCACTCTGTTGCCCAGGCTGGAGTGCAATGGCTCAATCTCAGCTCACTGCAACCTCCGCCTCCTGGGTTCAAGTCATTCCCTGGCCTCAGCTTCCAGAGTAGCTGGGATTACAGGTTCCCACCACCATGCCCGGCTAACTTTGGTATTTTTAGTAGAGACGGGGTTTCACCATGTTGGCCAGGCTGGTCTCAAACTCCTGACCTCATGATCCTCCCACCTCGGCCTCCCAAAGTGCTGGGATGAAAGGCGTGAGCCACTGCACCCAGCTATGCTTCTTTTTAATATTATTATTGTTTGACACGGGGTCTTGCTCTGTTGCCCAGGGCGGATGACAGCGGCACGATCATAGGAGGCCTCCTGCCTCAGCCTCCCGAGTATCAGGAACTGCAGGTGCACACACTGCACCTGTCTAAATTTATTATTATTTTTAGACATGGGGTCTTGCTATGTTGCCCAGGCTGGACTGGACCTCCGGAGCTTAAGCGATCCTCCCGTCTCAGCCTCCCAGAGTTTTGACATTAGAAGTAACAGCCGCTTTGCCAGCCTGGATATCCTTTTAAAGAATTTCTAGCGTTTTAATTAGGAGTTTTGGCGGCTGTGAGGCTGTGGGAGGATAAGCGGGGAAAGGTCTGTTTTCTCCCGACCGCGGCTATGCCCCTGCGTGGGTCTGAGACAAACTCTGAGATGAGGTTCATGGCCGTCGTCACGTAAGCATGTGGGGTCGTCCTTCCTGCCCCGTCTGAGCTCCGTGGGCCGGAGCCAGACCTCACCGTGTAAACTAAAACCCGACTGGCTGAAAACTTAAAATTTTTCTAAACGGGCGAAAGCCACGGAGAGCTGGGACCCGCCTGTGAGCACGTCCAGCACTGACATCTCGGTGAAAGGACAAGGACGTAGAATGTCCTACGTGCCTGTGAGCTCGGCGTGTCTAACGGCTACATGGGATGAGGCTTCACAGAGAGTTATGAGCACACTTGTGATTTAACAAGAAAGGAAACTTTAAAAAGGAACTTTTCTACTTCCCACAGTGTCCAATCAAACAAAACGTAGCACATAGACACCGTGGAATACTATGCAGCCATGAAAAAGGATGAGCACGGCGTGTCTAACAGCTACATGGGATGGGGCTTCACAGAGAGTTATGAGCACACTTGTGATTTAACAAGAAAGGAAACTTTAAAAAGGAACTTTTCTACTTCCCACAGTGGGACCCAGTCTCGCCTCCCTCTTTGGCACCCTGACGCCTTGGACATTCTCTGTCCCCCAAATCCTGGCGTCCAACCGAAATGTCCATCAGTCAATCAAACAAAACGTAGCACATAGACGCCATGGAATACTATGCAGCCATGAAAAAGGATGAGCACGGTGTGTCTAACAGCTACATGGGATGGGGCTTCACAGAGAGTTATGAGCACACTTGTGATTTAACAAGAAAGGAAACTTTACAAAGGAACTTTTCTGCTTCCCACAACCCCTGAGCTCTCTGTCTTCACAGGTTTGTCCAGGAGACCCTGCAAATAAAGATCAGATGTGGCCTCACAGCCTTGATCTTAATAAGCGCAGATTCCCATCGGCCTGGAATTTGTACTTCTCAAGAATTAGGTTGACTCAGTTCCGTCTCAACAACAGAGCCGAAATGGGGAGGAAGGGAAAAAGAGTTTAGAAATGATTCGTACACGAAAAACGGGAGAAAAATTTGGGACACCTGGCATAGGTTTACTTCTGGGGCACACAGAAACATCCATGAGAATGATATGGATTTCCCAGACCACGGGCGATCCTTTGAAAAACCACAGCTTGGCCGGGCGCAGCGGCTCACGCCTGTCATCCCAGCACTTTGGGAGGCCGAGGCGGGTGGATCACGAGGTCGAGAGATCGAGACCATCCTGGTCAGCATAGCGAAACCCCGTCTCTACTAAAAATACAAAAAATTAGCTGGGCGTGGTGGCGCGTGCCTGTAATCCCAGCTACTCGGGAGGCTGAGGCAGGAGAGTCGCTTGAACCCGGGAGGCACAGGCGGGTGGATCACCTGAGGTCGGGAGTTCGAGACCGTCCGGACCAACGTGGAGAAACCCCGTCTCTACTAAAAATACAAAATTAGCCTGGCGTGCTGGCGCGTGCCTGTAGTCCCGGCTAATGGGGAGGCTGAGGCAGGAGAATTGCCTGAACCCAGGAGGCGGAGGTTGCGGTGAGCCGAGATCGCGCCATCGCACTCCAGCCTGGGTAATAAGAGCGAAACTCCGTCTCAGAAAAAAAAAAAAAGAAAAGAAAAGAAAAACAGAGAGAGAAATGAGAGCATTTTTCTTTTTCCTGACACAGGATCACACTATGTGCCTTAGGCTGGTCTTGAGCACCTGGGCTCAGGACATCCTCCTCCCCCAGTGTCCCAAGTTCTTAGAACCGTAGGCACCTGCCACTCTGGTTTGACACGTTGACTTTACTTTAGTTTTGATATGAAGTTCCGGCGTTTTTGCCCAGGCTGGAGCGCAGGGGTGCGATCTCTGCTCACCGCAACCTCCGTCTCTTGGGTTCAAGCCATTCTCCTGCCTCAGCCACCCCAGGACCTGGGACTACAGGCACCTGCCAGCACGCCCGGCTAGTTTTTGCATGTTTTAGTAGAGATGGGGTTCACCGTGTTGGACATGCTGGTGTCTAACTCCTGAACTCATGTGGTCTCCTCTCCTGGGCCTCCCAAAGGGCTGGGATGACAGGCGTGAGCCACCGCACCCGGCCTTCTCTTTACTTTTTAAAAAATATTTTGTAGACACGGGATCTCACTGTGTGGCCCAGGCTGGCCTTGGACCCCTGGGTTCAAGAGATCCTCCCGCCTCCGCCTCCTGAGTAGCTGGGATTACAGGCACGCGCCACCGCGCCCAGCTAATTTATTTTATTATTATTATTATTTTGAGACTGAGTTTCGCTCCTGTCACCCAGGCTGGAGTGCAATGGCGCAATCTCGGCTCACCGCAGCCTCCGCCTCCTGGGTTCAGGCAATTCTCCTGCCTCAACCTCCTGACTAGCTGGGATTACAGGCACGCGCCACCGTGCCCAGCTAATTCTTTATATCTTTAGTAGAGTCGGGGTTTCACCATGTTGACCAGGATGGTCTCGATCTCTTGACCTCGTGATCCACCCGCCTCGGCCTCCCAAAGTGCTGGGATGACAGGCGTGAGCCACCGCGCCCGGCCTTATTTATTTATTTATTTATTTGAGATGGAGTCTCAGTCTTCTTGCCCACACTGGGGTGTAGGGGTGCAATCTGAGCTCACTGCAACTTCTGCCTCTCGGGTTCAAGAGATCCTCCTGCCTCCGCCTCCTGAGTAGCTGGGATAACAGGTGAGACCCGGCTCACTTTTGTATTTTCGGTAGAGACGGGGTGTCACCACGTTGGCCAGGCTGGTCTCGAACTCCCGACCTCAGGTGATCCATGTGCCTCGGCTGGTCTCGAACTCCTGACCTCAGGTGATCCATGTGCCTCGGCTGGTCTCGAACTCCCGACCTCAGGTGATCCACGTGCCTCGGCCTCCCAAAGTGCTGGGATCAGAGGTGCGAGCCACCGCGCCCGGCCAATTGGCTTTTCTTCATCAATAACTGAGGTTTGAGTCCCGAAGACCTCTGTGCGGACCCTGCATATGTTTATTTAGTCCAAGTGGGTGCAGGTGCTGGAGGGAAACGCCACCCTTTTCCTGGAGGGTTGTGGGTCCCAAACACCGGGGCGATTGCCAATGTCAGTCCCGCGTGTGACATGTGAGAATCTGTCCCAGGCATGTAGACGCGTGAGGCAGGGGGGCCGGGCATCTGCTGTGACAGCCCCTCGTGCTCCCCAAAGCATTGCACGGAAACTCTGAACCTGCTGACCCGTCGTGGCAGCCGGGGGAGCTGAGGACATCTGAATTCTCTATTTAGGGCCCAAAGCCAGGTCCCCCTGGGAAGCCCCAGAAACCCTCTTCACAGAGAGCTCTGTGGGGACGTCTCAGTCTAAGTGCATTTCCACCCCCACTGCTGCGGCCGGGCCGAGGCCAGAATATGGGAACAGGTGTTTCGGGGGGACGTGTGGGGAGTCTGGCCGTCCCCCCATCTGCCATCATCATGGACACGCTGGGATTTCCCAGTTGTCTTAACGGAGGGACCTGGGAGGCCACGCGGCCGGCCCTGAGGAGGGACTGCAGTGAAATCTGCTTCACGTCCGCTCGGCACTTTTCCTTTTCCTCATTTTAAAATTGTGTCTGAAGTTCTGGGGCCCGTGTGCGGAGCGTGCGGGATTGTTACACACGTGCCACGGGGGTTTCCTGCCTCCTTCCCCCCCCACGCCCCCCACCCGTCTTCTACATTAGGTATTTCTCCTAATGCTCTCTCTCCCAATCCCCCACCCCTGCTCTCCTCCCTAGCCCCCACCCCTGCTATTCCTCCCCTAGCCCCCCATGCCCTGCTCGCCCTTCCCAATCCCCCACCCCTGCTCTCCTCCCTAGCCCACTACCCCTGCTGTCCCTCCCCAATCCCCCACCCCTGCTCTCCTCCCCAAACCCCAACCCCTGCTATTCCTCCCTAGCCCCCACTCCTACTATCTTCCCCTAGCTCCCCACCCCTGCTCTCCTCCCCAGCCCACTACCCCTGCTGTCCCTCCCCAATCCCCCACCCCTGCTATCCTCCCCAATCCCCCACCCCTGCTCTCCTCCCTAGCCCCCACCCCTGCTATTCCTCCCTAGCCCCCATGCCCTGCTCTCCTTCCTAATCCCCCACGCCCTGTTCTCCTTCCCAATCCCCCAAACCCTGCTATCCCTCCTCAATCCCCCAACCCCTGCTCTCCTCCCCAAACCCCAACCCCTGCTATCCCTCCCCAGCCCACTACCCCTGCTCTCCTCCCTACCCCCACCCCTGCTATTCTCCCCTAGCCCCCATGCCCTGCTCGCCCTTCCCAATCCCCCACCCCTGCTCTCCGTCCCCCAGCCCCCACCCCTGCTCTCCTCCCTAGCCCACTACCCCTGCTGTCCCTCCCAAATCCCCCACCCCTGCTCTCCTCCCCAATCCCCCACTCTCTGCTATCCTCTTCAATCCCCCCACCGCTGCCGTCCGTCCCCATCCCCCCACTGCCTGCTATCCCTTCTCTAGCTCCCCCCACTCAACAGGCCCCAGTGTGTGACGCTCCCCTCCCTGTGTCTGTGTGTTGTGGTTGTTCAACACCCACTTATGAGTGAGAACATGAGGTGTTTGGTTTTCTGTTTTTGTGTCAGTTTGCTGAGAATGACGGTTTCCAGCTTCATCCAGATCCCTGCAAAGGACATGAACTAGTCCTTTTTCATGGCTGCATAGTATTCCATGGTGTGTATGTGCCACATTTCTTTTATCCAGTCTATCATGGATGGGCATTCGGGTTGGTTCCAAGTCTTGGGTATTGTGAACAGATATGCAGCAATGCACACACTTGTGCATGTGTCTTTCCAGTAGAATGATTTATAATCCTTTGAGTATATACACAGCCACGGGATTGTTGACACCATCTCCTGCCGCACACCTAGTTGTTTATTCAAATAAAATAACTGGCCGGGCACGGGGGCTCACGCCTGTCATCCCAGCACTTTGGGAGGCTGAGGCAGGAAGATCACGAGGTCAGGAGTTCGAGACCATCCTGGTCAACATGGTGAAACCCCGTCTCTCCTAAAAATACAAAAAATTAGCTGGGCACGGTGGCGCGTGCCTGTAATCCCAGCTACTCGGGAGGCTGAGGCAGGAGAATCGCCTGAACCCGGGAGGCGGAGGCTGCTGTGAGCTGACATGGCGCCATTGCACTCCAGCCTGGGTGACAAGAGCGAAACTCCGTCGCAAAAAAAAAAAAAAAAAAAGATGTGTATCATCAGCTCTATCCAGAAAGGCAGGAAAACCTCAAAGCAAAGAGGGGGCCTCAGATCACAGACATAGGGGAGATGTGACTTTGAATAGAAGGGGAGGTGGCTTTGCTCAGGGGAAAGCTTGAATTTTCCCTCTAGCTTCATGATTTCGGGGATCCCAAGACATTTTTCTTCCACATTCCATGCCTTCTCTGCTTAAAGGATTCTTTCCATTTTTTTTTTTTTTTTGGTAGAGTCTCTCTCTGTCGCCCAGGCTGGAGTGCAGTGGTGCGATCTCGGCTCACCGCAACCTCCGCCTCCCGGGTTCAAATGATTCTCCTGCCTCAGCCTCCCGAGTAGCTGGGATGACAGGCGCCCACCACCACACCTGACTCATTTTTGTATTTATAGTAAAGACGGTGTTTCGCCATGTTGGCCAAGATGGTCTCGATCTCCTGACCTCAAGTGATCTGCCTGCCTCGACCTCCCAAAGTGCTGGGATTTCAGATGTGAGCCACCACATGTGTTTATATTATATATTCATCATATGATATTTTATAAGATAATTAAAATACAGTGTAAATAATTAATGCATAAGTTATATGTATTGTTATATATATTTATATATTATTTGTATTATATGTATATTTATTTATGTTATATATATATATTCTTTTACACTTCCATTTTATGCAATTTTTAAAAAATTTACATTATTTCTTTTTCCTTTTTTTGAGGCAGTCTCGCTCTGTCACCCAGGCTGGAGTGCAGTGGCACAATCTCAGCTCCCTGCAGCCTCCACCTCCCGGTTCAAGCGATTCTCCTGCCTCAGCCCCCTGAGTAGCTGGGACGACAGGCATCCTCCATCGTGTGCGGGTAATTTTTGTATTTTTCGTAGAGACGGGTTTTCACCACGTTGGCCAGGCTGGTCTCGAACTCCTGACCTCAGCCGATCCACCCTCCTCAGCCTCCCAAAGTGCTGGGATTGCAGGCGTGACCCACTGAGCCCAGCCTGTTCCTCTCCTTCCTTAATAAACTTGGTTTCACTTTGCTCTCTGGACTCACCCTGGGTTCTGGTGCAAGAACCAGGAACCCTCTCTTGGGGTCTGGTAAGAAAAGTGCCTTTGAAAAGCCTCTCACCTCGGAGCTTTGAGTACAAGCTTCCACGTCTTCCCCGTGTCATGGCCGATCTCGTCTATATTAAATTCTTTTTGCACTGCAAGGCTGTGGTCTTTCTACACGGAGCAGGCAGGAGGAACCCCCTTGGGCAGTTATGGTACTGCTTAGAAGACGTTCTTGGAGTCTCTCCGTGGAGAGGTCGCTGTCCTCAGTGAATAGGAGCTCTGATAGGCAATCAACAAGCCCATTCAAAACTGGGCAAAGGATATGAACAGACACTTTACAAAAGAAGACATACATGAGGCCAACAAACATATGAAAAAGTGCTCATCGTCATTGGTCATTAGAGAGATGCAAATCAAAACCACATTGAGATACCATCTCACGCCAGTTAGAATGGTGATCATTAAAAAATCTGGAGACGGCAGATGCTGGAGAGGATGTGGAGAAATAGGAACACTTCTACACTGTTGGTGGGAGTGTAAATTAGTTCAACCATTGTGGAAGACAGTGTGGCGATTCCTCAGGGACCTAGAAATAGAAATTCCATTTGACCCAGCAATCCCATTACTGGGTATCTATCCAAAGGACTATAAATCGTTCTACTATAAGGACACATGCACACAAATGTTCATTGCAGCACTGTTTACAATAGCAAAGACCTGGAACCAACCCAAATGCCCACCGATGATAGACTGGACTGGGAAAATGTGGCACGTAGACACCACGGAATACTATGCAGTCATGAAAAAGGATGAGTTTATGTCCTTTGTAGGGACATGGATGAACCTGGACACCATCATTCTCAGCAAACTGACACAAGAACAGAAAAGGAAACACCACATGTTCTCACTAATAACTGGGTGTTGAACAATGAGAACACACAGACACAGGGAGGGGAGCATCACACACCAGGGCCTGTTGGGAGATTGGGGGTGGGTGGGTAGGGGGGGATAGCAGGGGCTGGGGGAATTGGGGAGGGATGATATTAAGAGAAATACCTAATGTAGATGACGGGTTGATGGGTGCAGCAAACCACCATGGCACCTGTATACCTGTGTAACAAACCTGCACGCTCTGCACATGGCCCCCAGAACTTAAAGTATAATAATAATAATAATAATATAATAATATATCAGCTGGGTACAGTGGCTCCCACCTGTAATCCCAGCACTTCGGGAGGCTGAGGCAGGGGGATCACGAGGTCAGGAGATCGATACCATCTTGGCTCACATGGTGAAACGCTGTCTCTGCTAAAAAATATATATATAAAAAAAAGAAAACAAAGAAGAAAAAACATTAGCTGGGTGCAGTGGCACACACCAGTAGTCCCAGCTACTCAGGAGGCTGAGGCAGGAGAATCGCTTGAACCTGGAAGGCACAGGTTGTTGTGAGCCGAGATCACGCCACTGCACTCCAGCCTGGGTGACAGAGTGAGACTCCATCTAAAAAAAAAAACAACTTTCTTTGTAATTAATAAATTAGCTCTGAAAGCGTGAGCCTGGGTCACAGCTCTGAGCCCAGCAGCTTGTTGGGGACCATACATACATACATGGATGGATGGATGGATGGATATATGAATGGTTGAATGGATACATAGACAGACAGACAGATAGATAGATAGATAGATAGATAGATAGATAGATAGATACATAGATACATAGATAGATAGACACATAGATAGACAGATAGATAGATAGATAGATACATAGATAGATAGATAGATAGATAGATAGATAGATAGATACATAGATAGATAGATAGATAGATATATAGATAGACACATAGATAGATAGATAGATACATAGATAAATAGACACATACATACATACATAAATGGATGAATGGGTAGATACATACATACATACATACATATGTACAGAAATGGATGAATGGGTAGATAGATAGACACATAGATAGATAGATACATAGATAGATAGATAGATAGATAGATAGATAGATAGACACATAGATAGATAGACAGATAGATACATAGGAGAATTTGTAGATAGATAGAGACACAGACAGTTAGATAGATAGACACATAGATAGATAG
>CM038398.1:2833367-2850867 GCA_021498475.1 Saguinus midas
TTCAAATGCTTCCAAGCAGTGTCTGGAAATGAAAGTCAAACTTTGGCCCTAAAGTATTACACACACAGCCTTGACTGAAATAAAACGCAGGTGCAGGGCCAGGTGAGGTGGCTCGCACCTGCCATTCCAGCACTTTTGGAGGCCGAGGCGGGGACATGATCTGAGGTCAGGAGTTCGAGACCAGCCTGGCCAAGGTGGCAAAACCCGTGTCTACTAACGATACAAAAATCACCAGATGTGGTGGCGGGAATCTGTCCTCCCAGCCACTCGGGAGGCTGAGGCAGGAGAATCCTTTGAACCCCGGAGGCGGAGGTTGCAGTGAGCTGAGATCGTGCCACTGCGCTCCAGCCTGGGTGACAAGAACGAATCTTCGTTTCAAAAAAGAAGGAAAAAAAAAGAAAAGAAAGATAGAAAGAAAAGAAAGAAGGAAGGAAGGAACAAAGAAAGGAAGTAAGGAAGAAGGGAGGGAGGAGGGAAGGAAGGAAGGAAGGAAAGGAAAGAAGGAAGGAAGGAAAGAAAGAAAGAGAAAGAAAGAAACAGAAAAAGAAAGAAGAAAGAAAGAAAGAAAAAGAAAGAAAGAGAGAGAAAGAAATAGAAAGAAAGAAGGAAAGAAACAGAAAGAGAGAAAGAAAGAGAGAAAAAGAAACAAAGAAAGAAAAGAAAAGAAAAGAAAAGAAATAGAAAGAATGAAAGAAAGAGAAAGAAAAGAAAAGAAAAGAAAAGAAAGAGAAAGAGAGAAAGAAAGAGAGAAAGAAAAGAAAGAGAAAGAAAAGAAAAGAAAGAGACAGAAAGAAGGAAAGAAAAGAAAGAGAAAGAGAGAAAGAAGGAAAGAAAAGAAAGAGAAAGAAAAGAAAGAGAGAGAAAGAAAAGAAACAGAAAGAGAGAAAGAAAGAAGAAAGAAAAGAAAAGAAAAGAAAAGAAAGAGAGAGAGAAAGAAATAGAAAGAAAGAAGGAAAGAAAAGAAAGAGAGAAAGAAAGAGAGAAAAAAAGAAACAAAGAAAGAAAAAGAAAGAGAGAAAGAAAGAAATAGAAAGAATGAAAGAAAGAGAAAGAAAGAAAGGAAAGAAAAGAAAGAAAGAGAGAGAAAGGAAAGAAAAGAAAGAGAAAGGAAAAGAGAAAGAAAGAAAAAGAGAAAGAAAGAAAAAGAAAGAGAAAGAGAGAAAGAAGGAAAGAAAGAAAGAGAAAGAAAGAAAGAAAGGAAAGAAAGAAAAAGAGAGAGGGAAAGAAATAAACAAAGAGGGAAGGAAAGAAAGTGAGAAAGAAAGAAGGAAAGAAAGAAAAAGAAAGAAAGAGAGAGGGAAAGAAATAAAGAAAGAAGGAAGGAAAGAAAGTGAGAAAGAAAGAAGGAGAGAAAGAAAGAAAGAAAAAGAAAGAAAGAGAAAGAGAAACAAGGAAAGAAAAGAAAGAGAGAGAGAAAGAAAGAAAAGAAAAGAAAAGAAAGAGAAAGAAAGAAATAGAAAGAATGAAAGAAAGAGAAAGAAAGAGAAAGGAAAGAAAGAAAGAAAGGAAAGAAAAGAAAGAGAAAGGAAAGAAAGAGAAAGAAAGAGAAAGAAAAGAAAGAGAAAGAGAGAAAGAAGGAAAGAAAGAAAGAGAAAGAAAGAAAGAAAGGAAAGAAAGAAAGAGAGAGGGAAAGAAATAAACAAAGAGGGAAGGAAAGAAAGTGAGAAAGAAAGAAGGAAAGAAAGAAAAGAAAAGAAAGATAGAAAGAAAAGAAAGAAGGAAGGAAGGAACAAAGAAAGGAAGTAAGGAAGAAGGGAGGGAGGGAGGGAAGGAAGGAAGGAAGGAAAGGAAAGAAGGAAGGAAGGAAAGAAAGAAAGAGAAAGAAAGAAACAGAAAAAGAAAGAAGAAAGAAAGAAAGAAAAAGAAAGAAAGAGAGAGAAAGAAATAGAAAGAAAGAAGGAAAGAAACAGAAAGAGAGAGAAAGAAAGAGAGAAAAAAAGAAACAAAGAAAGAAAGAAAAAGAAAGAAAGAAATAGAAAGAATGAAAGAAAGAGAAAGAAAGAAAGAAAAGGAAAGAAAAAGAAAGAGAAAGGAAAAAAGAGAAAGAAAGAAAAAGAGAAAGAAAGAAAAAGAAAGAGACAGAAAGAAGGAAAGAAAAAGAAAGAGAAAGAGAGAAAGAAGGAAAGAAAGAAAGAGAAAGAAAGAAAGAGAGAGAAAGAAAGAAACAGAAAAAGAGAGAAAGAAAGAAGAAAGAAAGAAAGAAAAAGAAAGAAAGAGAGAGAGAAAGAAATAGAAAGAAAGAAGGAAAGAAAAAGAAAGAGAGAGAAAGAAAGAGAGAAAAAAAGAAACAAAGAAAGAAAAAGAAAGAGAGAAAGAAAGAAATAGAAAGAATGAAAGAAAGAGAAAGAAAGAAAAGGAAAGAAAAAGAAAGAAAGAGAGAGAAAGGAAAGAAAAAGAAAGAGAAAGGAAAAAAGAGAAAGAAAGAAAAAGAGAAAGAAAGAAAAAGAAAGAGAAAGAGAGAAAGAAGGAAAGAAAGAAGAAAGAAAGAAAGAAAGGAAAGAAAGAGAGAGGGAAAGAAATAAACAAAGAGGGAAGGAAAGAAAGTGAGAAAGAAAGAAGGAAAGAAAGAAAAAGAAAGAAAGAGAGAGGGAAAGAAATAAAGAAAGAAGGAAGGAAAGAAAGTGAGAAAGAAAGAAGGAGAGAAAGAAAGAAAGAAAAAGAAAGAAAGAGAAAGAGAAACAAGGAAAGAAAAAAGAAAGAGAGAGAGAAAGAAAGAGAGAAAGAAAGAAAGAAAGAAAGGAAAGAAAGAAAGAAACTTTCTCAAGAGCATATAATCAATTAGCTTTCCCAGTGGGGTGTGTCGGCTCAGGCCTGTAATCCCAGCTTCGGGAGGCTGACACGGGGAGGCCACCTGAGGTTGTGAGTTCAAGACCAGCGCAGCCAACACGGTGAAACCAGGTCTCGACTAAAAAACACAAAATCAGCCGGGCGCGGTGCAACATGCCGTATGTGGTCCTGGCAGATTGGGAGGTTCAGGCAGGACAATTGCTTGGACCCCCGGGCGGGGGGCGGAGGTTGCTGTGAACAGAGATCAATTCATGGGACTCCAGTCTGGTGCAGAGGAGCAAGACCCTAACTAAAAATTCAATCAATCAATCAATCAATCAATCAATAGAAAAAAGCAAATAACGTCTGAATTTATCAATAGTCCCTCTGTCAATCAATCAATCAATCAATCAATAGAAAAAAGCAAATAACGTCTGAATTTATCAATAGTCCCTCTGTCAATCAATCAATCAATCAATCAATAGAAAAAAGCAAATAACGTCTGAATTTATCAATAGTCCCTCTGTCAATCAATCAATCAATCAATCAATAGAAAAAAGCAAATAACGTCTGAGTTTATCAATAGTCCCTCTGTCAATCAATCAATCAATCAATCAATCAATCAATAGAAAAAAGCAAATAACGTCTGAATTTATCAATAGTCCCTCTGTCAATCAATCAATCAATCAATCAATAGAAAAAAGCAAATAACGTCTGAATTTATCAATAGTCCCTCTGTCAATCAATCAATCAATCAATCAATAGAAAAAAGCAAATAACGTCTGAGTTTATCAATAGTCCCTCTGTCAATCAATCAATCAATCAATCAATAGAAAAAAGCAAATAACGTCTGAATTTATCAATACTCCCTCTGTCAATCAATCAATCAATCAATCAATAGAAAAAAGCAAATAACGTCTGAATTTATCAATAGTCCCTCTGTCAATCAATCAATCAATCAATAGAAAAAAGCAAATAACGTCTGAATTTATCAATAGTCCCTCTGTCAATCAATCAATCAATCAATCAATAGTCCCTCTGTCCTTCCAGAGTCTGCAGTGAAAGCTGCTCCTCGATTTCACCTCCATTTCGGTCAGCGACCCTTTCACTCAATGGCCACCGACATCTCTGGAAGAAACTCGCAGTATCTTTCTTCTTTTCTTTTTATGAGATGGAGTCTCGCTCCGTTGCCCAGGCTGGATTGCCATGGCGCGATCTCAGCTCACCGCAACCTCCGCCCCCCGCCCCGGGGGTCCCGGGTTCAAGCGATTCTCCTGCCTCAGCCTCCCAAGTAGCTGGGATTACAGGCACGCGCCACCACGCCCGGCTAATTTTTGTATTTTTCAGTACAGACGGAGTTTCACCACGTTGGCCAGGCTGGTCTTGAACTCCCGACCTTGTGATCTGCCCGCCTCCGTCTGTCAAAGTGCTGGGATTACAGGCGTCACCCACTGCACCCGGCCCATAGTTTTTCTTTTTCTTTAATTAATTAATTAAATCTCTCCCTAACTCCCCACCCCGCTGTCCCTCTCCTATTTCCCCACAACAGACCTCAGTGTGTAGTGTTCCCCTCCCTGTGTCCATGTGTTCTCATTTTTCTCACCCGCCTATGAGTGAGAACACGCGGTGTTTTCTGTTCTTGTGTCAGTTTGCTGAGAAGGATGGTCTCCAGATTCATCCGTGTCCCTACAAAGGACACGAACTCATCCTTTTTCATGGCTGCATAGTATTCCATGGTGTATATGTGCCACATTTTCCCAGTCTGGTCTATCATCGATGGGCATTTGGGTTGGTTCCACGTCTTTGCTATTGTAATCAGCGCCTCAATGAACATATATTATTTCATTTTCTGTTCTTGTGTCAGTTTGCTGAGAATGATGGTCTCCAGGTTCATCCGTGTCCCTACAAAGGACACGAACTCATCCTTTTTCATGGCTGCATAGTATTCCATGGTGTATATTATGTGCCACATTTTCCCAGTCTGGTCTATCATCGATGGGCGTTTGGGTTGGTTCCAGGTCTTTGCTATTGTAATCAGCACCGCAATGAACATACGTTATTTCATTTTCCGTTCTTGTGTCAGTTTGCTGAGAATGATGGTCTACAGGTTCATCCGTGTCCCTACAAAGGACACGAACTCATCCTTTTTCATGGCTGCATAGTATTCCCTGGTGTCTACGTGCCACATTTTCCCAGTCCAGTCTATCATCGACGGGCGTTTGGGTTGGTTCCAGGTCTTTGCTATTGTAATCAGCACCGCAATGAACATACGTTATTTCATTTTCTGTTCTTGTGTCAGTTTGCTGAGAATGATGGTTTCCAGGTTCATCCGTGTCCCTGCAAAGGACACGAACTCATCCTTTTTCATGGGTGCATAGTATTCCATGGTGTCTATGTGCCACATTTTCCCCATCTAGTCTATCATCGATGGGCATTTGGGTTGGTTCCAGGTCTTTGCTATTGTAATCAGCGCCGCAATGAACATACGTTATTTCATTTTCTGTTCTTGTGTCAGTTTGCTGAGAATGATGTTCTCCAGGTTCATCCATGTCCCTACAAAGGACATGAACTCATCCTTTTTCATGGCTGCATAGTATTCCCTGGTGTCTACGTGCCACATTTTCCCAGTCTGGTCTATCATCGATGGGCATTTGGGTTGGTTCCAGGTCTTTGCTACTGTAAACAGGGCTGCAGTGAACATTCGTTATTTCATTTTCTGTTCTTGTGTCAGTTTGCTGAGAATGATGGTTTCAGGTTCATCCGTGTCCCTGCAAAGGACACGAACTCATCCTTTTTCATGGGTGCATAGTATTCCATGGTGTCTATGTGCCACATTTTCCCCATCTAGTCTATCATCGATGGGCATTTGGGTTGGTTCCAGGTCTTTGCTATTGTAATCAGCGCCAATGAACATACGTTATTTCATTTTCTGTTCTTGTGTCAGTTTGCTGAGAATGATGTTCTCAGGTTCATCCATGTCCCTACAAAGGACATGAACTCATCCTTTTTCATGGCTGCATAGTATTCCCTGGTGTCTACGTGCCACATTTTCCCAGTCTGGTCTATCATCGATGGGCATTTGGGTTGGTTCCAGGTCTTTGCTACTGTAAACAGGGCTGCAGTGAACATTCGTGTGCGTGTGTCGGAAATGGTCCCTCGGTACCAAGTACTCCGACAAAGCTGTGTGTGGAAATGCCGAAGGCTTCAGAATTCTTCTTGAGATGGTTGAGTTTCCAAGGTCTCTCTCTGCATCTGACTGCAGATTGAATTAGGAGAACGCTTTCTGGCATTTATTAATTTATGTTTTTTTTTTGAGGCAGAGTTTCACTCCTGTCACCCAGGCTGGCGTGCGATGGCGCGATCTCGGCTCACCGCAGCCTCCGCCTCCCGGGTTCAGGCGATTCTCCCGCCTCAGCCTCCTGAGTAGCTGGGATTACAGGCACGCGCCACCGTGCCCAGGTAATTTTTGTATTTTTAGTAGAGACGGGGTTTCACCATGTTGACCAGGATGGTCTCGATCTCTTGACCTCGTGATCCACCCGCCTCGGCCTCCCAAAGTGCTGGGATGACAGGTGTGAACCACCGCGCCAGACCTTAATTTTTGAGAGAGGGTCCTGCTATGCTGTCCCGGTACCATGCAAAGATGCAATCACAACTCACCGCAGCCTCCACCTCCTGGGCCGAGGAAATCCTCCTGCCTCAGCCTCCCCAGTAGCTGGGATTACAGGCACGCGCCACCACACCCAGCTAATTTTTGTATTTTTAGTAGAGACGGGGTTTCACCATGTTGACCAGGCTGGTCTCGATCTCTCGACCTCGTGATCCACCCGCCTCGGCCTCCCAAAGTGCTGGGATGACAGGCGTGAGCCACCGCGCCCGGCCCAAGAAAGGAAAGTCCCTTTTTAAACGTTGGGAGGTCGAGGTGGTATTGACCAGCTTTTCTTCCCGAGTTTTCATAGTGTTAGGCGTCGTCTTTAAATCTTCGATCCCTGTAGAGGTAATTTTCCTATAAGGTGTGAGGAAGGGATCCAGCTCCTCCTTTCTGCACGTGGCTGGCCAGTTTCCCCAGCAGCATTTATGACACAGGAAACCCTTTCCCCACTGCTTGTTTTTATGAGGTGGGTTGTAGGTGTCTGTCTGGCGTTATTTCTGTGGCCTCCACTCTGTCCCGCCGGCCTGTACGTCTGTGTTGGCATCAGCACCATCGGCCTCAGGAAACTGACACGGGAACAGAAAACCAAACACCGGGGTCCTCACTCCTAAGTGCGTGATGAAGAATGAGAACACCTGGACACCGGGAGGAGCATCACACACTGGGCCTGGGGTGGCGGGTGGGGGCGAGGGAGGATAGGAGGGTGGGGGATGGGGAGAGATAGCGTGGGGTGGGGTTTGGGGAGAGATAGCAGGGGTGGGGGCCAAGGAGGGATAGCGGGGAGACAGATGACCAGGAGAACCCTAACGCAGATGAGGCGATGCCTGCAGCAAAGCAGCCTGGCCCGCGTCACATCCTTCCCGCTCTGCACGTGCCCCGGAACCTGCAGCATCGTAAATACGTATGTGCCCCCAGAATCTCCAGTATCGTAAATACACGTATGTGCCCCCGAACCTGCAGCATCGTAATACACGTATGTTGTAAAGACGACCTTTCCACCTCGCACACCCTGGTTTGAAACCTCTGCTGTCGGGCGGCCTCCTTGCCTTTCTGGGGTGCCCTTGCACCCGTCTTCTCCCAGGACCTGTGTTTTCCTTGGTGGGCCTGGAGCCCCTGACGCCTCCCAGGGAGCCAGGCTGGGCCTCCTCCTCGTCCCCAGGCTTGGCCTCCTCCTCCTCCCCAGGCTCGGCCTCCCTCCTCCTCCTCCTCCCCAGGCTGGGCCTCCTCCTCCTCCCCAGGCTCGGCCTCCTCCTCCTCGTCCCCAGGCTTGGCCTTCCTCCTCCTCGTCCCCAGGCTTGGCCTCCTCCTCCTCCCAGGCTGGGCCTCCTCCTCGTCCCCAGGCTTGGCCTCCTCCTCCTCCCCAGGCTCGGCCTCCTCCTCCTCCCCAGGCTGGGCCTCCTCCTCCTCCCCAGGCTGGGCCTCCTCCTCGTCCCCAGGCTTGGCCTTCCTCCTCCTCGTCCCCAGGCTTGGCCTCCTCCTCCTCCCCAGGCTGGGCCTCCTCCTCGTCCCCAGGCTTGGCCTCCTCCTCCTCCCCAGGCTCGGCCTCCTCCTCCTCGTCCCCAGGCTTGGCCTCCTCCTCCTCCTCCCCAGGCTGGGCCTCCTCCTCCTCGTCCCCAGGCTTGGCCTTCCTCCTCCTCGTCCCCAGGCTTGGCCTTCCTCCTCCTCGTCCCCAGGCTTGGCCTCCTCCTCCTCCTCCTCCCCAGGCTCGGCCTCCTCCTCCTCCCCAGGCTGGGCCTCCTCCTCCTCCCCAGGCTGGGCCTCCTCCTCGTCCCCAGGCTTGGCCTCCTCCTCCTCCCCAGGCTGGGCCTCCTCCTCGTCCCCAGGCTTGGCCTTCCTCCTCCTCGTCCCCAGGCTTGGCCTTCCTCCTCCTCGTCCCCAGGCTTGGCCTTCCTCCTCCTCGTCCCCAGGCTTGGCCTCCTCCTCCTCCCCAGGCTGGGCCTCCTCCTCCTCCCCAGGCTGGGCCTCCCTCCTCCTCCTCCTCCCCAGGCTCGGCCTCCTCCTCCTCCCCAGGCTTGGCCCCTCCTCCTCGTCCCCAGGCTTGGCCTCCTCCTCCTCCCCAGGCTGGGCCTCCTCCTCGTCCCCAGGCTTGGCCTTCCTCCTCCTCGTCCCCAGGCTTGGCCTCCTCCTCCTCGTCCCCAGGCTTGGCCTTCCTCCTCCTCGTCCCCAGGCTTGGCCTCCTCCTCCTCCTCCCCAGGCTGGGCCCTCCTCCTCCTCCTCCCCAGGCTGGGCCTCCTCCTCGTCCCCAGGCTTGGCCTCCTCCTCCTCCCCAGGCTGGGCCTCCTCCTCCTCCCCAGGCTTGGCCTCCTCCTCCTCCCCAGGCTGGGCCTCCTCCTCGTCCCCAGGCTTGGCCTCCTCCTCCTCCCCAGGCTGGGCCTCCTCCTCCTCCCCAGGCTGGGCCTCCTCCTCGTCCCCAGGCTTGGCCTCCTCCTCCTCCCCAGGCTGGGCCTCCTCCTCGTCCCCAGGCTTGGCCTCCTCCTCCTCCCCAGGCTGGGCCTCCTCCTCCTCCCCAGGCTGGGCCTCCTCCTCGTCCCCAGGCTTGGCCTCCTCCTCCTCCCCAGGCTGGGCCTCCTCCTCCTCCCCAGGCTGGGCCTCCTCCTCGTCCCCAGGCTTGGCCTCCTCCTCCTCCCCAGGCTGGGCCTCCTCCTCCTCCCCAGGCTGGGCCTCCTCCTCCTCCCCAGGCTGGGCCTCCTCCTCGTCCCCAGGCTTGGCCTCCTCCTCCTCCCCAGGCTGGGCCTCCTCCTCGTCCCCAGGCTTGGCCTCCTCCTCCTCCCCAGGCTGGGCCTCCTCCTCGTCCCCAGGCTTGGCCTCCTCCTCCTCCCCAGGCTGGGCCTCCTCCTCCTCCCCAGGCTGGGCCTCCTCCTCCTCCCCAGGCTGGGCCTCCTCCTCGTCCCCAGGCTTGGCCTCCTCCTCCTCCCCAGGCTGGGCCTCCTCCTCGTCCCCAGGCTTGGCCTCCTCCTCCTCGTCCCCAGGCTTGGCCTCCTCCTCCTCCCCAGGCTCGGCCTCCTCCTCCTCCCCAGGCTGGGCCTCCTCCTCCTCCCCAGGCTGGGCCTCCTCCTCGTCCCCAGGCTTGGCCTCCTCCTCCTCCCCAGGCTGGGCCTCCTCCTCGTCCCCAGGCTTGGCCTCCTCCTCCTCCCCAGGCTTGGCCTCCTCCTCCTCCCCAGGCTGGGCCTCCTCCTCCTCCCCAGGCTGGGCCTCCTCCTCCTCCCCAGGCTGGGCCTCCTCCTCCTCCCCAGGCTGGGCCTCCTCCTCGTCCCCAGGCTTGGCCTCCTCCTCCTCCCCAGGCTGGGCCTCCTCCTCCTCCCCAGGCTTGGCCTCCTCCTCCTCCCCAGGCTGGGCCTCCTCCTCGTCCCCAGGCTTGGCCTCCTCCTCCTCCCCAGGCTGGGCCTCCTCCTCGTCCCCAGGCTTGGCCTCCTCCTCCTCCCCAGGCTGGGCCTCCTCCTCCTCCCCAGGCTGGGCCTCCTCCTCCTCCCCAGGCTGGGCCTCCTCCTCGTCCCCAGGCTTGGCCTCCTCCTCCTCCCCAGGCTGGGCCTCCTCCTCGTCCCCAGGCTTGGCCTCCTCCTCCTCCTCCCCAGGCTGGGCCTCCTCCTCGTCCCCAGGCTTGGCCTCCTCCTCCTCGTCCCCAGGCTTGGCCTCCTCCTCCTCCTCCCAGGCTGGGCCTCCTCCTCGTCCCCAGGCTTGGCCCCTCCTCCTCGTCCCCAGGCTTGGCCCCTCCTCCTCGTCCCCAGGCTTGGCCTTCCTCCTCCTCGTCCCCAGGCTTGGCCCCTCCTCCTCGTCCCCAGGCTTGGCCTCCTCCTCCTCCTCCCCAGGCTGGGCCTCCTCCTCCTCCTCCTCCTCCCCAGGCTTGGCCTTCCTCCTCCTCGTCCCCAGGCTTGGCCCCTCCTCCTCCTCCCCAGGCTGGGCCTCCTCCTCGTCCCCAGGCTTGGCCTCCTCCTCCTCGTCCCCAGGCTTGGCCTCCTCCTCCTCCTCCCAGGCTGGGCCTCCTCCTCCTCGTCCCCAGGCTTGGCCTCCTCCTCCTCCTCCCCAGGCTTGGCCTTCCTCCTCCTCGTCCCCAGGCTTGGCCTCCTCCTCCTCCTCCCAGGCTGGGCCTCCTCCTCCTCCTCCCCAGGCTTGGCCTCCTCCTCCTCCTCCTCCTCCCCAGGCTTGGCCCCTCCTCCTCCTCCTCCCCAGGCTTGGCCCCTCCTCCTCGTCCCCAGGCTTGGCCTCCTCCTCCTCCTCCCCAGGCTGGGCCTCCTCCTCCTCCTCCCCAGGCTGGGCCCCTCCTCCTCCTCCTCCCCAGGCTTGGCCTCCTCCTCCTCCTCCTCCTCCCCAGGCTTGGCCCCCTCCTCCTCCTCCTCCCCAGGCTTGGCCCCTCCTCCTCGTCCCCAGGCTTGGCCTCCTCCTCCTCCTCCCCAGGCTGGGCCTCCTCCTCCTCCTCCCCAGGCTGGGCCCTCCTCCTCCTCCTCCCCAGGCTTGGCCTCCTCCTCCTCCTCCTCCCCAGGCTTGGCCCTCCTCCTCCTCCTCCTCCCCAGGCTTGGCCCCTCCTCCTCCTCCCCAGGCTTGGCCTCCTCCTCCTCCTCCTCCCCAGGCTCGGCCTCCTCCTCCTCCTCCTCCCCAGGCTTGGCCTCCTCCTCCTCCTCCCCAGGCTTGGCCCTCCTCCTCCTCCTCCTCCTCCCCAGGCTTTGGGGAGAGATAGCAGGGGTGGGGTCAGGAGGGATAGCAGGTGGGGGCTCGGGGAAGGATAGCAGGGGTGGGAAGATTGGGAGAGGATTGAAGAGGGGTGGGGTCTAGGGAGGGATAGCAGGAGGTGGGGGATTGGGGAGGAATAGCAGAGGGTGGGGATACAGGACGGAGAGCAGGGGTGGGGCATTGGGGAGGGATAGCAGGTGGGGGAATTGGAAATACCTGGCGGTGAGCGTGGGAGGGATAGTAGGGGTTGGGGGTGGGAGAAATAGCAGGAGTTGGGGGCTATTGGAGGGATAGCAGGGGTGGGAGGATTGAGGAGGACAGCAGGATGTGGGGGCTAGGGAATGATAGCAGGGGTGGGGGTTAGGGGAGGAATAGTAGGTGGTGGGGGCATTGGGGAGGGATAGCAGAGGTGTGGGGCTGAGGGGCGGAGAGAAGGAGGTGAATTGGGAGAATACCTGGGGTGAGGGTATTGGGAGGGATAGCAGGGGTGGGGGCCAAGGAGGATAGCAGGGGGTGGGGGGCCATGGGAGGGATAGCAGGGGGTGGGGGGGCCAAGGGAGGGATAGCGGGGGAGACAGATGACTAGGAGAAATCCCTAACGCAGATGAGGGGCGATGCCTGCAGCAAAGCAGCCTGGCCCGCGTCTACCTGCGTCACATCCTTCCCGCTCTGCACGTGCCCCCCGGAACCTGCAGCATCGTAAATACACGTATGTGCCCCCCAGAATCTCCAGTATCGTAAATACACGTATGTGCCCCCCGGAACCTGCAGCATCGTAAATACACGTATGTTGTAAAGACGACCTTTTCCACCTCGCACACCCTGGTTTGAAACCTCTGCTGTCGGGGCGGCCTCCTTGCCTTTCTGGGGTGCCCCTTGCACCCCGTCTTCTCCCCAGGACCTGTGTTTTCCTTGGTGGGCCTGGAGCCCCCTGGACGCCCCTCCCAGGGAGCCAGGCTGGGCCTCCCTCCTCCTCGTCCCCAGGCTTGGCCTCCCTCCTCCTCCTCCCCAGGCTGGGCCTCCCTCCTCCTCGTCCCCAGGCTTGGCCTCCCTCCTCCTCCTCCCCAGGCTTGGCCTTCCTCCTCCTCGTCCCCAGGCTTGGCCTCCTCCTCCTCCTCCCAGGCTGGGCCTCCTCCTCCTCCTCCCCAGGCTTGGCCTCCTCCTCCTCCTCCTCCCCAGGCTTGGCCCCTCCTCCTCCTCCTCCCAGGCTTGGCCCCCTCCTCCTCGTCCCCAGGCTTGGCCTCCTCCTCCTCCTCCCAGGCTGGGCCTCCTCCTCCTCCTCCCAGGCTGGGCCCTCCTCCTCCTCCTCCCCAGGCTTGGCCTCCTCCTCCTCCTCCTCCCCAGGCTTGGCCCTCCTCCTCCTCCTCCCCAGGCTTGGCCCCCTCCTCCTCGTCCCCAGGCTTGGCCTCCTCCTCCTCCTCCCAGGCTCGGCCTCCTCCTCCTCCTCCCCAGGCTTGGCCTCCCTCCTCCTCCTCCCCAGGCTTGGCCCCTCCTCCTCCTCCTCCCCAGGCTGGGCCTCCTCCTCCTCGTCCCCAGGTTTGGCCTCCTCCTCCTCGTCCCCAGGCTTGGCCTCCCTCCTCCTCCCCAGGCTTGGCCTCCTCCTCCTCCTCCCCAGGCTGGGCCTCCTCCTCCTCCCCAGGCTGGGCCTCCTCCTCCTCGTCCCCAGGCTTGGCCTCCTCCTCCTCCCAGGCTTGGCCTCCTCCTCCTCCTCCCAGGCTGGGCCTCCCTCCTCCTCCTCCCAGGCTTGGCCCCTCCTCCTCCTCATCTCCAGGCTTGGCCTCCTCCTCCTCCTCCCAGGCTTGGCCTCCTCCTCCTCCCCAGGCTGGGCCTCCCTCCTCCTCGTCCCCAGGTTTGGCCTCCTCCTCCTCCTCCCCAGGCTGGGCCTCCTCCTCCTCCCCAGGCTTGGCCTCCTCCTCCTCCTCCCAGGCTGGGCCTCCTCCTCCTCCTCCCCAGGCTGGGCCTCCCTCCTCCTCGTCCCCAGGCTTGGCCTCCCTCCTCCTCCCCAGGCTTGGCCTCCCTCCTCCTCCTCCCAGGCTGGGCCTCCTCCTCCTCCTCCCCAGGCTGGGCCTCCTCCTCCTCGTCCCCAGGCTTGGCCTCCCTCCTCCTCCCCAGGCTTGGCCTCCTCCTCCTCCCCAGGCTGGGCCTCCTCCTCCTCCTCCCAGGCTGGGCCTCCTCCTCCTCCTCCCCAGGCTGGGCCTCCCTCCTCCTCGTCCCCAGGCTTGGCCTCCTCCTCCTCCCAGGCTTGGCCTCCCTCCTCCTCCTCCCAGGCTGGGCCTCCTCCTCCTCCTCCCAGGCTTGGCCCCTCCTCCTCCTCATCTCCAGGCTTGGCCTCCTCCTCCTCCTCCCCAGGCTTGGCCTCCTCCTCCTCCTCCCAGGCTGGGCCTCCCTCCTCCTCGTCCCCAGGTTTGGCCTCCCTCCTCCTCTCCCCAGGCTGGGCCTCCTCCTCCTCCCCAGGCTTGGCCTCCCTCCTCCTCCTCCCAGGCTGGGCCTCCTCCTCCTCCTCCCCAGGCTGGGCCTCCTCCTCCTCGTCCCCAGGCTTGGCCTCCTCCTCCTCCCCAGGCTTGGCCTCCCTCCTCCTCCTCCCCAGGCTGGGCCTCCCTCCTCCTCCTCCCCAGGCTGGGCCTCCCTCCTCCTCGTCCCCAGGCTTGGCCTCCCTCCTCCTCCCCAGGCTTGGCCTCCCTCCTCCTCCTCCCCAGGCTGGGCCTCCCTCCTCCTCCTCCCCAGGCTTGGCCCCCCTCCTCCTCCTCATCTCCAGGCTTGGCCTCCTCCTCCTCCCAGGCTTGGCCTCCTCCTCCTCCTCCCAGGCTTGGCCCCTCCTCCTCCTCCCAGGCTTGGCCTCCTCCTCCTCCTCCCCAGGCTTGGCCCCTCCTCCTCCTCATCTCCAGGCTTGGCCTCCTCCTCCTCCTCCCCAGGCTTGGCCTCCTCCTCCTCCTCCGCAGGCTTGGCCTCCCTCCTCCTCCCAGGCTGGGCCTCCCTCCTCCTCCTCCCAGGCTTGGCCCCTCCTCCTCCTCCCCAGGCTTGGCCTCCTCCTCCTCCTCCCCAGGCTTGGCCCCTCCTCCTCCTCATCTCCAGGGTTGGCCTCCTCCTCCTCCCAGGCTTGGCCCCTCCTCCTCCTCCCAGGCTTGGCCTCCCTCCTCCTCCTCCCAGGCTGGGCCTCCTCCTCCTCGTCCCCAGGCTTGGCCCTCCTCCTCCTCATCTCCAGGCTTGGCCTCCCTCCTCCTCCCAGGCTTGGCCTCCTCCTCCTCCTCCCCAGGCTTGGCCCTCCTCCTCCTCCCAGGCTTGCCTCCTCCTCCTCCTCCCCAGGCTTGGCCCTCCTCCTCCTCATCTCCAGGCTTGGCCTCCCTCCTCCTCCTCCCCAGGCTCCTCCTCCTCCTCCTCATGAGCTTGGCCTCCCTCCTCCTCTCCCCAGGCTGGGCCTCCCTCCTCCTCCTCCCAGGCTTGGCCCCTCCTCCTCCTCCCAGGCTTGGCCTCCCTCCTCCTCCCCAGGCTTGGCCCCTCCTCCTCCTCATCTCCAGGGTTGGCCTCCTCCTCCTCCTCCCAGGCTTGGCCCCTCCTCCTCCTCCTGCACCAGGCTTGGCCTCCTCCTCCTCCTCCCAGGCTGGGCCTCCTCCTCCTCGTCCCCAGGCTTGGCCTCCTCCTCCTCCTCCCCAGGCTTGGCCTCCTCCTCCCCAGGCTGGGCCTCCCTCCTCCTCCTCCCCAGGCTGGGCCTCCTCCTCCTCCTCCCAGGCTGGGCCTCCTCCTCCTCCTCCCCAGGCTGGGCCTCCTCCTCCTCCCAGGCTGGGCCTCCTCCTCTCCTCCTCCACAGGCCCTCCTCCTCCTCCTCCAGGCTTGGCCTCCTCCTCGTCCCCAGGCTCGGCCTCCTCCTCCTCCTCTCCCCAGGCTTGGCCCTCCTCCTCCTCCCCAGGCTTGGCCCTCCTCCTCCTCCCAGGCTTGGCCCTCCTCCTCCTCATCTCCAGGCTTGCCCTCCTCCTCCTCCTCCTCCTCCTCCTCCCAGGCTGGGCCCCTCCTCCTCCTCCTCCAGGCTTGGCCCTCCTCCTCCTCCCTGTATCAGGCTTGGCCTCCTCCTCCTCCTCCCCAGGCAGGCCTCCTCCTCCTCCTCCCTGTATCCCAGGCCTCCCTCCTCCTCCTCCTCCCAGGCTTGGCCTCCTCCTCCTCCCAGGCTGGGCCCCTCCTCCTCCTCCCAGGCTTGGCCTCCTCCTCCTCCCCAGGCTTGGCCCTCCTCCTCCTCATCCAGGCCTCCTCCTCCTCCTCCCAGGCTTGGCCCCTCCTCCTCCTCATCTCCAGGCTTGGCCTCCTCCTCCTCCTCCCCAGGCTTGGCCCTCCTCCTCATCTCCAGGCTTGGCCTCCTCCTCCTCCCCAGGCTTGGCCTCCTCCTCCTCCTCCTCCCAGGCTTGGCCTCCTCCTCCTCCCCAGGCTTGGCCTCCCTCCTCCTCCTCCCCAGGCTTGGCCTCCCTCCTCCTCCTCCCCAGGCTTGGCCTCCCTCCTCCTCCTCCCCAGGCTGGGCCCTCCTCCTCCTCATCTCCAGGCTTGGCCTCCTCCTCCTCCTCCCAGGCTGGGCCTCCTCCTCCTCCTCCCCAGGCTTGGCCCCCCTCCTCCTCCTCCCCAGGCTTGGCCTCCCTCCTCCTCCTCCCCAGGCTTGGCCCCCCTCCTCCTCCTCCCCAGGCTGGGCCCCCCTCCTCCTCCTCATCTCCAGGCTTGGCCTCCCTCCTCCTCCTCCGCAGGCTTGGCCCTCCTCCTCCTCCCCAGGCTTGGCCCCTCCTCCTCCTCCCAGGCTGGGCCCCTCCTCCTCCTCCTCCACCCGGCCCCAGACCCCTCAGCCTGTGGCTGCCCCTCGCTTTTATGATTTTAATTGGTACTTGAGGCCTCGAAGCTTTACAACCCCATGTCTGCACTAAGGGTAGTTTAATAAGTCGGCGTAACAGCCGTAAAGTGAGTAGGGGCTCCACAGACGTTCACACCCTGGGCTCCAGAAACGTTTAAAGTCAACACAAACACACCTGGCTCCACAAACGTTTAAAGTCAACACAAACTCACCCTGGGCTCCACAAACGTTTAAAGTCAACACAAACCCACCTGGGCTCCACAGACGTTTAAAGTCAACGCAAACACACCCTGGGCTCCAGAACGTTTAAAGTCAACACATAAACGTTTAAAGTCAACGCAAACCCACCCTGGGCTCCACAAACGTTAAAGTCAATATAAACCCACCCTTGGCTCCACAAACGTTTAAAGTCAACACAAACACCCTGGGCCCCAAACGTTTAAAGTCAACACAAACACCTTGGGCTCCAGAAACGTTTAAAGTCAACACAAACCACCCTGGGTTCCATAGACGTTTTAACTCACACCCACCCTGGGCTCCACAAACGTTTAAAGTCAACACAAACACCCTGGGTTCCACAGACGTTTAAAGTCAACACAAACCCACCCTGGGCTCCACAAACGTTTAAAGTCAACACAAACACACCCTGGGCTCCAAAACGTTTAAAGTCAACACAAACACACCCTGGGCTCCACAAACGTTTAAAGTCAACACAAACCCACCGTGCTCCACAAACGTTTAAAGTCAACACAAACACACCCTGGGCTCCACAGACGTTTAAAGTCAACACAAACCCACCCTGGGCTCCACAAACGTTTAAAGTCAACACTGGGCCTCCCTCCTCCTCCTCCGCAGGCTTGGCCTCCTCCTCCTCCCCAGGCTTGGCCTCCTCCTCCTCGTCCCCAGGCTTGGCCTCCTCCTCCTCCTCCCCAGGCTTGGCCCCTCCTCCTCCTCCCCAGGCTTGGCCCCTCCTCCTCCTCCCCAGGCTTGGCCCCTCCTCCTCCTCATCTCCAGGCTTGGCCTCCTCCTCCTCCTCCGCAGGCTTGGCCCCTCCTCCTCCTCCCCAGGCTGGGCCCCTCCTCCTCCTCCCCAGGCTTGGCCTCCTCCTCCTCGTCCCCAGGCTTGGCCTCCTCCTCCTCCTCCCCAGGCTTGGCCTCCTCCTCCTCCTCCCAGGCTGGGCCTCCTCCTCCTCCTCCTCCCCAGGCTTGGCCCCTCCTCCTCCTCCCCAGGCTGGGCCCCTCCTCCTCCTCCCCAGGCTTGGCCTCCTCCTCCTCCCCAGGCTTGGCCCCTCCTCCTCCTCATCTCCAGGCTTGGCCTCCTCCTCCTCCTCCCCAGGCTTGGCCCCTCCTCCTCCTCATCTCCAGGCTTGGCCTCCTCCTCCTCCTCCCCAGGCTTGGCCTCCTCCTCCTCCTCCAGGCTTGGCCTCCTCCTCCTCCTCCCCAGGCTTGGCCTCCTCCTCCTCCTCCCCAGGCTTGGCCCCTCCTCCTCCTCCTCCCCAGGCTTGGCCTCCTCCTCCTCCCCAGGCTTGGCCCTCCTCCTCCTCCTCCCAGGCTGGGCCCCTCCTCCTCCTCCCCAGGCTTGGCCCCTCCTCCTCC
>CM038398.1:2855867-2943367 GCA_021498475.1 Saguinus midas
ATCTATCTATCTATCATCTATGTATCTATCTATCTATGTGTCTATCTATGTATCTATCTATCTATCTATGTGTCTATTTCTCTATCTATCTATCTATCTATGTATCTATCTATGTATCTATGTATCTATCTATCTATCTATCTATCTATCTATCTATCTATCATCATTCAGAGACAGAGTTTCGCTCTTGTCACCCAGGCTGGAGTTCAGTGGCGCGATCTCAGCCCACCGCAACCTCCACCTCCCGGGTTCCAACAATTCTCCCGCCTCAGCCTCCCGAGTAGCTGGGACTACAGACAACCCCCTCACCACGCCCGGCTAATTTTCATATTTTTAGTAGACACGGGTTTCTCCACGTTGGACAGGCTGGTCTCGAACTCCTGACCTCAGGTGATCCGCCCGCCTCAGCCTCCCAACGTGCTGGGATGACAGGCCGGAGCCACTGTCCCCGGCGTCTCCGTTGCTTTTAACAAGCCATTCACTCTCTCTTCATTATTAAGAACCTGATTTCCTTTACAGGAAAATGGACTCTTAGAAATTTCAAAATGTAAAATGTATATAAGTCTGTGGTCAAAAGTCACATTGTACTCCATTATTTTATATATATATATCATAGATCGTAATTTTAATTTATTATATATAATTCATCTTATGTGTAATATTCATTTATATATATTTCATTTTATATTAGTCATTACATGTATTTTATATAAAATGAAAATTGTATATATATAAAGTTCATTATATATAATTTATCTTATGTGTAATATTCATTTATGTATACTTCATTTTATATTAGTCATTACATGTATTTTATATAAAATGAAAATTGTGTATATATAAAGTTCATTATATATAATTCATCTTATGTGTAATATTCATTTATATATATTTCATTTTATATTAGTCATTACATGTATTTTATATAAAATGAAAATTGTGTATATATAAAGTTCATTATATATAATTCATCTTATGTGTAATATTCATTTATATATATTTCATTTTATATTAGTCATTACATGTATTTTATATAAAATGAAAATTGTGTATATATAAAGTTCATTATATATAATTCATCTTATGTGTAATATTCATTTATATATATTTCATTTTATATTAGTCATTACATGTATTTTATATAAAATGAAAATTGTGTATATATAAAGTTCATTATATATAATTCATCTTATGTGTAATATTCATTTATATATATTTCATTTTATATTAGTCATTACATGTATTTTATATAAAATGAAAATTGTGTATATATAAAGTTCATTATATATAATTCATCTTATGTGTAATATTCATTTATATATATTTCATTTTATATTAGTCATTACATGTATTTTATATAAAATGAAAATTGTGTATATATAAAGTTCATTATATATAATTCATCTTATGTGTAATATTCATTTATATATATTTCATTTTATATTAGTCATTACATGTATTTTATATAAAATGAAAATTGTGTATATATAAAGTTCATTATATATAATTCATCTTATGTGTAATATTCATTTATATATATTTCATTTTATATTAGTCATTACATGTATTTTATATAAAATGAAAATTGTGTATATATAAAGTTCATTATATATAATTCATCTTATGTGTAATATTCATTTATATATATTTCATTTTATATTAGTCATTACATGTATTTTATATAAAATGAAAATTGTGTATATATAAAGTTCATTATATATAATTCATCTTATGTGTAATATTCATTTATATATATTTCATTTTATATTAGTCATTACATGTATTTTATATAAAATGAAAATTGTGTATATATAAAGTTCATTATATATACATATAACCAATTAAAATGGGATGTATAATACATATTACAATGCAGTGTATGTATGTATTTATATAATAGGGTATAATAATATATATTTATTTCATTATACATTTCAACTGGTATGATCTCCCAAAAGAATGGAGGCTGGAGGTCTGAGACCCAGGTGTGGGCAGGGCTGGCCGTCCTGAGGCCTCTCTCCTGGGCTTGGAACCACCATAGACTGGGTGGCTTAGAAACAGCAGCTGATTCTCCCACAGTCCTGGAGGCTGGAGGTCTGAGACCCAGGTGTGGGCAGGGCTGGCCCGTCCTGAGGCCTCTCTCCTGGGCTTGGAAACACCATAGACTGGGTGGCTTAGAAACAGCAGACGCTGATTCTCCCACAGTCCTGGAGGCTGGAGGTCTGAGACCCAGGTGTGGGCAGGGCTGGCCGTCCTGAGGCCTCTCTCCTGGGCTTGGAAACACCATAGACTGGGTGGCTTAGAAACAGCAGACGCTGATTCTCCCACAGTCCTGGAGGCTGGAGGTCTGAGACCCAGGTGTGGGCAGGGCTGGCCCGTCCTGAGGCCTCTCTCCTGGGCTTGGAAACACCATAGACTGGGTGGCTTAGAAACAGCAGACGCTGATTCTCCCACAGTCCTGGAGGCTGGAGGTCTGAGACCCAGGTGTGGGCAGGGCTGGCCGTCCTGAGGCCTCTCTCCTGGGCTGACAGGCCGGAGCCACTGTCCCAGCGTCTCCGTTGCTTTTAACAAGCCATTCACTCTCTCTTCATTATTAAGAACCTGATTTCCTTTACAGGAAAATGGACTCTTAGAAATTTCAAAATGTAAAATGTATATAAGTCTGTGGTCAAAAAGTCACATTGTACTCCATTATTTTATATATATATATCATAGATCGTAATTTTAATTTATTATATATAATTCATCTTATGTGTAATATTCATTTATATATATTTCATTTTATATTAGTCATTACATGTATTTTATATAAAATGAAAATTGTGTATATATAAAGTTCATTATATATAATTTATTGTATGTATAATATTCATTTATGTATACTTCATTTTATATTAGTCATTACATATATTTTATATAAAATGAAAATTGTGTATATATAAAGTTCATTATATATAATTCATTGTATGTATAATATTCATTTATATATACTTCATTTTATATTAGTCATTACACATATTTTATATAAAATGAAAATCGTGTTATATAAAATTATTATATATATTAATTCATTATATATAGGAATATATAATTCATATATAATGAATATATAATTATATATAAATATGTATAATGAGTATATTTACAATAAATTATATATAATGAATATATAATTATCTATATTATATATGTATTTAAATATTTATATATTTAAATATTTATATTATATAATTCATTATATATAAATTATTATCAATAATGAATATTTATTCATTATATATAATTTATATATAATGAATATTTATTCATTATATATAACTTATAGGAATTATATAATTCATTATATATACATATAACCAATTAAAAATGGGATGTATAATACATATTACAATGCAGTGTATGTATGTATTTATATAATAGGGTATAATAATATATATTTATTTCATTATACATTTCAACTGGTATGATCTCCCAAAAGAATGGAGGCTGGAGGTCTGAGACCCAGGTGTGGGCAGGGCTGGCCCGTCCTGAGGCCTCTCTCCTGGGCTTGGAACCACCATAGACTGGGTGGCTTAGAAACAGCAGACGCTGATTCTCCCACAGTCCTGGAGGCTGGAGGTCTGAGACCCAGGTGTGGGCAGGGCTGGCCCGTCCTGAGGCCTCTCTCCTGGGCTTGGAAACACCATAGACTGGGTGGCTTAGAAACAGCAGACGCTGATTCTCCCACAGTCCTGGAGGCTGGAGGTCTGAGACCCAGGTGTGGGCAGGGCTGGCCCGTCCTGAGGCCTCTCTCCTGGGCTTGCAGACTCTGTCTTCTCCCCATGTCCTCAGGGGGTCGTCCCTCGTGTGTGTGTGTGTGTGTGTGTGTGTGTGTGTGTGTGTGTCTGTCTGTCTGTCCTCATCTCTCTTTAGAAGAGAACTAGGCTTAGAAACAGCAGACGCTGATTCTCCCACAGTCCTGGAGGCTGGAGGTCTGAGATCCAGGTGTGGGCAGGGCTGGCCCGTCCTGAGGCCTCTCTCCTGGGCTTGGAACCACCATAGACTGGGTGGCTTAGAAACAGCAGACACTGATTCTCCCACAGTCCTGGAGGCTGCAGGTCTGAGACCCAGGTGTGGGCAGGGCTGGCCCGTCCTGAGGCCTCTCTCCTGGGCTTGCAGACACCATAGACTGGGTGGCTTAGAAACAGCAGACGCTGATTCTCCCACAGTCCTGGAGGCTGGAGGTCTGAGACCCAGGTGTGGGCAGGGCTGGCCCGTCCTGAGGCCTCTCTCCTGGGCTTGGAACCACCATAGACTGGGTGGCTTAGACACAGCAGACGCTGATTCTCCCACAGTCCTGGAGGCTGGAGGTCTGAGACCCAGGTGTGGGCAGGGCTGGCCCCTCCTGAGGCCTCTCTCCTGGGCTTGGAACCACCATAGACTGGGTGGCTTAGAAACAGCAGACGCTGATTCTCCCACAGTCCTGGAGGCTGCAGGTCTGAGACCCAGGTGTGGGCAGGGCTGTCCCCTCCTGAGGCCTCTCTCCTGGGCTTGCAGACACCATGTCCTCAGAGGGTCATCCCTCTGTGTGTGTCTCTGTGTTCACCGAAATCACCTCATTTGACCTGAATCCTGTCTTTAAAGACCGCAGCTGCAAATGCAGCCATCTTCTGAGGTCCTGGGGTTCAGGGTGTCAACACATGACTATACGGAGCGGGGATCAATCACCCTGAGTCCACGATTCCCACTACGGCACCTTCTTATTTTTATGAGATGGCTTTACGGAGAGCCGTGAGGCATGGTGGTCACACTCAAGGCGTGAATGATGCCCAGAAGTTAAGGGAGGGTCGTGCTCCCCACCTCGTTGGTTCCCAAAAGTTCAGGGAGGGTCGTGCGCCCCACCTCGTTCGTTCCCAAAAGTTCAGGGAGGGTCGTGCGCCCCACCTCGTTCGTTCCCAAAAGTTCAGGGAGGGTCGTGCGCCCCACCTCGTTTGTTCCCCAAAATTAAGGGAGGGTCGTGCGCCCCACCTCGTTGGTTTACAAAAGCTCAGGGAGGGTCGTGCGCCCCACCTCGTTCGTTCCCCAAAATTAAGGGAGGGTCGTGCGCCCCACCTCGTTCGTTCCCAAAAGTTCAGGGAGGGTCGTGCGCCCCACCTCGTTCGTTCCCCAAAATTAAGGGAGGGTCGTGCGCCCCACCTCCTTCGTTCCCAAAAGTTCAGGGAGGGTCGTGCGCCCCACCTGGTTCCTTCCCAAAAGTTCAGGGAGGGTCGTGCGCCCCACCTGGTTCGTTCCCAAAAGTTCAGGGAGGGTCGTGCGCCCCACCTCCTTCGTTGCCAAAAGTTCACGGAGGGTCGTGCGCCCCACCTCGTTCCTTCCCAAAAATTTAGGGAGGGTCGTGCGCCCCACCTGGTTTGTTCCCAAAAGTTCAAGGAGGGTCGTGCGCCCCACCTCGTTTGTTCCCCAAAGTTCAGGGCGGGTCGTGCGCCCCACCTCGATCTTTCCAAACCCCTGCAATGGGACACAAGAGTTCTGGGGTGAGCTCGGCACTGCACAAACTCTCTCAGCAGCAGCATAATCTCAGATGAATCCAATCTTCGGTGGGGATGGTGACAATCTTGCCAGAGCTGGAGGGGGCCGGGCTGTCCTTAAGGCACGTGCCATTAAGAGGCAGTGGCCTTTTTCTTCCCAGAGCCACGCAGAGTCACACACACACATGGCACGTTCACCTCAAAGACACATAGGACTTTAGAAATATATGGAAGGCCGCGCGCGGTGGCTCAAGCCTGTAATCCCAGCACTTTGGGAGGCCGAGGCGGGTGGATCACGAGGTCAAGAGATCAAGACCATCCTGGTCAACATGGTGAAACCCCGTCTCTACTAAAAATACAAAAATTAGCTGGGCATGGTGGCGTGCCTGTAATCCCAGCTACTCAGGAGGCTGAGGCAGGAGAATTGCCTGAACCCAGGAGGCGGAGGATGCGGTGAGCCGAGGTCGCGCCATTGCACTCCAGCCTGGGTAACAACAGTGAAACTCCGTCTCAAAAAAAAAAAAAAAAAGGAAGATGAATGACATGAGAACAAACCATTTATTTGTTTGTTTGTTTGTTTATTTATTTATTTTAGAGACGGGGTTTCACTATGTTGGCCAGGCTGGTCTCGAACTCCGACCTCAAGCAATCCGCTCACCTCAGCTTCCCAAACTCGAGATTACAGGCGTGAGAGCCACATGACCGACCAACAAACCATTTTTTAATTATTTTTTATTTTATTGTATTTAATTTGTGAGACAGAGTCTTGCTCTGTGACCCAGCCTGGAGTGCAATGGCGCGATCTCGGCTCACTGCAACCTCCACCTCCCGGGTTCAAGCGATTCTCCTGCCTCAGTTTCCGAGTAGCTGGGATTACAGTCGCCCGCCAGCACGCGGCTAATTTTTGTATTTTAGTAGAGATGGGGCTTGAACCCTTGAGGCAGAGATTGCAGTGAGCCGAGATCATGCCATTGCACTCCAGCCTGGGTGTGAGAGAATTACTCCATCTCCAAAATAAAATAAATAAAATAAAATAAAATAAAATAAAATAAAATAAAATAAAAATTTCACATATATTTTATAATCAGGACCTAAAATTAGGTTGACTCTGAGTCCCTGATGTTTAACTTTTCCGCTGACCCCGGTGAGAAAGGACGGACGTTGGAAAAGAAAAAAAAAAGCAACTTGAAATAATTCACCTTCTTATTTTTATGAGATGGCTTTACGGAGAGCCGTGAGGCATGGTGGTCACACTCAAGGCGTGAATGATGCCCAGAAGTTAAGGGAGGTCGTGCTCCCCACCTCGTTGGTTCCCAAAAGTTCAGGGAGGGTCGTCGCCCCACCTCGTTCGTTCCCAAAAGTTCAGGAGGGTCGTGCGCCCCACCTCGTTCGTTCCCAAAAGTTCAGGGAGGGTCGTGCGCCCCACCTCGCTTGTTCCCAAAATTAAGGGAGGGTCGTCGCCCCACCTCGTTGGTTTACAAAAGCTCAGGAGGGTCGTGGCCCCACCTCGTTCGTTCCCAAAATTAAGGGAGGGTCGTGCGCCCCACCTCGTTCGTTCCCAAAAGTTCAGGGAGGGTCGTGCGCCCCACCTCGTTCCTTCCCAAAAATTTAGGGAGGGTCGTGCGCCCCACCTCCTTCGTTCCCAAAAGTTCAGGAGGGTCATGCGCCCCACCTGGTTCCTTCCAAAAGTTCAGGGAGGGTCGTCGCCCCACCTGGTTCGTTCCCAAAAGTTCAGGGAGGGTCGTGCGCCCCACCTCCTTCGTTGCCAAAAGTTCACGGAGGGTCGTGGCGCCCACCTCGTTCCTTCCCAAAAATTTAGGAGGGTCGTGCGCCCCACCTGGTTTGTTCCCAAAAGTTCAAGGAGGGTCGTCGCCCCACCTCGTTGTTCCCCAAAGTTCAGGGCGGTCGTGCGCCCCACCTCGATCTTCCAAACCCCTGCAATGGGACACAAGAGTTCTGGGGTGAGCTCGGCACTGCACAAACTCTCTCAGCAGCAGCATAATCTCAGATGAATCAATCTTCGGTGGGGATGGTGACAATCTTGCCAGAGCTGGAGGGGCCGGGCTGTCCTTAAGGCACGTGCCATTAAGAGGCAGTGGCCTTTTTCTTCCCAGAGCCACGCAGAGTCACACACACATGGCACGTTCACCTCAAAGACACATAGGACTTTAGAAATATATGGAAGGCCATGTGGCTCAAGCCTGTAATCCCAGCACTTTGGGAGGCCGAGGCGGGTGGATCACGAGGTCAAGAGATCAAGACCATCCTGGTCAACATGGTGAAACCCCGTCTCTACTAAAATACAAAAATTAGCTGGGCATGGTGGCGCGTGCCTGTAATCCCAGCTACTCAGGAGGCTGAGGCAGGAGAATTGCCTGAACCCAGGAGGCGGAGGATGCGGTGAGCCGAGGTCGCGCCATTGCACTCCAGCCTGGGTAACAACAGTGAAACTCCGTCTCAAAAAAAAAAAAGGAAGATGAATGACATGAGAACAAACCATTTATTTGTTTGTTTGTTTGTTTATTTATTTATTTTAGAGACGGGGTTTCACTATGTTGGCCAGGCTGGTCTCGAACTCCCGACCTCAAGCAATCCGCTCACCTCAGCTTCCCAAACTCGAGATTACAGGCGTGAGAGCCACCGCGGCCGACCAACAAACCATTTTTTTTTTAATTATTTTTTATTTTATTGTATTTAATTTGTGAGACAGAGTCTTGCTCTGTGACCCAGCCTGGAGTGCAATGGCGCGATCTCGGCTCACTGCAACCTCCACCTCCCGGGTTCAAGCGATTCTCCTGCCTCAGTTTCCCGAGTAGCTGGGATTACAGTCGCCCGCCAGCACGCCGGCTAATTTTTGTATTTTAGTAGAGATGGGGCTTGAACCCTTGAGGCAGAGATTGCAGTGAGCCGAGATCATGCCATTGCACTCCAGCCTGGGTAACAACAGTGAAACTCCGTCTCAAAAAAAAA
Organism: Saguinus midas; assembly: GCA_021498475.1. Classification (NCBI taxonomy): domain Eukaryota; kingdom Metazoa; phylum Chordata; class Mammalia; order Primates; family Cebidae; genus Saguinus; species Saguinus midas. The sequence continues at coordinate 2,864,345 of CM038398.1, forward strand.
AAAAAAAAAAAAAAAAAAAAAAAAAAAAAAAAAAAAAAAAAAAAAAAAAAAAAAAAAAAAGGAAGATGAATGACATGAGAACAAACCATTTATTTGTTTGTTTGTTTGTTTGTTTGTTTGTTTGTTTGTTTGTTTGTTTGTTTGTTTGTTTGTTTGTTTGTTTGTTTGTTTGTTTGTTTGTTTGTTTGTTTGTTTGTTTGTTTGTTTGTTTGTTTGTTTGTTTGTTTGTTTGTTTGTTTGTTTGTTTGTTTGTTTGTTTGTTTGTTTGTTTGTTTGTTTGTTTGTTTGTTTGTTTGTTTGTTTGTTTGTTTGTTTGTTTGTTTGTTTGTTTGTTTGTTTGTTTGTTTGTTTGTTTGTTTGTTTGTTTGTTTGTTTGTTTGTTTGTTTGTTTGTTTGTTTGTTTGTTTGTTTGTTTGTTTGTTTATTTATTTACCTACTGCCGAGCAAGGCGCGTCGGAAATTAACAAAATCTGTGACCCAACAAGTAACAATTCATAAATTCATTAGATTAAAAGAAAAAAAAAGAAACAAAAGCAGGCCAGCAACGCAGCAATCCAACAATCCTTTTTAAAAAAAAAAAAAAAAGAAAAACAGGCCAGCAACGCAGCAATCCAACAATCCTTTTTAAAAAAAAAAAAAAAAAAGAAAAACAGGCCAGCAACGCAGCAAAAGTTCAGGAGGGTCGTGCGCCCCACCTCGCTTGTTCCCAAAATTAAGGGAGGGTCGCGCCCCACCTGGTTCCTTCCAAAAGTTCAGGGAGGGTCGTCGCCCCACCTGGTTCGTTCCCAAAAGTTCAGGAGGGTCGCGCCCCACCTCCTTCGTTGCCAAAAGTTCACGGAGGGTCGTGGCGCCCACCTCGTTCCTTCCCAAAAATTTAGGAGGGTCGTGCGCCCCACCTGGTTTGTTCCCAAAAGTTCAAGGAGGGTCGTGCGCCCCACCTCGTTTGTTCCCCAAAGTTCAGGGCAGGTCGTGCGCCCCACCTCGATCTTTCCAAACCCCTGCAATGGGACACAAGAGTTCTGGGGTGAGCTCGGCACTGCACAAACTCTCTCAGCAGCAGCATAATCTCAGATGAATCCAATCTTCGGTGGGGATGGTGACAATCTTGCCAGAGCTGGAGGGGGCCGGGCTGTCCTTAAGGCACGTGCCATTAAGAGGCAGTGGCCTTTTTCTTCCCAGAGCCACGCAGAGTCACACACACACATGGCACGTTCACCTCAAAGACACATAGGACTTTAGAAATATATGGAAGGCCGCGCGAGGTGGCTCAAGCCTGTAATCCCAGCACTTTGGGAGGCCGAGGCGGGTGGATCACGAGGTCAAGAGATCAAGACCATCCTGGTCAACATGGTGAAACCCGTCTCTACTAAAATACAAAAATTAGCTGGGCATGGTGGCGTGCCTGTAATCCCAGCTACTCAGGAGGCTGAGGCAGGAGAATTGCCTGAACCCAGGAGGCGGAGGATGCGGTGAGCCGAGGTCGCGCCATTGCACTCCAGCCTGGGTAACAACAGTGAAACTCCGTCTCAAAAAAAAAAAAGGAAGATGAATGACATGAGAACAAACCATTTATTTGTTTGTTTGTTTGTTTATTTATTTATTTTAGAGACGGGGTTTCACTATGTTGGCCAGGCTGGTCTCGAACTCCCGACCTCAAGCAATCCGCTCACCTCAGCTTCCCAAACTCGAGATTACAGGCGTGAGAGCCACCGCCGACCAACAAACCATTTTTTTTAATTATTTTTTATTTTATTGTATTTAATTTGTGAGACAGAGTCTTGCTCTGTGACCCAGCCTGGAGTGCAATGGCGCGATCTCGGCTCACTGCAACCTCCACCTCCCGGGTTCAAGCGATTCTCCTGCCTCAGTTTCCCGAGTAGCTGGGATTACAGTCGCCCGCCAGCACGCCGGCTAATTTTTGTATTTTTAGTAGAGATGGGGCTTGAACCCTTGAGGCAGAGATTGCAGTGAGCCGAGATCATGCCATTGCACTCCAGCCTGGGTGTGAGAGAATTACTCCATCTCCAAAATAAAATAAATAAAATAAAATAAAATAAAATAAAATAAAATAAAATAAAAATTTCACATATATTTTATAATCAGGACCTAAAATTAGGTTGACTCTGAGTCCCTGATGTTTAACTTTTCCGCTGACCCCCGGTGAGAAAGGACGGACGTTGGAAAAGAAAAAAAAAAAGCAACTTGAAATAATTCACGTGTTTTTCTTTGTTTGTTTTTTAATGCTGGACCGTACGTATTAACATTTGTGTTCTGATTAGCAGACTCCCGGCTAATGGACCGAGCATCCCTGGTTTATAAGCAAAGCCTCTTTTCCTACTGCCGAGCAAGGCGCGTCGGAAATTAACAAAATCTGTGACCCAACAAGTAACAATTCATAAATTCATTAGATTAAAAGAAAAAAAAAAAAAAGAAACAAAAGCAGGCCAGCAACGCAGCAATCCAACAATCCTTTTTTTTAAAAAAAAAAAAGAAAAGAAAAACAGGCCAGCAACGCAGCAATCCAACAATCCTTTTTTTAAAAAAAAAAAAAAAAAAGAAAAACAGGCCAGCAACGCAGCAATCCAACAATCCTCTTTTTTTTTAAAAAAAAAAAAAAAAGAAAGAAAAACAGGCCAGGAACTCAGCAATCAAACGATCTGTTAATAGCTTCCCTTCCAGGGTCTAATTTACATTTCTGCCTGCTCTGGTAAAGATATTACTTCATTACGTGGTTTTTCTTTTTCTTTTTTTTTTTTTTTTTGCTCTCTAAATTAGAGAAATTTTAATGACTTCTCTTATTCATTCTTTCCATATGTAAGTAGTTACGTTTCTTACAAATGGAAATGAGGCCCCTAAAAATCACCACATATGGGACCAGGCCACGGAACCCATGTGTTCCCATTTCGAGAAGGGCCAACCTGCCTCCTCAAATTACGGGTAACCCTCTGTCAATTGAGCAGACGTCTGTAATAGGTGGGCTTTGAAAGTTGCTCTCGTTAAATTTATTCCGGACAAGCCGGCCCAGCTCAGGCAAATGAGGGTTCATAATATTAACCAGCTGGTCAGCCCCGGCCCCCCGGGGAACCCGCGTGGCTGCCTGTGACCCCTGGCCCCTCGGCCTTTTGATCCCCGGGCCGAATTCAGACGACAGCACGACTCTGAAGGAAAACACCTGTTTGTGCCTCTGACCCCAGAGTCAGGGTTTGCAGGGAAGGGGCCCTGGGTCCTCAGCACAGGTGTTTCCTGAAACAGGGCTTCGGGGAGTCACCGGGACGAGGTGGGGGACAGCAGCTTCCACCTCTCACAACTCCGGGGCACCCCATGGCAGGACAAGAGGTGGAAAAGAGGGGTTGTTTCAGGATAGGCAGAACGTGTGAGGGACACGGCTTCACCACGGTGCTTCTCCGAGGCCAAAAACCCAGAGAAAACACGACAATGAAATCTCAGAGCCCGCAGGTGCAGACTACGCGGACACCACCGTTTCCTCCAAAATTTCTTAGCGTAAGACGAGCCTTCCTTCCAAAGAGGCTTTACACTAAGACCAATGGTCCAGAACTCCTCAGATAATGAGCAACCTTCCCTCCAAAAATGCCTGAGCAGCGGCCCGCAGCCACCCCAGGGTGCTGAAGGACGAATGGGCCTAGCTCAGATTCCACGTGGGCACCCCAGAAAGTGGGCAAGGTGCATATTAATGTCAGAACGCAAGTAGGCTCCCCAAAGAAAGGACACTGGGACTCTATCTCGATGTAGAGGGTAGGTGGGTGTCAGATGGAGGAGGCTGTGTGTGTGTAGAGTGTAGGTGAGTGTCAGATGGAGGAGGCTGGCTGTGTGTGTCAGATGGAGGAGGCTGTGTGTATTGTACAGTGTAGGTGAGTGTCAGATGGAGGAGGCTGTGTGTATTGTAGAGTGTAGGTGAGTGTCAGATGGAGGCTGTGTATTGTACAGTGTAGGTGAGTGTCAGATGGAGGAGGCTGTGTGTATTGTAGAGTGTAGGTGAGTGTCAGATGGAGGAGGCTGTGTGTATTGTAGAGGGTAGGTGAGTGTCAGATGGAGGAGGCTGTGTGTATTGTAGAGTGTAGGTGAGTGTCAGATGGAGGAGGCTGGCTGTGTGTGTCAGATGGAGGAGGCTGTGTGTATTGTACAGTGTAGGTGAGTGTCAGATGGAGGAGGCTGTGTGTATTGTAGAGTGTAGGTGAGTGTCAGATGGAGGAGGCTGTGTGTATTGTACAGTGTAGGTGAGTGTCAGATGGAGGAGGCTGTGTGTATTGTAGAGTGTAGGTGAGTGTCAGATGGAGGAGGCTGTGTGTATTGTAGAGTGTGTGTGAGTGTCAGATGGAGGAGGCTGTGTGTATTGTAGAGTGTAGGTGAGTGTCAGATGGAGGAGGCTGTGTGTATTGTAGAGTGTGTAGGTGAGTGTCAGATGGAGGCTGTGTATTGTAGAGTGTAGGTGAGTGTCAGATGGAGGCTGTGTGTATTGTAGAGTGTAGGTGGGTGTCAGATGGAGGAGGCTGTGTGTATTGTAGAGTGTAGGTGGGTGTCAGATGGAGGCTGGCTGTGTGTGAGTGTCAGATGGAGGAGGCTGTGTGTATTGTAGAGTGTAGGTGAGTGTCAGATGGAGGAGGCTGTGTGTATTGTAGAGTGTAGGTGAGTGTCAGATGGAGGAGGCTGTGTGTATTGTGAGTGTGTGTGAGTGTCAGATGGAGGAGGCTGTGTGTGTGTAGAGGTAGGTGAGTGTCAGATGGAGGAGGCTGTGTGTATTGTAGAGGTAGGTGGGTGTCAGATGGAGGAGGCTGTGTGTGTAGAGTGTAGGTGAGTGTCAGATGGAGGAGGCTGTGTGTATTGTAGAGTGTGTGTGAGTGTCAGATGGAGGAGGCTGTGTATTGTAGAGTGTAGGTGAGTGTCAGATGGAGGAGGCTGTGTGTATTGTAGAGTGTGTGAGTGTCAGATGGAGGAGGCTGTGTGTATTGTAGAGTGTAGGTGAGTGTCAGATGGAGAGGCTGTGTGTATTGTAGAGTGTGTGTGAGTGTCAGATGGAGGAGGCTGTGTGTATTGTAGAGTGTAGGTGGGTGTCAGATGGAGGAGGCTGTGTGTATTGTAGAGTGTAGGTGAGTGTCAGATGGAGGAGGCTGTGTGTATTGTAGAGTGTGTGTGAGTGTCAGATGGAGGAGGCTGTGTGTATTCTTGTGTGTAGATGGGTGTCAGATGGAGGAGGCTGTGTGTATTGTAGAGTGTAGGTGAGTGTCAGATGGAGGCTGTGTGTATTGTAGAGTGTAGGTGAGTGTCAGATGGAGGAGGCTGTGTGTATTGTAGAGTGTAGGTGAGTGTCAGATGGAGGAGGCTGTGTGTATTGTAGAGTGTAGGTGAGTGTCAGATGGAGGCTGTGTGTATTGTAGAGTGTAGGTGGGTGTCAGATGGAGGAGGCTGTGTGTATTGTAGAGTGTAGGTGAGTGTCAGATGGAGGAGGCTGGCTGTGTGTGAGTGTCAGATGGAGGAGGCTGTGTGTATTGTAGAGTGTAGGTGAGTGTCAGATGGAGGAGGCTGTGTGTATTGTAGAGTGTAGGTGAGTGTCAGATGGAGGAGGCTGTGTGTATTGTAGAGTGTGTGAGTGTCAGATGGAGGAGGCTGTGTATTGTAGAGGTAGGTGAGTGTCAGATGGAGGAGGCTGTGTGTGTATTGTAGAGGTAGGTGGGTGTCAGATGGAGGAGGCTGTGTGTATTGTAGAGTGTGGTGAGTGTCAGATGGAGGAGGCTGTGTGTATTGTAGAGTGTGTGTGAGTGTCAGATGGAGGAGGCTGTGTGTATTGTAGAGTGTAGGTGAGTGTCAGATGGAGGAGGCTGTGTGTATTGTAGAGTGTGTGTGAGTGTCAGATGGAGGAGGCTGTGTGTAGAGTGTAGGTGAGTGTCAGATGGAGGAGGCTGTGTGTATTGTAGAGTGTGTGTGAGTGTCAGATGGAGGAGGCTGTGTGTATCGTAGAGTGTAGGTGGGTGTCAGATGGAGGAGGCTGTGTGTATTGTAGAGTGTAGGTGAGTGTCAGATGGAGGAGGCTGTGTGTATTGTAGAGTGTGTGAGTGTCAGATGGAGGAGGCTGTGTGTATTCTTGTGTGTAGATGGGTGTCAGATGGAGGAGGCTGTGTGTATTGTAGAGTGTAGGTGAGTGTCAGATGGAGGAGGCTGTGTGTATTGTAGAGTGTAGGTGAGTGTCAGATGGAGGAGGCTGTGTGTATTGTAGAGTGTAGGTGAGTGTCAGATGGAGGAGGCTGTGTATTGTAGAGTGTAGGTGAGTGTCAGATGGAGGAGGCTGTGTGTATTGTAGAGTGTAGGTGGGTGTCAGATGGAGGAGGCTGTGTGTATTGTAGAGTGTAGGTGGGTGTCAGATGGAGGAGGCTGGCTGTGTGTGAGTGTCAGATGGAGGAGGCTGTGTATCGTAGAGTGTAGGTGAGTGTCAGATGGAGGAGGCTGTGTGTATTGTAGAGTGTAGGTGAGTGTCAGATGGAGGAGGCTGTGTATTGTAGAGTGTAGGTGGGTGTCAGATGGAGGAGGCTGTGTGTATCGTAGAGTGTGGTGAGTGTCAGATGGAGGAGGCTGTGTGTATTGTAGAGTGTAGGTGAGTGTCAGATGGAGGAGGCTGTGTGTATTGTAGAGTGTAGGTGGGTGTCAGATGGAGGCTGTGTGTATTGTAGAGTGTAGGTGGGTGTCAGATGGAGGAGGCTGTGTGTATTCTTGTGTGTAGATGGGTGTCAGATGGAGGAGGCTGGCTGTGTGTATTATAGAGTGTAGGCGTGTGTCAGACGGAGGAGTCTCGCTGCCTCCCCCCCGGCGGTGAACCCTGGACGTTTTCTCAGTTAAGGGCGAGGGTGCAATGCCAGCTGGAGCTGGGGACCCCACCTTCTTCCACAGCAAGCCCTCCGTTTGGCCTCCATCGTGCTCAGGTGGCTGACTTTCCCCCTTTCTGGGGGTGTCTTCGGCTTCGGTCCCAGGCCTCTCTCGTCAGCGTCCTCGGTGCTAAGCTGCCGTCACCCAGACCAGCCCCCGCCGCGTGTTCCGGTCGCCTCCTGGGATTTCCCGTTAATCACCCACAGCTGACACTCGGCTCCTGATGCCCGTTCCTCATCTTTGCCCACGGCCTGCGCTGGGAAAGGCACGTGTTTCTTCTCTTCGTTATTTACGGGGTGTCTGTGGTGAAACGGGGTCACCAGGGTGTGAACCTAAATCTCTTTTAATCCTTCCAGTAAAATTCCCTCCAGCCTTCCCTCCTTCCCTGCCTCTCTCCTCTCTCTTTCTTTCTTTCCTTCCTTCTTTCTCTCTCTCTTTCTTTGTCTCTTTCTTTGTCTCTCTCTTTTTTTCTTTCCTTCCTTCTTTCTTTCTTGCTTCTTTCTCTCTTTCTGTCTCTTTCTTCTTTCTGTCTTTCTTTATTTTTCTCTTTCTTTGTCTCTCTCTTTCTTTCTTTCCTTCTTTCTCTCTCTTTTCTTTCTCTTTCTCTCTTTCTCTCTCTTTCTTTTTCTCTTTCTTCTTTCTCTCTCTTTCTTTCTTTTTCTCTTTCTTTCTCTCTTTTTTCCTTCCTTATTTATTTCCTTCTTGTTTCTTTCTCTCTCTTTCTTTATTTCTCTGTTTCTTTCTCTCTTTCTTTGTCTCCCTTTTTCTTTCTTTCCTTCCTTCTTTCTTTCTTGTTTCTTTCTCTCTCTCTTTCTCTCTTTCTTTGTCTCTCTTTCTGTCTTGTTTCTCTCTCTTTCTCTTTCTCTCTTTCTTTGTCTCTTTCTTTGTCTCTTTCTTCTTTCTCTTTCTTTTCTCTTTCTTCTTTCTCTCTCTCTTTCTTTCTTTTCTCTTTCTTCTTTCTCTTTCTTTCTTTTTCTCTTTCTTTCTCTCTTTTTTCCTTCCTTATTTATTTCCTTCTTGTTTCTCTCTCTCTCTTTTTATTTCTCTGTTTCTTTCTCTCTTTCTTTGTCTCCCTTTTTCTTTCCTTCCTTCTTTCTTTCTTGTTTCTTTCTCTTTCTTCTCTTTCTCTCTTTCTTTTTCTCTTTCTTTGTCTCTCTCTTCTTTCTTTCTTGTTTCTTTCTCTTTCTCTTTCTCTCTTTCTTTCTTTGTTTCTTTCTCTTGTTCTTACTTTGTCTCTTTCTTTCTTTCTCTCTCTTTCTTCTTTCTCTCTTTCTTTCTGTCTTTCTATTTCTTTCTTTTCTTTCTTTCTTTCTGTCTTTCTCTCTTTCTTCTTTCTTTTTCTCTTTCTTTCTTTTCTTCTTTCTTGTTTCTTTCTCTCTCTTTCTTTCTTGCCTTCCTTCTTTCTTTCTGTCTTTCTATTTCTTTCTTCTTTCTTTCTTTTTCTGTTTCTTTGTCTTTCTTTCTTTCCTTCCTTCTTTCTTTATTTCTTGTTTCTTTCTTTCTTTCTCTCTTTCTTTCTGTTTTTTCTTTCTTTCTCTCTGTCTTCTCTTTCTCTTTCTCTCTCTTTCTTTCTTTCTTTCTTTCCTTATTTCTTTCTTTCTTCCCTCCCTCCCTTCCTTTCCTCCTTCCTTTCTTGTTTTTACACAGAGTCTCACCCTGTCCCCCAGGCTGGAGTGCAGCGGCGAGATCTTACCTCCCTACAACCTCTGCGTCCCGGGTTCAAGCGATTCTCCTGCCTCAGCCTCCTGAGTAGCTGGGATTACAGGTTCCCACCACCATGCCCGGCTAATTTTTGTATTTTTACTAGAGGGGGTTTCACCGTGTTGGCCAGGCTGGTCTCAAACTCCTGCCCTCAGGTGATCCACCCGCCTCGGCCTCCCAAAGTGCTGGGATGACAGGCTCCAGCCACCGCCCCCGGCCGAAAAGCACATTTTTAATCTCTTTTATTGATGGAGAGTCTATGGTGACAGAGCGACGGGGTGGCAACCTGATCTGCTTCAATCCTTCTGCTGATTTCTGTCCACACCGATTGCCAAGGTCTCCATGGGACAAGGGCTCTTGTCCCCTGGGTCACGGACTGTCCTGCGTGTGGCCTCCCCTGGCAGAATGCCTCCCACAGCCCCGAGCACAAGCCTTCGCCTTCCGGCGTCCTCCAATACCCTGGCATGCTCAGGTATGAAACGGTCAATTGTGGACCATTTAAAAAAAAAACAAAAAGTGGGGCAGGCGGGGGTGGAGAGCAGAGGGGCTGCGGCTGAGCCAGGCGTGTGAGGTCTCAGCTTGTCCCACAGCAGAAGACAGGAGCTTCACAGGCTGTGCCAAGTCCCTCATTAAGGTATCCAGAATTTTTTTTTTTTTTTTTTTTGAGATGGAGTCTCGCTCTGTCGCCCAGGCTGGGGTGCAATGGCACGATCCCAGCTCACCGCAACCTCCGCCTCCCAGGTCCCTGTTCAAGCGATTCTCCTGCCTCAGCCTCCCAAATAGCCGGGACTGCAGGCACCGTACACAACTAATTGTTGCGTTTTGTAGTAAAGACGGGCTTTCCCCATGGGCAACGAGCTTCCTGAAGCCAAACGATAGACTGGACTGGGAAAATGTGGCACATATACACCATGGAATATTATGCAGCCATCAAAAAGGATGAGTTCGTGTCCTTTGTAGGGACAGGGATGAATCTGGAGAACATCATTCTCAGCAAACCGACACAAGAACAGAAAAGGAAATACCGCATATACTCACTCATAGGTGGGTGAGAAAAATGAGAACACATGGACACAGAGAGGGTCTACTATACACTGGGGTCTATTGGGGGAATGGGGAGGGACAGCGGGGGCTGGGGAGGATAGCCTGGGGATGAATGCCAAGTGTGGGTGAAGGGGAGGAAGGCAGCAAAGCACACTGCCACGTGTGTACCTATGCAACTATCTTGCACGTTCTGCACATGTACCCCAAAACCTATAATGCAATAAAAATTTAAAAAATAAAATAAAATAAAATAAAATAAATAAAAAAGAAGCATGGGAGAGAGAGACAGAGACAGACGCTTCCTTGCCAAGGCCGACCACGCCGGCCACGTACCCCCGTCTTTTCTCCAGCATTTTGGCACTGATGCGAACCCCCATCTGAAACCCATCAGGCTTCCCCGAATGCCATCGAAACCCACCGCCAGAATGAGGCCCCTTCCCGCCGCCGCGTTTCCAGGGTTTAAGCAATTTGCAACCTATTTCAGAGATGAGTCAGGTCGCGGTGGAGGCAACAAGGGTTCTGTGAGCACCTTTCCTGCTCCTCAGGTACGTCAGCCGCGGCCGAAACACAATTGCCTTCACCCCTCTGGAAGCAGACGCCAGGCATCAGTTCGCATCAAGCTGTGGGTATGATCCCTGCCACCCCTCATTACCCTGTCCCTGCGCTGACGAGCCTCCATCAGCCCCGGTTAGCAGTGAGAATGTCAATTTGTCAGGTGTTTTTAAGGCTGGAAGCCGAAGACAAGCCTCACCAATCTCCCCAGGAAGACAGAGAGGCTGGGGCGCCCTCCCCACCGAGCCCCCGACACCCGTACTTTGGAGAAAAACTTAACGTGTGGGCATCAGGGCCGGCGGTGCTCACAGTTGAAGCAGGAGGGGGTTATTTAAAGGCTATTCCCCAAGGAGCTTCGGGGGACAAGATCCTCACGGCCTCTTAGAGAAACTCCAGGCTTTTCTGCTGGCAAAATCGCAATTAGGTTTAAAAGGCATAATTAACCCTCCTGTTTCGATAAGTCTCCCCGAGATGCCTACTTTAGGAAGATGCTCTCTGGCCCATGGGCGGGTTACCGCGTCTTCTGTCTGTGCCGAAGGCATCAGGTGTGGAGGCTCTGCCTCGGGACTGGTTTTGCCAATAGAACCGAGCCCTAAAACGATGGAAAGGTCCCCGAAATGCTCACATCTCTGTGCAGGAGACGGGGAGACCATGGAGGGGAATCGGGGACGCTGAGGTGTTGACAGGCCACAGGGTCCCTGGATGGTGGACCTGGACAGCAGGGAGGATTTGGGGGCCCAGCCACGACCTGGGTCCCACCTCCTGTGACCCTCATTCAGGTTTGGGGAGACAGGACACTGAGAGGCTGTCTCACCTCGTCCCTGTTTTTTTTTTTTTTGAGATGGCACCTCGCTCTGTCACCCAGGGTGGAGGTCAGTCGCACAATCTCGGCTCACCGCAACCTCCCCTTCCTGGGTTCAAGCGATTCTCCTGCCTCAGACTCCCGAGTACCTAAAATTACAGGTGCCCACCACCACGCCCTGCTATTTTTTCTTTTTTCTATTTTTACTAGAGATGGGATTTCACCATGTTGGTCAGGCTGGTCTCGAACTCCTGACCTCAGGGGATCCACCTGCCTCGGCCTCCTAAACTGCTGGGATTACAGCTGTGGGCCAGGTCACCCAGCCTTTTTTTTTTTTCTAAGGTGGAATCTTGCTCTGTCACCCAGGCTGGAGTTCAGTCGCACAATCTCGGCTCACCGCAACCTCCGCCTCCTGGGTTCAAGCGATTCTCCTGCCTCAGCCTCCCGAGTATCTAAACTTACAGGTGCCCGCCACCACGCCCTGCTAATTTTTATTTTTATTTTTATTTTTAGTAGAGACGGGATTTCACCATGTTGGTCAGGCTGGTCTCGAACTCCTGACCTCAGGTGACCCTCCTGCCTCGGCCTCCCAAAGTGCTAGGGTTACAGGCATGAGCCACCATGCCAGGCCCTCCACCCCGGTTTCTGGTAGGACATTTGGGCTCCCGGCTCCTTCCGAGTCACCGATCCTGGCACGGGTCTCCGATCAGCATCCTCGCCGGCATCCCACGTGGGTCTCCGCACCGTGTGACACGTTCTAATGACAGGCACCCGGCCACCGCCCATTTCCCCCTGGGGCCTTTACTGCGAAGTTTGATTCACCGTTTAGCAAATTGACCTTCAGGCCAGGCCAACCGTGAATCAGTTCTTTCTGAGAAACGCTGTGGCATTCCATGCGTTCGGCTTGCCCTGCCGAGCCACAGGAAAAAAGTAAAAAATAAAAAGAACGCTTTGAAACGCATATGTCATGTGTACTGGTTCCTGCCCGGGGCCTTTCAAGGAGGGATGCACGATGGTCTATCTGTCTCTCTGCGTGCACTGCTATGGTGGAGAAATGTTCTGCAAATCTGGACCTTTTCCACGCTTTTAAAATAAACGTGGGATTTCAGGTGAGCTTATGTGTGGCTTCCTGTCTAATTCCTCCACGTTTCCACTGAGGCTGTGTGAGTGTCAGAACATTCTGTTCTACACACACACACACACACACACACACACACACACAGGCACAATTGAATTTGCAAAAGACGTCAAATGCAGGATTATTTGCAAAAGACGTCAGTCAAATGCAGGTTTACTTGCAAAAGACGCCAAATGCAGGTTTAATTGCAGAAGACGTCAAATGCAGGAATATTTGCAAAACACGTCAAATACAAGATTATTTGCAAAAGACGTGAAATGCAGGATTATTTGCAAAAGATGTCAGTCAAATGCAGGTTTACCTGCAACAAACGTCAAATGCAGGATTATTTCCAAACAACGTGAAATGCAGGAATATTTGCAAAAGAGGTCAAATGCAGGTTTATTTGCAGAAGTCAAACGCAGATTTATTTGCAAATGGGGTTAAATGCAGATTTATTTGCAGAAGTCAAATGCAGGATTATTTGCAGAAAATGTCAAATTCAGGATTATTTGCAAGAGATGTCAGTCCAATGCAGCTTTACTTGCAAAAAAAAAAAAGTCAAAAGCAGAATTATTTCCAAAAAACGTCAAATGTAGGCTTATTTGCAAACGAGGTCAAATACAAGATTATTTGCAAAACACCTCAGTCAAATGCAGGATTCTTTTCAAAAGACATCAGTCAGATGCAGGTTTACTTGCAAAAACGTCAAATGTAGGATTACTCCCAAACTATGTCAAATGCAGGTTTATTTGCAAAAGATGTCAGTCAAATACCGGTTTACCTGCAACAAACGTCAAATGAAGGATTATTTCCAAACAACGTCAAATTCAGGATTTTTTGCAAAAGATGTCAGTCAAATGCAGCTTTACTTGCAAAAAACGTTAAAGGCAGAATTATTTCAAAAAACGTCAAATGCAGGATTATTTCCAAACAACGTCAAATGTAGGCTTATTTGCAAACGAGGTCAAATACAAGATTATTTGCAAAACACCTCAGTCAAATGCAGGATTCTTTTCAAAAGACATCAGCCAGATGCAGGTTTACTTGCAAAACGTCAAATGTAGGATTACTCCCAAACGATGTCAAATGCAGGTTTATTTGCAAAGATGTCAGTCAAATACCGGTTTACCTGCAACAAGCGTCAAATGAAGGATTATTTCCAAACAACGTCAAATTCAGGATTTTTGCAAAGATGTCAGTCAAATGCAGCTTTACTTGCAAAAAACGTTAAAGGCAGAATTATTTCAAAAAGCGTCAAATGCAGGATTATTTCCAAACAACGTCAAATGTAGGCTTATTTGCAAACGAGGTCAAATACAAGATTATTTGCAAAACACCTCAGTCAAATGCAGGATTCTTTTCAAAAGACATCAGTCAGATGCAGGTTTACTTGCAAAAGCGTCAAATGTAGGCTTATTTGCAAACGAGGTCAAATACAAGATTATTTGCAAAACACCTCAGTCAAATGCAGGATTCTTTTCAAAAGACATCAGTCAGATGCAGCTTTACTTGCAAAACGTCAAATGTAGGATTACTCCCAAACTATGTCAAATGCAGGTTTATTTGCAAAGATGTCAGTCAAATACGGTTTACCTGCAACAAACGTCAAATGAAGGATTATTTCCAAACAACATCAAATTCAGGATTTTTTGCAAAAGATGTCAGTCAAATGCAGCTTTACTTGCAAAAAAACGTTAAAGGCAGAATTATTTCCAAAAAACGTCAAATGCAGGATTATTTCCAAACAACGTCAAATGTAGGCTTATTTGCAAACGAGGTCAAATACAAGATTATTTGCAAAACACCTCAGTCAAATGCAGGATTCTTTTCAAAAGACATCAGCCAGATGCAGGTTTACTTGCAAAAACGTCAAATGTAGGATTACTCCCAAACGATGTCAAATGCAGGTTTATTTGCAAAAGATGTCAGTCAAATACCGGTTTACCTGCAACAAACGTCAAATACAGGATTATTTCCAAACAACGTGAAATGCAGGAATATTTGCAAAAGAGGTCAAATGCAGGTTTATTTGCAGAAGTCAAATGCAGGATTACTTGCAGAAAATGTCAAATTCAGGATTTTTTGCAAAAGATATCAGTCAAATGCAGCTTTACTTGCAAAAAACGTCAAAAGCAGAATTATTTCCAAAAAACGTCAAATGCAGGATTATTTGCAAAAGAGGTCAAATCCAGATTTATTTGCAGACGACATCAAATGCAGGTTTATTTGCAAAAGACGTCAAATGCAGGATTATCTGCAAAAGACGTCAAATGCAGGTTTATTTGCAGGAAATGTTAAAGGCAGGTTTATTTCCAACGGACATCAAATGCAGGATTATCTGCACAAGATGTCAGTCAAATGCAGGCTTACTCGCAAAAGACATAAATGCAGGAGTATTTCCAAATGATGTCAAGTGAAGGTTTATTTGTAGAAGACATTAAATGCAGATTTATTTGCAAAAGATGTCAGTCAAATGCAGGTTTACTTGCAAAACACATCAAATGCACATTTATTTGCAAGAGACGTCAAATGCAGGATTATTTGCAAAAGACATAAAATTCAGGTTTATTTGCAGAAGACAAACACAGGTGTATTTGCAAAAGAGCTGAAAATCAGATGTAATCAGTTCCGAAATGATGGAAATTTAACAAAATGCCCATTGTTTACAATGCAAGCAATAAACTGGTTTTTCTCGCTCACGGCCTCATAATCACATGTTACACGTGCATTTTGCTCCAATTTAATTTTTCTAATTAATCTAATTGAAACTATAAAAAAAATCCTTAAAGGTGTTTTGTTTTAAATTCAGAGGTCCACGTTAAGCTCTGTTTGTTTAGACAGACTCTTGCTCTGTCGCCCAGGCTGGAGTGCAGTGGCGCGATCTCGGCTCACTGCAGCCTCCACCTCCCAGGTTCCAGCGATCCTCCTGCCTCAGCCTCCCGAGCAGCTGGGATTACAGGCGCCCACCACCTATCCACTTGATTTTTGTATTTTTAGTAGAGACGTGGTTTCACCATGTTGACCAGGCTGGTCTCGAACTCCTGGCCTCAAGTGATCCGCCCACCTTGGCCTCTCAAAGTGCTGGAATTCCAGGAGTGAGCCACCATGCCGGGCCACCAAATGCATGCTTTGTTACAAGTCAAAAATTACGGGAGTGACCCAGCTGTTTAAGAAAATTTCCAAACTTTAAACAAGAACCAAGTCTATGAGGCTGTCATAGACACAAGTCATGATTTTTTTTTTTTTTTTGAGATGGAGTTTCGCTCTTGTTGCCCAGGCTGGAGTGCAATGGTGCGATCTCGGCTCACCACAACCTCCGCCCCCTGGGTTCAGGCAATTCTCCCGTCTCAGCCTCCCGAGTAGCTGGGATTACAGACACACGCCACTGTGCCCAGCTAATTTTTGTATTTTTAGTAGAAAAGGGGTTTCACCATGTTGACCAGGATGGTCTCGATCTCTTGACCTCGTGATCCACCCGCCTCGGCCTCCCAAAGTGCTGGGATGACAGGCGTGAGCCACCGTGCCCGGCCCACCTGGATATTTAATATTAACATTGCCTAACTGTAGTTCTGTAGCTAATTCTTTTGGTATTTTTACTGGAAACGGGGATTTCACCATGTTGGCCGGGCTGGTCTCGAACTCCTGACCTCAAGTGACTTACCTGCCTAGGCCTCCCA
The DNA here is from genome assembly GCA_021498475.1 of Saguinus midas. Lineage (NCBI taxonomy): Eukaryota > Metazoa > Chordata > Mammalia > Primates > Cebidae > Saguinus > Saguinus midas. The sequence continues at coordinate 2,880,114 of CM038398.1, forward strand.
AAGTGTTGCTGCTGTGAGCCTTCAAGAACCAGCTGTGAGGCCGTCTCAGAAGCTCCCCTCCTCCTCCTCCCCGCAGGTGCACCTGCTGCGTCCCAGGTGGGCAGGCCTGGGATGCCGTGCAGGTGAAAACCCCAGGGTGTCTTGGCCAAAGCAGGTTCACTCTGGCCGATGTACGTTCATGGCCTTCCCAGGGGATCTCTCTTGGCAACAAATATGTATAAAAATAGAAATATATTTTATGTTTTATATAAATATACATATATATAAATATATTTACTTTTATATATATTTATATTTGTATATTTTTATCAATATATAAAACATATTCATATATTTTTATAAATATATAAAACGAATTCATATATTTTTATCAATATATAAAACGTATTCATATGTTTTTATAAATATATAAAACGTATTTATATGTTTTTATAAATATATAAAACATATTTATGTTTTTATAAATATATAAAATGTATTTATGTTTTTATAAATATATAAAACGTATTTATGTTTTTATAAATATATAAAACGTATTTATATATTTTTATAAAGATATAAAATGTATTTATATATAAAACATATATAAAAATATATAAAACATATTTATATCTATAAAACAGATATAAATATATAAAACATTCATATATAAATGTATAATATATAAATATATAAAAGATATATTTACATATACAACATATATAAATATATAAAAGATATATTTACATATACAACATATATAAATATATAAAAGATATATTTACATGTACAACATATATAAATATATAAACAGAAATATATGAAATAGATAAATAGATAAAATACTTTTATATAAATATTTTTATATGTATATATAGTTATACATAATATATATTTGTATATGTAAAGATATATAAATGTATAATATATTGCATATGTAAATATATAGTATATATTTATATGTGTAAAGATATATAAATGTATGATATATTACATATATAAATGTACATAAAGTATATATTTATATGTGTAAAGATATAAAACATAAATATATATGAATATATAAAATACATGCAATATATAAATGTATACAAATATATAACATAATGTAGAAATGTATAAAATATAAATAAATGTAAAATATATCTAATACATAAATACATACAAAGCAGGTTCACTCCGGCCGATGTCCGTTCCGGGCGTTCCCAGGGGATTTTTCTTGTCAAGTTTGCCAGTGGGTCAGAAACGCTCCACGCTTGTCAACGGTGAAGAACTTTGCTCTTGACGCAGAAATATATGAAATAGATAAATAGATAAAATACTTTTATATAAATATAAAAAATAAAGGGAGAAATAAAGGGAGTTCCTGCAGGTCGGGGCAGCTGGAGAGATTTACAGTGCGGCTCTGCAGCCCCATAAAACAGAGTTATAGCCCCACTGGACCCATTACTTAGAGTGAAGGCAGCAGGCCCGCTGGCTCTGAGAGGTGTCGTGTGCCCCCCCTTCCTGCCTCTCCCAGCTTCTGTGGGCCCCAATTGCCCCTGCAGCCTCATGGACCCAGCACCCACCTCTGGAAACATCCCCGACCTCGCTCAGCCCAGAAACACCCGCAGAGACAGAGAGGCCGAGGCTGCTGGATCACCTGAGGCCGGGAGTTCGAGACCAGCCTGGCCAACTGGGACAAGCTAAACTCTCTTATTTTTATTTTTATTTATTTTTCGAGACGGAGTTTGGGTCTTGTCACCCAGGCTGGAGGCAATGGCGCCATCTCGGCTCACCGCAACCTCCGCCTCCTGGGTTCAGCCAATTCTCCCGCCTCAACCTCCCCAGTAGCTGGGACTACAGGCAGGCAGCACCATGCCCAGCTCATTTTTTTGTATTTTTAGTAGAGTCGGGGTTTCACCATGTTGGCCAGGATGGTCTCGATCTCTCGACCTCGTGGTCCACCCGCCTCGGCCTCCCACAGTGCTGGGATCACAGGCCTGAGCCACCGCGTCCGGCCGACTCTCTTGTGTTAATGTCCAACTCTGTGGCCGTTGGTTACAGCAGGTTTTGCAAACTGATACACTCAATGGTGACTTCAAGAAACACTGGGTCACACGTGTCATCCAAGAACAGTGGGAGGCCGAGGCGGGCGGATCACTGGAGGTCGGGAGTTCGAGACCAGCCTGGCCAACATGCTGAAACGCAGTCTCTGCTAAAAGTAGAAAATTGTGCCAGGCTGGTGGTGCGTCCCTGTAATCCCAGCTACCGGGGAGGCTGAGGCAGGAGAATCCCTTGAACCCGGGACACGGAGGTTGCGGTGAGCCGAGATCGCGCCACTGCCCTCCAGCCTGGGTAACAAGAGTGAATCTCAGTCTCAAATAAATACTACACTCTGTCCGGCTGAGCGGACTCACCCCTGTAAACCCAGCGCCTTGGGAGGCTGAAGTGGGAGGATCGTCTGAGGTCGGGAGTTCGAGACCAGCCTGGCCAACACGGTGAAACCCTTTTTCTACTAAATATACAAAAATATCCCGGTGTGCCTGTGGGTGGCTGTCATCCCGGCTACTCAGGAGGCTGAGGCAGGAGAGCGGCTTGAACCCGGGAGGCGGAGGTTGCGGTGAGCCGAGATCGCGCCATTGCACTCCAGCCTGGGTGACAAGAGAAACTCCGTCTCCAAAAAAAAAAAAAAAAGGGTGTTTTGTACACTGGGCATGCTGGCTCACACCTGTAATCCCAGCACTTTGGGAGGCCAAGGCAGGCAGATCAGCTGGAGTCACGAGTTCGAGACCAGCCTGACCAACATGGAGAAACCCCGTCTCTATTAAAATGCAAAATTAGCGGGTGGGGTGGCTCATGCCTATAATGCCAGCTACTTCCAGGGAATGAGGCAGGAAAATTGCTTGAACCCAGGAGGGAGGGTTTTGGCGAGCTGAGACTGCGCCATTGCACTCCAGCCTGGGTAACAAGAGCGAAACTCCGTCTAAAAAATAAAAATAAAATAAAATAAAATAAAATAAAATAAAATAAAATAAAATAAAATAAAATAAAATAAAATAAAATAAAATAAAATAAAAATAAAATAAAATAAAATAAAATAAAATAAAATAAAATAAAATAAAATAAAATAAAATAAAATAAAATAAAATAAAATAAAATAAAATAAAATAAAATAAAATAAAATAAAATAAAATAAAATAAAATAAAATAAAATAAAATAAAATAAAATAAAATAAAATAAAATAAAATAAAATAAAATAAAATAAAAATAAAATAAAATAAAAATAAAATAAAATAAAATAAAATAAAATAAAATAAAATAAAATAAAATAAAATAAAATAAAATAAAATAAAATAAAATAAAATAAAATAAAATAAAATAAAATAAAATAAAATAAAATAAAATAAAATTATATATATATATATATATATATATATATATATATATATATGAAAAGAAAAGAAAAGAAAAAGAAATCCAGGAGGCGATTCTGTAGCTTCTGTGAGCATAGATTCCGTCTGGTTAATGCCAGGTATCCTCACACCATGTGGGGCCTCCTCAGGGACCTAAAAATCTGCCTTTTAATCAAACAAAGGAGAGAGTGAGAACTTTCTGCTTCAAAACATACATCTGCCCTATAAAAAGACCCACTAAAATCAAACGTTATGGAAAACAGCTGTTCCAGGCAACTCGCTGACCCACTTCTTTTTCTTCCTCTCTCTTTTCTTTTCTTTTTTTTGGAAACAGCTCACTGCAACCTCCGCCTCCCGGGTTCAAGCGATTCTCCTGCCTCAGCCTCCCCGTACCTGGGATGACGGGCGTGGGCCACCGTTCCCGGTAAATTTTGTATTTTGGTGGGGACGTTTCACCATGTTGGCCGGGCTGGTCTCGAACTCCTGACCTCGTGATCCACCGCCTCGGCCTCCCAAAGTGCTGGGATGACAGGCCTGAGCCACCGCGTCCGGCCGACTCTCTTGTGTTAATGTCCAACTCTGTGGCCGTTGGTTACAGCAGGTTTTGCAAACTGATACACTCAATGGTGACTTCAAGAAACACTGGGTCACACGTCATCCAAGAACAGTGGGAGGCCGAGGCAGGTGCGTCCCTGAGGTCGGGAGTTCGAGACCAGCCTGGCCAACATGCTGAAACGCAGTCTCTGCTAAAGTACAAAATTGTGCCAGGCTGGTGGTGCGTCCCTGTAATCCCAGCTACCGGGAGGCTGAGGCAGGAGAATCCCTTGAACCCGGGACACGGAGGTTGCGGTGAGCCGAGATCGCGCCACTGCCCTCCAGCCTGGGTAACAAGAGTGAATCTCAGTCTCAAATAAATACTACACTCTGTCCGGCTGAGCGGACTCACCCCTGTAAACCCAGCGCCTTGGGAGGCTGAAGTGGGAGGATCGTCTGAGGTCGGGAGTTCGAGACCAGCCTGGCCAACACGGTGAAACCCTTTTTCTACTAAATATACAAAAAATATCCCGGTGTGCCTGTGGGTGCCTGTCATCCCGGCTACTCAGGAGGCTGAGGCAGGAGAACGGCTTGAACCCGGGAGGCGGAGGTTGCGGTGAGCCGAGATCGCGCCATTGCACTCCAGCCTGGGTGACAAGAGGGAAACTCCGTCTCCAAAAAAAAAAAAAAAAAAAGGGTGTTTTGTACACTGGGCATGCTGGCTCACACCTGTAATCCCAGCACTTTGGGAGGCCAAGGCAGGCAGATCAGCTGGAGTCACGAGTTCGAGACCAGCCTGACCAACATGGAGAAACCCCGTCTCTATTAAAAATGCAAAATTAGCCGGGTGGGGTGGCTCATGCCTATAATGCCAGCTACTTCCAGGGAATGAGGCAGGAAAATTGCTTGAACCCAGGAGGGAGGGTTTTCGGCGAGCTGAGACTGCGCCATTGCACTCCAGCCTGGGTAACAAGAGCGAAACTCCGTCTAAAAAAATAAAAATAAAATAAAATAAAATAAAATAAAAATAAAAATAGAATAGAATAGAATAGAATAGAATAAAATAAAATAAAATAAAATAAAAATAAAATAAAATAAAATAAAAATAAAAATAGAATAGAATAGAATAGAATAGAATAAAATAAAATAAAATAAATAAAATAAAATAAAAATTAGAATAGAATAGAATAGAATAAAATAAAATAAAATAAAAATAAAATAAATAAAATAAAATAAAATAAAATAAAATAAAAATAAAAATAGAATAGAATAGAATAAAATAAAATAAAAATAAAAATAAAATAAAATAAAATACAATACAATAAAATAAATAAAATAAAATAAAAATAGAATAGAATAGAATAAAATAAAATAAAATAAAATAAAAATAAAATAAATAAAATAAAATAAAAATAAAATAAAATTATATATATATATATATATATATATATATATATATATGAAAAGAAAAAGAAAAAGAAATCCAGGAGCGATTCTGTAGCTTCTGTGAGCATAGATTCCGTCTGGTTAATGCCAGGTATCCTCACACCATGTGGGGCCTCCTCAGGGACCTAAAAATCTGCCTTTTAATCAAACAAAGGAGAGAGAGTGAGAACTTTCTGCTTCAAAAACATACATCTGCCCTATAAAAAAAGACCCACTAAAATCAAACGTTATGGAAAACAGCTGTTCCAGGCAACTCGCTGACCCACTTCTTTTTTCTTCCTCTCTCTTTTCTTTTTCTTTTTTTTTTGGAAACAGCTCACTGCAACCTCCGCCTCCCGGGTTCAAGCGATTCTCCTGCCTCAGCCTCCCCCGTACCTGGGATGACGGGCGTGGGCCACCGTTCCCCGGTAAATTTTGTATTTTTGGTGGGGACGGCGTTTCACCATGTTGGCCGGGCTGGTCTCGAACTCCTGACCTCGTGATCCACCCGCCTCGGCCTCCCAAAGTGCTGGGATGACAGATTCTTTTTTAAACGAGGCAAGAGGGCGACCAACTCGTAGCATGTTTTTTATTAAGTTTATTCGTTACATGTTAAGTTCTGGGCGACGTGTGCGGAGCGGGCAGGTTTGTGACAGACGAAGACACGGGCCAGGGAGGTTTGCTGCACCCACCAACCCGTCACCTACATGAGCCATGTCTCCCAATGCTCTCCCTCCCCAGCCCCCCACCCCTGCTCTCCCTCCCCAGCCCCCCACCCCCGCTCTCCCTCCCCAGCCCCCACCCCTGCTCTCCCTCCCCAGGCCCCCCCACCCCGCTCTCCCTCCCAGCCCCCACCCCGCTCTCCTCCCCAGCCCCCCCCCTGCTCTCCTCCCCAGCCCCCGCCCCGCTCTCCTCCCCAGCCCCCGCCCCGCTCTCCCTCCCCAGCCCCCGCCCCGCTCTCCCTCCCCAGGCCCCCGCCCCTGCTCTCCTCCCCAGCCCCCCACCTCCTACTATCCTCTAGTCCCCCACCCCGCTCTCCTCCCCAGCCCCCCACCCCTGCTCTCCCTCCCCAGCCCCCCACCTCCTACTATCCCTCCCTAGTCCCCCACCCCGCTCTCCCTCCCCAGCCCCCACCCCTGCTCTCCTCCTCAGCCCCCACCCCTGCTCTCCCTCCCAGCCCCCACCCCAGCTCTCCTCCCCAGGCCCCCACCCCGCTCTCCCTCCCCAGCCCCCACCCCTGCTCTCCCTCCCCAGCCCCCACCCCTGCTCTCCTCCCCAGCCCCCACCCCTGCTCTCCCTCCCTAGTCCCCCACCCCTGCTCTCCTCCCCAGCCCCCACCCCTGCTCTCCTCCCCAGCCCCCACCCCTGCTCTCCTCCCCAGCCCCCACCCCTGCTCTCCTCCCCAGCCCCCACCCCTGCTCTCCTCCCCAGCCCCCACCCCTGCTCTCCTCCCAGCCCCCCACCCCTGCTCTCCTCCCCAGCCTCCCACCCCTGCTCTCCTCCCCAGCCCCCACCCCGCTCTCCTCCCCAGGCCCCCACCCCTGCTCTCCCTCCCCTGACCCCCACCCCTGCTCTCCTCCCCAGCCCCCACCCCTGCTCTCCTCCCCAGGCCCCCACCCCTGCTCTCCTCCCAGCCCCCACCCCTGCTCTCCTCCCCAGGCCCCCACCCCGCTCTCCTCCCAGCCCCCACCCCTGCTCTCCTCCCCAGGCCCCCACCCCTGCTCTCCCTCCCCTGACCCCACCCCTGCTCTCCTCCCCAGCCCCCACCCCGCTCTCCTCCCAGCCCCCACCCCTGCTCTCCTCCCAGCCCCCACCCCTGCTCTCCTCCCCAGGCCCCCACCCCTGCTCTCCTCCTCAGCCCCCACCCCGCTCTCCCTCCCCTGACCCCACCCCTGCTCTCCTCCCCAGCCCCCACCCCTGCTATCCCTCCCCATCCCCACCCCATGCTACTCCTCCCCATCCCCACCCCTGCTCCTCCCCAGCCCCCACCCCTGCTCTCCTCCCCAGGCCCCCACCCCGCTCTCCTCCCCAGCCCCCACCCCTGCTCTCCTCCCAGCCCCCACCCCTCTCCCTCCCCAGGCCCCCACCCCTGCTCTCCTCCCCAGCCCCCACCCCTGCTCTCCTCCCCAGCCTCCCACCCCTGCTCTCCTCCCCAGCCCCCACCCCTGCTCTCCTCCCAGCCCCCACCCCTGCTCTCCTCCCCAGCCCCCACCCCTGCTCTCCCTCCTCCCCAGCCCCCACCCCTGCTCCTCCCCAGCCCCCACCCCTGCTCTCCCTCCTCTAGCCCCCACCCCTGCTCTCCCTCCCAGCCCCCACCCCTGCTCTCCCTCCCTAGCCCCCACCCCTGCTCTCCCTCCCAGCCCCCCACCCCGCTCTCCCTCCCAGCCCCCACCCCGCCTCCTCCTCCCCAGCCCCCACCCCGCCTCCCTCCCAGCCTCCCCACCCCGCTCTCCCTCCCAGCCCCCACCCCTGCTCTCCCTCCCCAGCCCCCACCCCTGCTCTCCCTCCCCAGCCCCCACCCCTGCTCTCCTCCCAGCCCCACTCTCCCTCCTCCCCAGTCCCCCACCCCGCTCTCCCTCCCCAGTCCCCCACCCCTGCTCTCCCAGCCCCCACCCCGCTCTCCTCCCCAGCCTCCACCCCGCTCCCTCCCCAGGCCCCCACCCCCTGCTATCCTCCCCATCCCCCACCCCTGCTCTCCCTCCCAGCCCCCACCCCTGCTCTCCTCCCTAGTCCCCACCCCTGCTCTCCTCCCAGCCCCCACCCCTGCTCTCCCTCCCAGCCTCCCCACCCAGCTCTCCCACCCCAGCCCCCACCCCTGCTCTCCTCCCCAGGCCCCCACCCCTGCTCTCCCTCCCAGCCCCCACCCCGCTCTCCTCCCCAGCCCCCACCCCAGCTCTCCCTCCCAGCCCCCACCCCTGCTCTCCCTCCCCAGCCCCCACCCCTGCTCTCCCTCCCTAGTCCCCCACCCCTGCTCTCCCTCTCCAGCCCCCACCCCGCTCTCCCTCCCCAGCCTCCCACCCCTGCTCCTCCCCAGCCCCCACCTCCTACTATCCCTCCCTAGTCCCCACCCCGCTCTCCTCCCCAGCCCCCCCCCGCCTCCCTCCCCAGCCCCCCACCTCCTACTATCCTCTCCCTAGTCCCCACCCCGCTCTCCCTCCCCAGCCCCCGCCCTGCTCTCCCTCCCCAGCCCCCACCTCCTACTATCCCTCCCTAGTCCCCACCCCGCCTCCCTCCTGGCCCCGCCCTGCTCTCCCTCCCCAGGCCCCCACCCCTGCTCTCCCTCCCCAGCCCCCACCTCCTACTATCCCTCCCTAGTCCCCACCCCGCTCTCCCTCCCCAGCCCCCGCCCTGCTCTCCTCCCCAGCCCCCACCCCGCTCTCCCTCTGACCCCCGCCTGCTCTCCTCCCAGCCCCCACCTCCTACTATCCCTCCCTAGTCCCCACCCCGCCTCCTCCTCCCCAGCCCCCCGCCTCCCTCCCCAGCCCCCCGCCCTGCTCTCCTCCCCAGCCCCCCGCCTGCTCTCCTCCCCAGCCCCCACCCCTGCTCTCCCTCCCCAGGCCCCCCGCCCTGCTCTCCCTCCCCAGCCCCCACCTCCTACTATCCCTCCTAGTCCCCACCCCGCCTCCTCCCTCCCCAGCCCCCGCCCTGCTCTCCTCCTCCAGCCCCCACCCCCTGCTATCCCTCCCTAGTCCCCACCCCGCTCTCCTCCCAGCCCCCGCCCCCGCCTCCTCCCTCCCAGCCCCCCGCCTCCCTCCCAGCCTCCGCCCCTGCTCTCCCTCCCCAGTCCTCGCCCCTGCTCTCCTCCCCAGCCCCCGCCCTGCTCTCCTCCCCAGCCCCCGCCCTGCTCTCCTCCCCAGGCCCCGCCCTGCTCTCCCTCACCAGTCCCCCACCCCTGCTCTCCCTCCCCAGCCCCCACCCCGCTCTCCTCCCCAGCCCCCACCCCTCTCCTCCCAGCCCCCACCCCGCCTCCTCCCCAGCCCCCACCCCTGCTCCTCCCCAGCCCCCCCACCCCGCCTCCTCCCTCCCAGCCTCCCACCCCTGCTCTCCTCCCAGCCCCCACCCCTGCTCTCCCTCCCTAGCCCCCACCCCTGCTCCTCCCTCCCCAGCCCCCACCCCTGCTCTCCCTCCCAGCCCCCACCCCTGCTCTCCTCCCCAGCCCCCACCCCTGCTCTCCCTCCTCCCCAGCCCCCACCCCTGCTCTCCTCCCCAGCCTCCCACCCAGCTCTCCCACCCCAGCCCCCACCCCTGCTCTTCCTCCCCAGGCCCCCACACCTGCCTCCTCCCCAGCCCCCCACTCTCCCTCCTGTCCCCCACCCCTGCTCCCTCCCCAGCCCCCACCCCAGCTCTCCTCCCCAGCCCCCCCCTGCTCTCCCTCCCCAGCCCCCCCACCCCTGTCTCCCCAGCCCCCACCCCTGCTCTCCCTCCTCTAGCCCCCACCCCTGCTCTCCTCCCCAGCCTCCCACCCCTGCTCTCCCTCCCTAGTCCCCACCCCTGATATTCCTCCCCATCCCCCACCCACTGCTCTCCCTCCCTAGTCCCCACCCCTGCTCTCCTCCCCAGGCCCCCACCCCCAACAGGCCCAGTGTGGCGCCCTCCTGTGTCCGTGCGTTCTCATTGTTCAACACTTTGCTGAGACAAACGCAAGGACCTCATGACCAAAACGCTAAAAAGCAGTGGCAGGGGTGGGGTGCTAGGGAGGATAACGGGGTGGGGTGCTAGGAGGGATAACGGGGGGTGGGGGTGCTAGGGGAGGGATAACGGGGGGTGGGGGTGCTAGGAGGATAACGGGGTGGGGTGCTAGGAGGATAACGGGGTGGGGTGCTAGGGAGGATAACGAGGGTGGGGTGCTAGGGAGGATAACGAGGTGGGGTGCTAGGAGGATAACGGGGTGGGGTGCTAGGAGGGATAACGAGGTGGGGGTGCTAGGAGGATAACGAGGTGGGGTGCTAGGAGGATAACGAGGTGGGGTGCTAGGGAGGATAACGGGGTGGGGTGCTAGGGAGGATAACGGGGTGGGGTGCTAGGGAGGATAACGAGGTGGGGGTGCTAGGAGGATAACGGGGTGGGGTGCTAGGAGGATAACGGGGTGGGGTGCTAGGAGGATAACGTGGGGTGTGAGGAGAATCGACCTAATTTGCTTCCAGCCAAAGAAACTGTCATGAGACCGAACCCGCAGCCCACAGAAGGGGACAAAGGGTTTGCAGTGTCCCCAGACGACCAAGGGTTAACACCCAGAGTCTGTGCAGACCCCAAACGTATTTACAAGAAAAAAACAAAAACGACCACCCCGTCAAAAAAGGGGGCAAAGGACGTGAGGCCAGGCAGGTGCGTCCCCTGAGGTCGGGAGTTCGAGACCAGCCTCCCCCACACGACGAAACCCTGTCTCTACTAAAAATACAAAAACGGTCCAGGTGCGTTGGTGGCTCTCGCCTGTAATCCCAGCACATTGAGATGCCGAGGCAGGTGCATCCCATGAGGTCAGGAGTTCGAGACCAGCCTCCCCCACACGACGAAACCCTGTCTCTACTAAAAATACAAAAACGGTCCAGGTGCGTTGGTGGCTCACGCCTGTAATCCCAGCACATTGAGATGCCGAGGCAGGTGCGTCCCCTGAGGTCGGGAGTTCGAGACCAGCCTCCCCCACACGATGAAACCTTGTCTCTACTAAAAATACAAAAACGGTCCAGGTGCGTTGGTGGCTGCCTGTAATCCCAGCACATTGAGATGCCGAGGCAGGTGCGTCCCATGAGGTCGGGAGTTCGAGACCAGCGTCCCCCACATGACGAAACCCTGTCTCTACTAAAAATACAAAAATGGTCCAGGTGCGTTGCTGGCTGCCTGTAATCCCAGCACTTTGGGAGGCCGAGGCAGGTGCATCCCCTGAGGTCGGGAGTTCGAGACCAGCCTCCCCCACACGACGAAACCCTGTCTCTACTAAAAATACAAAAACGGTCCAGGTGCGTTGGTGGCTCTCGGCTGTAATCCCAGCACTTTGAGATGCGAGGCAGGTCGTCCCATGAGGTCGGGAGTTCGAGACCAGCCTCCCCCACACGACGAAACCCTGTCTCTACTAAAAATACAAAAACGGTCCAGGTGCGTTGGTGGCTCTCGCCTGTAATCCCAGCACATTGAGATGCCGAGGCAGGTGCGTCCCATGAGGTCGGGAGTTCGAGACCAGCCTCCCCCACACGATGAAACCCTGTCTCTACTAAAAATACAAAAATGGTCCAGGTGCGTTGGTGGCTCACGCCTGTAATCCCAGCACATTGAGAGGCCGAGGCAGGTGCGTCCCCTGAGGTCGGGAGTTCGAGACCAGCCTCCCCCACACGACGAAACCCTGTCTCTACTAAAAATACAAAAATGGTCCAGGTGTGTTGCTGGCTGCCTGTAATCCCAGCTACCAGGAGGCTGAGGCAGGAGAATCCCTTGAACCCAGGACACGGAGTTGCCGTGAGCCGAGATCACGCCACTGCCCTCCCACTGTCCTGTAAAAGACCGGCCACTGTGCCCCCAGGCAGCCGAGCCAGGCTCTCAGGAATGAATACAGTAACTGCATTTCAAAAAATACAAAAAAATTTAAAAAATGCCATTTTAAAGTCTGGAGTTAGCCAAGGCCAGCTGCACCCATTATAAAAATTCCTCCAGAATCATCCATTTGAGAGAGTTCAGGACACATTCTTTGGTGACAGCCGCCTGGAGGGGCTGCGTACGGGACAGGTAGACCCTGAAAACTCTTGGACGGGAGGAGGTAGAGTCATAAATTCACCCCAGGATTTGCCCCATTTGCACGTTCCAGCCTGAGGCAGGTGCATATCTCTACATGGGGGAAACGAAGGCAGCTGTGCGTTTCTGTTGAGATCATCTTTGAATTCCAGGCAATGTTCACTGCCCGGTTAAATTCAGAGACAGGCGACCACTGCCGCAGAAAGAGCGTTTTTTGGGGGGCCGGGCGCGGTGGCTCACGCCTGTCATCCCAGCACTGTGGGAGGCTGAGGAGGGAGGATCGCCTGAGGTCGGGAGTTCGAGACCAGCCTGGCCAACATGGTGCAACCCCGTCTCTACTAAAAAATACAAAAATCAGCCGGGCGTGGAGGCGGGTGCCTGTGGTCCCGGCTACTCGGGAGGCTGAGGCAGGAGAATCGCTTGAACCCGGGAGGCGGAGGGCGCGCTGAGCCGAGATCGCGCCATTGCGCTCCAGCCTGGGGGACAGGGACAAAGGAAGACTCCATCCCAAAAAAGAAAAGAAAAGAAAAAAACGCCAGGCACGGTGGCTCCCCTATACCCCCACTGCTATCCCTCCCCATCCTCCACCCCCTGCTATTCCTCCCCATCCCCCACCCCCTGCTACCCCTCCCCATCCACCCACCACCTTGCTATCTGTCCCCATCCCCCACCCCTGCTATCCTCCCCATCCCCCACCGCCTTGCTATCTGTCCCCATCCTCCACGCCTGCTATTCCTCCCCATCCCCCACCCCTGCTATCCCTCCCCATCCTCCACCCCTGCTATCTGTCCCCATCCCCACCCCTGCTATCCTCCCCATCCTCCACCCCTGCTATTCCTTCCCATCCCCATCCCCTGCTATTCCTTCCCATCCCCCACCGCCTTCTATCCCTCCCATTCCCCACCCCTGCTATCCTCCCCATCCCCACCCCTGCTATTCCTCCCCATCCCCCCACCCCTGATGTTCCTCCCCATCCCCCACCCCATGAAATTCCTCCCCATCCCCCACCCCATGATATTCCTCCCCATCCCCCACCCCATGCTACTCCTCCCCATCCCCCCACCCTGTTATTCCTCCCCATCCCCCAGCCCCTGCTATTCCTCCATCCCCACCCCTGCTACCCCTCCAATCCCCCACCCCTGCTACCCCTCCAATCCCCCACCCCTGCTACCCCTCCCCATCCCCCACCGCCTTGCTATCTGTCCCCATCCTCCACGCCTGCTATTCCTCCCCATCCCCCACCCCTGCTATCCCTCCCCATCCTCCACCCCTGCTATCCCTGGCCATCCCCCACCCCTGCTATCCTCCCCATCCTCCACCCCTGCTATTCCTTCCCATCCCCCATCCCCTGCTATTCCTTCCCATCCCCCACCGCCTTCTATCCCTCCCATTCCCCACCCCTGCTATCTCCCCATCCCCACACCCTGCTATTCCTCCCCATCCCCCACCCCTGATATTCCTCCCCATCCCCCACCCCATGCTATTCCTCCCCATCCCCACCCCATGATATTCCTCCCCATCCCCACCCCATGCTACTCCTCCCCATCCCCCACCCCTGCTATTCCTCCCCATCCCCCAGCCCCTGCTATCCCTCCATCCCCCACCCCTGCTATCCCTCCCCAATCCCCCACCCCTGCTACCCCTCCAATCCCCCACCCCTGCTATCCCTCCCCATCCCCCACCCCTGCTATCCTCCCCATCCCCACCCCTGCTATCCTCCCCATCCTCCACCCCTGCTATCCCTCCCATCCCCCACCCCTGCTATCCCTCCCCATCCCCCACCCCTGCTATTCCCCATCCCCCACCCCTGCTATCCCTCCCCATCCCCCACCCCTGCTATCCCTCCCCATCCTCCACCCCTGCTATCCCTCCCCATCCTCCACCCCTGCTATCCCTCCCCATCCCCCACCCCTGCTATCCCTCCCCATCCCCCACCCCTGCTATCTGTCCCCATCCCCCACCCCTGCTATCCTCCCCATCCCCCACCCCTGCTATCTGTCCCCATCCTCCACCCCTGCTATTCCTCCCCATCCCCCACCCCTGCTATCCCTCCCCATCCTCCACCCCTGCTATTCCTCCCCATCCCCCACCCCTGCTATCCCTCCCCATCCTCCACCCCTGCTATCCTCTCCATCCCCACCCCTGCTATTCCTCCCCATCCCCCACCCCTGCTATCCTCCCCATCCCCACCCCTGCTATCTCCCCATCCCCCACCCCTGCTACCCCTCCAATCCCCCACCCCTGCTATCTCCCCATCCCCTGCTATTCCTCCCCATCCCCCACCCCTGATATTCCTCCCCATCCCCCACCCCATGAAATTCCTCCCCATCCCCCACCCCATGATATTCCTCCCCATCCCCCACCCCATGCTACTCCTCCCCATCCCCCACCCCTGTTATTCCTCCCCATCCCCCAGCCCCTGCTATTCCTCTCCATCCCCCACCCCTGCTACCCCTCCAATCCCCCACCCCTGCTACCCCTCCAATCCCCCACCCCTGCTACCCCTCCCCATCCCCCACCGCCTTGCTATCTGTCCCCATCCCCCACCCCTGCTATTCCTCCCCATCCCCCACCCCTGCTATCCTCCCCATCCCCACCCCTGCTATATCCTCCCCATCCCCACACCCTGCTATCCTCTCCCCATCCCCACACCCTGCTATCCCTCCCCATCCCCCACCCCTGCTATCCTCCCCATCCCTCCACCCCTGCTATCCCTCCCCATCCCTCCACCCCTGCTATCCCTCCCCATCCTCCACCCCTGCTATCCCTCCCCATCCCCCACCCCTGCTACCCCTCCCCATCCCCCACCCCTGTTACCTCCCCATCCCCCACCGCCTTGCTATCTGTCCCCATCCCCCACCCCTGCTATCCCTCCCATCCCCCACCCCTGCTATATCCCTCCCCATCCCCACACCCTGCTATCCTCCCCATCCCCCACCCCTGCTATCCCTCCCCATCCCTCCACCCCTGCTATCCCTCCCCATCCCCCACCCCTTGCTACCTCTCCCCATCCCCACCCCTGTTACCCTCCCCATCCCCCACCGCCTTGCTATCCCTCCCCATCCCCACCCCTGCTATTCCTCCCCATCCCCCACCCCTGCTATCCTCCCCATCCCCCACCCCTGCTATCCTCCCCATCCCCCACCCCTGCTATCTGTCCCCATCCCCCACCCCTGCTATCCCTCCCCATCCCCCACCCCCTGCTACCCTCCCCATCCCCCACCCCTGCTATCTGTCCCCATCCCCCACCCCTGCTATTCCTCCCCATCCCCCACCCCTGCTATCCCTCCCCATCCCCCACCCCCTGCTATATCCTCCCCATCCCCCACCGCCTTGCTATCTGTCCCCATCCCCCACACCCCTGCTATCCCTCCCCATCCCCCACCCCTGCTATCCTCCCCATCCTCCACCCCTGCTATCCCTCCCCATCCCCCACCCCCTGCTATCCCTCCCCATCCTCCACCCCTGCTATCCTCCCCATCCCCCACCCCTGCTACCTCTCCCCATCCCCACCCCTGTTACCCTCCCCATCCCCACCCCCTGCTGTTCCTCCCCATCCCCACCCCTGCTATTCCTCCCCATCCCCCACCCCTGCTATCCTCCCCATCCCCACCCCTGTTACCCTCCCCATCACCCACCGCCTTGCTATCTGTCCCCATCCCCACCCCTGCTATCCCTCCCCATCCTCCACCCCTGCTATTCCTCCCCATCCTCCACCCCTGCTATCCCTCCCCATCCTCCACCCCTGCTATTCCTCCCCATCCTCCACCCCTGCTATCCCTCCCCATCCCCCACCCCTGCTATCCTCCCCATCCCCCACACCCCTGCTATCCCTCCCCATCCTCCACCCCTGCTATCCCTCCCCATCTCCACCCCTGCTATTCCCCATCCCCCACCCCTGCTATTCCTCCCCATCCCCACCCCTGCTATTTCTCTCCATCCCCACCCCTGTTACCTCCCCATCCCCCACCGCCTTGCTATCTGTCCCCATCCCCACCCCTGCTATTCCTCCCCATCCCCACCCCTGCTATCCTCCCCATCCCCCACCCCTGTTACCCTCCCCATCCCCCACCCCTTGCTATCTGTCCCCATCCCCACCCCTGCTATCCCTCCCCATCCTCCACCCCTGCTATTCCTCCCCATCCTCCACCCCTGCTATCCCTCCCCATCCTCCACCCCTGCTATTCCTCCCCATCCTCCACCCCTGCTATCCCTCCCCATCCCCACCCCTGCTATCCTCCCCATCCCCCACCGCCTTGCTATCTGTCCCCATCCTCCACCCCTGCTATCCCTCCCCATCTCTCCACCCCTGCTATTCCCCATCCCCCACCCCTGCTATTCCTCCCCATCCCCCACCCCTGCTATTTCTCTCCATCCCCCACCCCTGCTATCCCTCCCCATCCCCCACCCCTGCTACCCTCCCCATCCCCCACCCCTGCTATCCCTCCCCATCCCCCACCCCTGCTATCCTCCCCATCCCCCACCCCTGCTATCCCTCCCCATCCCCACCCCTGCTATCCCTCCCCATCCCCCACCGCCTTGCTATCTGTCCCCATCCCCACCCCTGCTATTGCTCCCCATCCCCACCCCTTGCTACCTCTCCCCATCCCCACCCCTGCTACCCTCCCCATCCCCCACCGCCTTGCTATCTGTCCCCATCCCCACCCCTGCTATCCCTCCCCATCCCCCACCGCCTTGCTATCTGTCCCCATCCTCCACCCCTGCTATTCCTCCCCATCCCCCACCCCTGCTATCCCTCCCCATCCCCCACCCCTGCTACCCCTCCCCATCCCCCACCGCCTTGCTATCTGTCCCCATCCTCCACCCCTGCTATTCCTCCCCATCCCCCACCACCTGCTATCCTCCCCATCCCCCACCCCTGCTACCCTCCCCATCCCCATCCCCTGCTATTCCTTCCCATCCCCACCCCTGCTATTCCTCCCCATCCCCACCCCTGCTATTCCTCCCCATCCCCCACCCCTGCTATTTCTCCCCATCCCCACCCCATGATATTCCTCCCCATCCCCACCCCATGGTATTCCTCCCCATCTCCCCACCCCTGCTATCGCTCCCTATCCCCACCCCTGGTATCCCTCCCCATCCCCCACCCCTGCTATTCCTACCCTACTCCCCACCCCTGTTATTCCTCCCCATCCCCACCACCTGCTATTTCTCCCCATCCCCCCACCTCCTGCTTTTTTCCCCATCCCCACCCCTGCTATCCCTCCCCTATCCCCACCCCCTGCTCCCCATCCCCTGCCCCCACCCCCAGGCCGCTGTACAGAACCACGCCTGCAATTCTAGCTCTTTAGGAGGCCGAGGCGAGCGGATCGTCTGAGGTCGGGAGTTCGAGACCAGCCTGGCCAACATGGTGCAACCCCGTCTCTACTAAAAAATACAAAAATCAGCCGGGCGTGGAGGCGGGTGCCTGTGGTCCCGGCTACTCGGGAGGCTGAGGCAGGAGAATCGCTTGAACCCGGGAGGCGGAGGGCGAGGTGAGCCGAGATAGCGCCATTGCACTCCAGCCTGGGGGACAGGGACAAAGGAAGACTCCATCCCAAAAAAGAAAAGAAAAGAAAAAAACGCCAGGCACGGTGGCTCCCCTATACCCCCACTGCTATCCCGCCCCATCCTCCACCCCCTGCTATCCCTCCCCATCCCCCATCCCCTGCTATTCCTACCCATCCCCCATCCCCTGCTATTCCTTCCCATCCCCCCACCGCCTTCTATTCCTCCCCATCCTCCACCCCCTGCTATTCCTCCCCATCCCCCACCCACTGCTCTCCCTCCCCATCCTCCACCCCCTGCTATTCCTCCCCATCCTCCACCCCCTGCTATTCCTCCCCATCCCCCACCCACTGCTCTCCTCCCCATCCTCCACCCCTGCTATCCTCCCCATCCTCCACCCCTGCTACCCTCCCCATCCCCATCCCCTGCTATTCCTCCCCATCCCCCACCCACTGCTATTCCTTCCCATCCCCCACCCCTGCTATCCTCCCCATCCTCCACCCCTGCTATCCTCCCCATCCCCCACCCACTGCTATCCTCCCCATCCCCCACCCACTGCTATCCTCCCCATCCTCCACCCCTGCTATCCTCCCCATCCCCCACCCACTGCTCTCCTCCCCATCCCCCACCCCTGCTATCTCCCCATTCCCCACCCACTGCTATCCTCCCCATCCCCCACCCCTGCTATTCCTTCCCATCCCCCCACCGCCTGCTATTCCTCCCATCCCCCACCCCTGCTATCCTCCCCATCCCCCACCCCTGCTATCCTCCCCATCCTCCACCCCTGCTATTCCTCCCCATCCCCCACCCCTGATATTCCTCCCCATCCCCCACCCCTGCTATTCCTCCCCATCCCCCACCCCATGATATTCCTCCCCATCCCCATCCCCTGCTATTCCTTCCCATCCCCCCACCGCCTTGCTATCTGTCCCCATCCCCCACCCCTGCTATCCCTCCCCATCCCCCACCCCTGCTACCCTCCCCATCCCCCACCCCTGCTATTCCTCCCCATCCCCCACCCCATGATATTCCTCCCCATCCCCATCCCCTGCTATTCCTTCCCATCCCCCCACCGCCTTGCTATCTGTCCCCATCCCCCACCCCTGCTACCCTCCCCATTCCCCACCCCTGCTATCCCTCCCTATCCCCCACCCCTGCTATTCCTCCCCATCCCCCACCCCTGATATTCCTCCCCATCCCCCACCCCATGATATTCCTCCCCATCCCCCACCCCATGATATTCCTCCCCATCCCCCACCCCATGATATTCCTCCCCATCCCCCACCCCTGTTATTCCTCCCCATCCCCCACCCCTGCTATTCCTCCCCATCCCCCACCCCTGCTACCCTCCCCATCCCCCACCCCTGCTACCTCCCCATCCCCATCCCCTGCTATTCCTCCCCATCCCCACCGCCTTGCTATCTGTCCCCATCCCCCACCCCTGCTATCCTCCCCATCCCCCACCCCTGCTACCTCCCCATCCCCCACCCCTGCTACCCTCCCCATCCCCCCACCGCCTTGCTATCTGTCCCCATCCCCCACCCCTGCTATCCCTCCCCATCCCCCCACCGCCTTGCTATCTGTCCCCATCCTCCACCCCTGCTATTCCTCCCCATCCCCCACCCCTGCTATCCCTCCCCATCCCCCACCCCTGCTACCCTCCCCATCCCCCCACCGCCTTGCTATCTGTCCCCATCCTCCACCCCTGCTATTCCTCCCCATCCCCACCACCTGCTATCCTCCCCATCCCCCACCCCTGCTACCCTCCCCATCCCCCATCGCCTTGCTATCTGTCCCCATCCCCCACCCCTGCTATTCCTCCCCATCCCCCACCCCTGCTATTCCTCCCCATCCCCCACCCCTGCTATTTCTCCCCATCCCCCACCCCATGATATTCCTCCCCATCCCCCACCCCATGGTATTCCTCCCATCTCCCCACCCCTGCTATCGCTCCCTATCCCCCACCCCTGGTATCCCTCCCCATCACCCCACCCCTGCGATTCCTACCCTACTCCCCACCCCTGTTATTCCTCCCCATCCCCACCACCTGCTATTTCTCCCCATCCCCCACCTCCTGCTTTTTCCCCATCCCCCACCCCTGCTATCCTCCCCATCCCCCACCCCTGCTCTCCATCCCCTGCCCCCACCCCCAGGCCCCTGTACAGAACCACGTCTGCAATTCTACCTCTTTAGGAGGCCGAGGCGAGCGGATCGTCTGAGGTCGGGAGTTCGAGACCAGCCTGGGCAACATGGAGAAACCCCGTCTCTACTAAAAATACAAAATTATCCGGGTGTGGAAATAAGAGTGTGTCCTGTGCATTTACCAAATTACCTGTTTCCTCCTCCCTGCAAGAGAGAAACTTCTCAAGTCATCGGATCCTCTCCTCTTATGTCCTCAGCTTGCAAAACTACGAAAAATACGGTAAATTATTTTCATATTTTCATCTCAGGATCCGTGTCTTACACCCAGTTTTTATTGACGCTGACGCTCCCCGTTTATTTTGGGTGAAAAATCTGGAAATGACTGTGATAGACAACAGCGAAGGATGCAAGATGAGGAGGTGACAGTCGTTATTTTAATTTCCATCCTAAATATTTGCAGGGTATTTCGGACTGAGGATCTCCAGATTGTGTCAGAGCGGAGAGCCGGCTTCGTTTAAGCCACAAAACTCAAAATCAAACCTAAAATGCAATAAAAATAAAAATAAAATAAAATGATTAAATTTTTTTTTTTTAAAAAAAAACCTCTTACACATCCTGACAAATCCCACTTTTTAGAGCGTGTGTTAAACCTCATGAACCCTGAAGGGCAATTATTTTCAACGCAAATAACACTCAAAGCACAATAAAAATAAATTAAAAAAAAAAAAAAAAGCATGTCACAAACGTTAAAACTTTGCATGGCCAAATATCTTTTATTTATTTTATTTTTTTGCTAGCCTGTCTCAGAGGCCTGTCGTCTCTGAAATCCTTTTTATTAGACGCGTCTCATTTTCCACATGTTCAAACCAGGATTAAAAAAAACTCCTTCTGCTCAATCATGCCTGCATTTTATTTTGAATGAAAGTGTTTTTCTCCCCCCTCCTTTTTTTTTGTGTGTGTAGAGAAATGAATGTTCCACCATCGTTTTATTCCCCGTGGTGAATAATTAAAAAAAAAAAAAAAACAAAAAAACAACAAAAACGGTAGGACTCTACAGAAACGTTTAATTCAAATTGTCCATGTATCATGTATGAGCATCTGTAGCAGAGGAAAATCATGTTAGAATTGATGCCCCTGCGGAGGACACTTATTTAACGGACAGGCCTTCCAGAACCAGGCAGAAAATATTTCATAGACAAGACTTCATTTTCATACGGCTGCATTTTCAGTGTGTCCATTCTTGAGGCAGGAAGGAAAAAAAAAAAAAAACACAAAAAAACACACACACACACACACATGTCTGAATACAATTTATTTGCGGCTGAGTTTACAGAGCAAAGAGCAGATTGCTTGGATTCCCGCTGCAGCCTCATGGACACGGGTTTTTCCCTCAATTAAAAGGGCCTGTTTGAAAAACGTTGCTGTTGATTCCGTATCCTTAATAGGTAAAGTGCAAAAAAAAAAAAAAAAAAAAAGTGAGAGAGAGAGGAGGGGGAGGGTTCTTGCAACAGCTGCCTGGCGTTCAGAGGGATTTGTGTCAAAAACTAAACACAGGAAAACGGGCCAGGCGCGGAGGCTCAAGCCTGTCATCCCAGCACTTTGGGAGTGTGAGACAGGCGGATCACCTGAGGTCAGGAGTTCGAGACCAGCCTGGCCAACATGTTGACTTCCCATCTCTATTAAAAAAAAAAAATTATAAAAATAAATAAATAAATAGGCCGGGCGCGGTGGCTCATGCCTGTCATCCCAGCACTTTGGGAGGCCGAGGCGGGTGGATCACGAGGTCAAGAGTTCGAGACCATCCTGGTCAACATGGTGAAACCCCGTCTCTACTAAAAATACAAAAATTAGCCGGGCATAGTGGTGCGTGGCCAACTTTTGTATTTTTAGAGAGAATGGGACCTGTAGTCCCAGCTACTCAGGAGTCTGAGGCAGGAGAATCAGCTGAACCCGGGAGGCAGAGGTTGATATGAGCTGAGATCGTGCCACTGAACGCCAGCCTGGGGCATAGAGCAAGACTCTGTCTCCAAAAATAAATAAAAATTAAAAATTAAAATTAAAATTAGGGCCGGGAGCGGTGGCTCGCACCGGTAATCCCAGCACTTTGGGAGGCCGAGGCGGGTGGATCACGAGGTCAAGAGTTCGAGACCATCCTGGTCAACATGGTGAAACCCCGTCTCTACTAAAGATACAAAAAATTAGCCGGGCATGGTGGCGCGTGCCTGTAATCCCAGCTACTCGGGAGGCTGAGGCAGGAGAATCGCCTGAACCCAGGAGGCGGGGGCTGCGGTGAGCCGAGATCGCGCCATTGCACTCCAGCCTGGGTGACAAGAGCCAAACTCCGTCTCAAAAAAACAAAAAAAAAAGACATAAATACAGCATTTGTCACCCATGTTAGAGTAGAAAATAAGCCAGATGGACAGAGGGCACTTCTGAAAGCTGAGCATATTGTGTGCAAATAAACGCATGTCACTCCCTGGAAATGTGTGGCGGGTCAAACCCTGCAATGTCTGTGTTTGTGGAGGTGACACGGTTCGGATTGAATAGGTCTGCTCGGTAAAAAGGAAAGATGGGAGGTCGTAGGTGGCTCCTAGAAACACAACTGTACGTGATCAGAATCACCCCTCATTACAAGACCCATCCCAAAGTATCAGCATGGGACCAGGCGATGGATGGAGCATCTACCAGAATATCTAGGCTTTGAGATCCTCCAGGCGTCTTCCCACGGCCACCCCGCAGGGCTCCATGACGAAGCAGGTGTATTGCAAAGCCTCTCTGATGAAAACACGGGCAGCAGGACACTCAGAAACACTCTGATGATGTCACAGTTCTCCATGGCTCTGAAAAGAGGGCTCAGCCAGGAAGAAAATTCCGGTGCTGCTCCCGGCATCGCACAGACAACAGGTGCCTCATCAGGAGATAGAGGATGGAGGCCTTTTCTGGGATGTGCAGAAGTCACGCCCTGTTTCCACCGGGTTCCATTTATCTTCACAGAGAGACAGGAATACACAGATGGGTTTTCCTTCCACGGAAAACCCACGGATGGGTGCCCTTTCCCGACGGACAGACAACCTTCCGTCTGAAGGTAACGTCCCTGCTGTCAAGGAGACTGGCCAACGTGGTGAGACTTCGTCTCGACTAAAACCACAACAAATTGGCCGGGTGTAGTGGTGCGTACCTGTAGTCCCAGGTACTAGGGAGGCTGAGGCAGAGAATGGCTTGAGCCCGGGAGGCGAAGGTTGCGGTGAGCCGAGATCTCACCACGGCACTCTAGCCTGGTGACAGAGCAAGACTCTGCCTCAAAAAAAAAAAGAGGAAAACAAAAAGAAAAAAAACACCAGCCTGGTTGAAGGTAGAGATTGGACCACAGGGATCCTGGGGTGAAGAGGTGTCACGAACCTCACCTCTGACAAGTGGACTGGATGGTGAGCATCTGCCCGATGCCACCCGGGAGGTGGAGGTTGCGGTGAGCTGAGACTGCACCATTGCACTCCAGCCTGGGGGTGACAGAGCAAGACTCCATTGAAAGAAAGAGAGAGAGAGAAAGAAAAAAAAAGGAAAGAAGGAAGGAAGAAAGGAAGGAAGAAGGAAGGAAGAAAAGAAAGAAAGAGAAGAAAGAAAGAAAGAGAAAGAAAGAAACAAAAGAAAAGAAAGGAAGGAAGAAAGAAGGAAAGAAAGAGAATAAAGAAAGAAAGAAGGAAGGAAAGAAACAAAGAGAAGAAAGAAAAGAAAACAAAGAGAGGAAGGAAGGAAGAAAGAAGGAAGAAAGGAAGGAAGGAAGGATAGAAAGAAAGAAAGAAAGAAAGAAAAGAACAGAACAGAAAAGAAAGGAAGGAAGGAAGAAAGGAGGGAAGGAAGGAAAAAATAAAAGAGAAAGAAAGAAAGAGAGCGTTGCCTTTCAAATTGTTCTGCCTTGGAATCAGGCTGAGCGTGGAAGCAAAATGTGCCCAGTACTGGGGAGCATGAAGTCTGCAGTGCAGGTGTCAGAAGGGCAGGTGAGATGAAACCACCTCTCACCAGCACGGAGATCACGGAGGCCGACCGGGAGGCGCCCAACGGAGGAGGCACGTGCGTCCCGGAGGGCCTGGCCTCGGTGCCCTGTCAAAGCTTGCGCCTGTCTTGGGAGGGTGAGCACCCAGGCTATAATCTGGGGTGTCCAAGGTGGGTTATTCCCACTGATACCAAGCATAAGGTCAGAGCTAAACTAACCTAAACTTACGCCCAGCTAAGTTTTCTATTTTTAGCAGAGACGGGGTTTCACCCCGTCTTTCACCATGTTGGCCAGGCTGGTCTTGAACTCATGGCCTCAAGTGGTCCACCTGCCTCGGCCGCTTAAGGTGCTGTGATTACACGTGTGAGCCACCGTGTCTGGCTAATTTTGGTACTGTGAGTAGAGATGGGTTTCTCCATGTTGGCCAGGCCGGTCTCGAACTCCTGACCTCAAGTGATTTGCCCAAATCAGCCACTTAAAGTCCTGGGATCAGACATTTGAGCCACCGCATCTGGCTAATTTTTGTGTTTTTAGTAGAGTCGGGGTTTCTCCATGTTGGCCAGGCCGGTCTCGAACTCCTGACCTCAGGTGATCTGCCCACATCGGCCACTTAATGTCCTGGGATCACACATTTGAGCCACCGCATCTGGCTAATTTTGGTATTGTTAGTAGAGATGGGGGTTTCACCATGTTGGCCAGGCCGGTCTCGAACTCCTGACCTCAAGTGATCTGCCCACATCGGCCACTTAATGTCCTAGGATCACACATTTGAGCCACCGCATCTGGCTAATTTTTGTGTTTTTAGTAGAGACGGGGTTTCACCATGTTGGCCAGGCTGGTCTCGAACTCCTGACTTCAGGTGATCTGCCCACATCGGCCACTTAATGTCCTGGGATCACACATTTGAGCCACCGCATCTGGCTAATTTTTGTGTTTTTAGTAGAGACGGGGTTTCACCATGTTGGCCAGGCTGGTCTCGAACTCCTGACCTCAGGTGATCTGCCCACATCGGCCACTTAATGTCCTGGGATCACACATTTGAGCCACCGCATCTGGCTAATTTTTGTGTTTTTAGTAGAGACGGGGGTTTCACCACGTCGGCCAGGCTGGTCTCGAACTCGTGGCCTCAAGGGGTCCGGACGTCTGGGCCTCCCCAAGTGTCAGTGTTACAGGCGCCACCCTCGTCACCCGGTGCAGTGAGTTTATTTCTAATATGTTTGTTGATTGCTTTCTTTGGAAATTGACAGCTATATTCTTAGAACGAAAGCAGAAGCCTGGAAGTTTCGTGATTTTAACTGACCCCGTTTCCATCACACCAGTGTGGTCCCTGGGAGCAGACTGGTCGTGGTGGGAAACAGCACGTATATCCATGAACAGCCTCTATAGATGAACGCTTGTTTTCATAGCTTTTCATACGTGGAAGGGCATCTTTCATACATATGCATGGAAGGGCATCTTTTATACATATACATAGAAAGGCATCTTTTATGCATGGAAGGGCATCTTTTATACATATACATGGAAGGGCATCTTTTATGCATGGAAGGGCATCTTTTATATATATATATGGAAGGGCATCTTTTATACATGGAAGGGCATCTTTTATATATATATATATGGAAGGGCATCTTTTATGCATGGAAGGGCATCTTTTATACATATACATGGAAAGGCATCTTTTATGCATGGAAGGGCATCTTTATATATATATATATGGAAGGGCATCTTTTATACATGGAAGGGCATCTTTCATACATATACATGGAAGGGCATCTTTTATACATATACATGGAAGGGCATCTTTTATACATATACATGGAAGGGCATCTTTTATACATATACATAGAAAGGCATCTTTTATGCATGGAAGGGCATCTTTTATACATATACATAGAAAGGCATCTTTTATGCATGGAAGGGCATCTTTTATATATATATGGAAGGGCATCTTTTATGCATGGAAGGGCATCTTTTATACATGGAAGGGCATCTTTTATACATATACATGGAAGGGCATCTTTCATACTTGGAAGGGCATGTTTTATACATGGAAGGGCATCTTTTATACATATACATGGAAGGGCATGTTTTATACATGGAAGGGCATCTTTTATACATATACATGGAAGGGCATCTTTTATACATATACATGGAAAGGCATCTTTTATGCATGGAAGGGCATGTTTTATACATGGAAGGGCATCTTTTATACATATACATGGAAGGGCATCTTTTATACATATGCATGGAAAGGCATATTTTATACATATATATGGAAAGGCATCTTTTATGCATGGAAGGGCATCTTTTATATATATACATGGAAAGGCATCTTTTATGCGTGTAAGGGCATCTTTTATACATATATATGGAAAGGCATCTTTTATGCATGGAAGGGCATGTTTTATACATATATATGGAAAGGCATCTTTTATGCGTGGAAGGGCATGTTTTATACATATATATATGGAAAGGCATGTTTTATGCGTGGAAGGGCATGTTTTATACATATATATATGGAAAGACATCTTTTATGCGTGGAAGGGCATCTTTTATACATATATATGGAAAGGCATGTTTTATGCGTGGAAGGGCATCTTTTATACATATATATATGGAAAGGCATGTTTTATGCATGGAAGGGCATCTTTTATACATATATATGGAAAGGCATCTTTTATGCATGGAAGGGCATGTTTTATACATATATATGGAAAGGCATCTTTTATGCATGGAAGGGCATCTTTTATACATATATATATGGAAAGGCATGTTTTATGCATGGAAGGGCATGTTTTATACATATATATGGAAAGGCATCTTTCATACATGGAAGGGCATGTTTCATACGTGGAAGGGCATCTTTTATACATATACATGGAAAGGCATCTTTTATACATCTATATGGGAGGGCATGTTTTATACATGGAAAGGCATGTTTCATACATGGAAGGGCATCTTTTATACACGGCTTTTCATACATGAAAGGGCATCTCGAGGCCACGGTTGCTGTTTCATTACATGTGGTAAAATAGTAGAAATACCTCAGAAAGCAACCTGGGGGCGACCGATGTCTTCAAAGCCTTCCTAAAGGTCCGCACAATCCTTTAAATGCAAACAATTCTGTGAGTTTTGTTTTCCATGTATTCGAACACACAGCCTTCTGTAGAAACAGCCTGTCTTCCAATAGAAATTCCATTTGACCCAGCAATCCCATCACTGGGTATCTATCCAAAGGACTATAAATCGTTCTACTATAAGGACACACGCACACGAATGTTCATTGCAGCACTGTTTACAATAGCAAAGACCTGGAACCAACCCAAATGCCCACCGATGATAGACTGGACTGGGAAAATGTGGCACATACACACCATGGAATACTATGCAGCCATCAAAAAGGATGAGTTCGTGTCCTTTGTAAGGACATGGATGAATCTGGAGAACATCATTCTCAGCAAACTGACACAAGAACAGAAAAGGAAATACCGCATATACTCAGTCATAGGTGGGTGAGAAAAATGAGAACACATGGACACAGGGAGGGGGTCTACTACACACTGGGGTCTACTGGGGGGAATGGAGGAGGGACAGCGAGGGGGGGCTGGGGAGGGATAGCCTGGGGATGAATACCAAGTGTGGGTGAAGGGGAGGAAGGCAGCAAAACACACTGCCACGTGTGTACCTGTGCAACTATCTTGCACGTTCTGCACATGTACCCCAAAACCTAAAATGCAATAAAAATTAAAAAAAAAAAAAAAAAAGAAAAGAAACAGCCTGTCTTCCCTCACCCACTCCCAGAGGTAAAAAAAAAAAAAAAATGCCTCGAAAACACAATGGAAAATGCATGGAAACAGGACATAATGGAATAAATATCCATTAGACCCCGCGACCGACTGCGTCTGCCTCGGTGTTATTTTTAAAGTTCGAAGCTGACAGGTCTGGCTTATCCTCTCAGTGGAATAATTAGCACCGTTTCGTTTCAGAATAGAAGGTTTCAGATTCCGAAGAGTCCAAATCTGACTGCGTTCGGGTTCCTTAATAGAGCCTTCGGTTAAACCATTATTAAATAATAAGCCATATGTTTGGAATTTTCACCTGAATCCTGTCAAGGAAATTAATTTATTGCATGATGAGCCTATCAAGGAAGCCAGTCCCGGAAAGAAAACGCTGAGAACGTTCTGGCTGAAATCCATTAGGACCTGACAGAGCCCCACGTAACCATCTCATCAGAAAACCACAGAAAACGAGGGAAACAATGATCGTTATACAGCAACTGTCTAAAAACTCAAGAAGAGGGGGGTAATCGTTAATGATTTGGTGTCAGGTTTTGCAGCCAGGAGGAAGGTCTGCGGCCCTGTGATAGCCACCCACCGTCGGACTGCAGTTTTATTAACAAGTCCAATATTGGAACAGGGTTTGATACTCTTGACAGATGCTCTGAAGGCAGCAGACATCACTAAGGCCTCAGAAAAGTACATTCGAATCCGGCGTGGCTTGGAGAGAAAAATGATGGAAGGGAGAGAAATGAATTTCGGGCTGGTGCTGGGCAGGGGGGGGGACCCTGGGAGCTGCTCAGCAGGGCTGAGCTGTCAGGAAAGGGGTGACAGGTCGCTTGGGGAGGAAGGCTCTGTGAGCTATTGAAATGGTCACCCCAAAAACAGTGCGATTAAAGAAAATGACACCAGTTCATTTCGGTGTTTGCTCTGTCCGAGGGCGACCGGGTGAAGATTGCCACAAAGGAGCAGGAGGCGAGCTCAGCACCTTGGGAGGCCGAGGCGGGCGGATCCCGAGGTCAGGAGTTCGAGACCCGCCTGGTCAACACAGTGAAACCCCGTCTCTACTAAAAATACAAAACATTAGCTGGGCATGGTGGCGCGTGCCTGTCATCCCAGCACTTTGGGAGGCCGAGGCGGGCGGATCACGAGGTCAGGAGTTCGAGACCCGCCTGGTCAACACGGTGAAACCCCGTCTCTACTAAAAATACAAAAAAATTAGCTGGGCATGGTGGCGCGTGCCTGTCATCCCAGCACTTTGGGAGGCCGAGGCGGGCGGATCACCTGAGGTCAGGAGTTCGAGACCCGCCTGGTCAACACGGTGAAACCCCGTCTCTACTAAAAATAGAAAAAAATTAGCTGGGCGTGGTGGCGCGTGCCTGTCATCCCAGCACTTTGGGAGGCCGAGGCGGGCGGATCCCGAGGTCAGGAGTTCGAGACCCGCCTGGTCAACACGGTGAAACCCGTCTCTACTAAAAATACAAAAAAATTAGCTGGGCATGGTGGCGCGTGCCTGTCATCCCAGCACTTTGGGAGGCTGAGATGGGCAGATCACGAGGTCAGGAGTTCGAGACCCGCCTGGTCAACACGGTGAAACCGTGTCTCTACTAAAAATATGAAAAATTAGCTGGGCATGGTGGCCTGTGCCTGTAATCCCAGCACTTTGGGAGGCCGAGGCGGACGGATCCTGAGGTCAAGACATTGACACCATCCTGGTCAACATGGTGAAACCCTGTCTCTACTAAAAATACAAAAAATTAGCCGGGCATGGTGGCCTGTGCCTGTAATCCCAGCACTTTGGGAGGCCGAGGCGGGTGGATCACGAGGTCAAGAGATCGAGACCATCCTGGTCAACATGGTGAAACCCCGTCTCTACTAAAAATACAAAAATTAGCTGGGCACGGTGGCACGTGCCTGTAATCCCAGCTACTCAGGAGGCTGAGGCAGGAGAATCGCCTGAACCCAGGAGGCGGAGGTTGCGGTGAGCCGAGATCACGCCATTGCACTCCAGCCTGGGTGACGAGAGCGAAACTCCGTCTCAAAAAAGAAAAGAAAGAATTATGTGTGCAAAGAAAGACCTCCAGGATGAAAGCGTCCCGGAACACGAAGGCAGGAGACTTTCCTGGATAAAGCAATCCTTCAGAGAGATGTGAAGATACGCACGACGCTTGGTTCATGTTTGGCCCTCAAGGTGTCCTTCCTCAGAGTCCCCACTCAGGGCTGACTGCATGGCGCTGAGGGCATGGCTCCTCACTCGGCGTTGACTGCATAACTGATGTGCCACACGCCAGCCGTGCCTCTGGGGTTTCCTTAGGTGTATCTTAAATCCATCTCGTGCTATGCCAAACAGTACCTCCGTGATGGGGACGTTGTGACGGACACCCGCTGGAAGTTTCCTGATTACAAGTCACTACCCTGCAGAAGCCGCCTTAGAAGTCATTCCTGTACAACCCGGGACCCACGTCATCCGTGAAACAGGGTCTAGATGTTACCCTGGGCAGATGCACAACATCGTCATGATGAGCTTGATTTTCCTCTTTGAGTTGCTCAAGCTGAGTCATGGCTGAATTATTCTCCCCCTCTCACAGGGCCGCTGTGGTTGCTCCTCTGTGTCCAGTGACCTTGTTAGCTTTTGATTTCACATTGCCCACACACCTCCATGATAATCGGCTTCCCCAGGGGACAGTGAGCTCTTCTTGGGCAGAGGGGGATGTTTTCTTCATGTCTTAGTGACTTAGGGAAGGGTGAATGGATGGATGCATGGATGGGTTGATGGATGAATGGATGCATGGATGGATGGATGGATGGAATAGCAAATAGATGGGTGAATGGGTGGGTGGATGGATGGATTGATGGATGGAATGGCAGATAGGTGGCTGGCTGGCTGGATGGATGGATGGAATGTCAGATCGATGGATGGATGAGTGGATGGATGGATGGATGGAATGGCAGATAGGTGGGTGGATGGGTGGACGGGTGGATGGATGGATGGAATCTCAGATCGATGGATGGATGAGTGGATGGATGGATGGATAGATGGGTGGATGGATGGATGGAATGGCAGATGGTGGATGGATGGATGGAATGTCAGATCGATGGATGGATGAGTGGATGGATGGATGGATGGAATGGCAGATAGGTGGGTGGATGGGTGGATGGATGATGGATGGATGGATGGATAGATGAAATGGCAGATAGATGGGTGGATGGGTGGATGGATGGATGGATGGATGGGTGGGTGGAAGAAATGGCAGACAGATGGGTGGATGGGTGGATGGGTGGATGGGTGGATGAATGGGGATGGATGGAGGAATGGGATGGGAGATAGATGGGTGGATGGATGGATGGATGATGGATGGATGATGGATGATGGATGGATGGATGGATGATGGATGGATGGATGGATGATGGATGGATGGATGGATGATGGATGGATGATGGATGATGGATGGATGATGGATGGATGATGGATGGATGGATGGATGGATGGATGGGTGGATGAATGGGTGGATGGATGAATGGATGAATGGGTGGTGGATGGAATGGCAGATAGATGGGTGCATGGGTGGATGGGTGGATGGATGGAATGGCAGATAGGTGGCTGGCTGGATGGCTGGCTGGCTGGATGGATAAATGGAATGTCAGATCGATGGATGGATGACTGGATGGAATGGCAGATAGATGGGTGGATGGGTGGATGGGTGGATGGATGGAATGGCAGATAGGTGGGTGGATGGGTGGATGGATGATGGATGGATGGATGGATAGATGGAATGGCAGATAGATGGGTGGATCGGTGGATGAATGGAATGGCAGATAGGTGGGTGGATGGATGGATGGATGGATGGATGGATAGATGGAATGGCAGATAGATGGGTGGATGGGTGGATGGATGGATGGATGGATGGATGGGTGGGTGGAAGAAATGGCAGACAGATGGGTGGATGGGTGGATGGGTGGATGGGTGGATGAATGGGGATGGATGGAGGAATGGGATGGGAGATAGATGGGTGGATGGATGGATGAATGGATGATGGATGGATGGATGGATGATGGATGGATGATGGATGATGGATGGATGGATGGATGATGGATGGATGGATGGATGATGGATGGATGATGGATGGATGGATGGATGATAGATGGATGATGGATGGATGGATGGATGGATGGATGGGTGGATGAATGGGTGGATGGATGAATGGATGAATGGGTGGTGGATGGAATGGCAGATAGATGGGTGGATGGGTGGATGGGTGGATGGGTGGATGGAGGAATGGGATGGCAGATAGATGGGTGGATGGGTGGATGGATGGACGGATGGGTGGGTAGGTGAAAGGGTAAATAGGTGGCTGGACAAATAAAGAAATGAATGGGTGGATCTATTTATAAGCAGATGAGTGGACGGATGTATCGATGGACTGATTGATCAGTGCAGTCATGGATGAATGAATCACAGTTTGTTGGCCGTATTAAACGAAACTCTTCCCCGCGGTCTCAGAGCAGAGGACAGCTGGATGGGTACCTGAGCATCTTGGAAAGGGTGGGGGGGGGTGCAAATAGCTCCAGGGCAGGTGGCTTTAGAGGCAGACAAGTATGTAAAGAGGAATCTCTCCCCCCCAGTCCCCAAAGGTCACCAGAGCATGCTGCTCCAGCTGTCTTCAGATGCCAGGTGTTCCATGCTCGTTTGCAAACATTCAGCTCACTGAAGAGGTTGCTATTTAAATGGTTACCCCAAAAACAGTGCAATTAAAGTTAATCTACACGAGGTCTGAACCCAAATTGGACCTTTGAAAGCCTGGAAACATTGTTCACTGAAACTTTGAATGTGAGAGAAACAGAAGAAAATCAGGAATTGATTTTAGCTGTCCCACCCCCCCCAACCCCCGCCACGTTGGGAGGGTTTACAATTTCCTGTTAATTGGTGATGGACAGATACAATTATAATCACTTAAAAGCCTTTCCTGATGCCATTTTCATGTTTCTTCATGGGAAAGTAACTTTACATCACGGGATCAGTACACCCTTGGAGGTATTTCAAACACTCCCCAGAGAATTATTATTATTATTATTATTATTTTTTTTTTAGAAGAAATTTTACCCCAAAGACAATAGTGTCCCTTTTATTTCTGCTTCTAGGAACATTTTTTTTATGGCAGGATTTATCACTCGTTACTGCAAAGGCACAGACGTTTCTCTGAGATTTTCTGGGGGAAAACGAAACACAATTTTATTCATAACTGAGAATTAAATTTTGCCAAGTGTTTGAGGGTGGCTTAGCCATTTTTTCTTTCCTTTTTTTTTTTTTTTTCTTATTCCAGGTTCTTAAGTTTCTGAGATTTGCAGAACGATTATATTTTCCAAAGTAGTTCTGGAGTTTTAATATATCTAATAAAACGAGATCGATACCATCACGGCCACATGATGTATCAGAGAAAGCAGAAATACCCACTTCGGGAGAGTAAGTGAATTTACACTCATGTCAGCCCTCTGAGACTCTCTCTAATTGGCCAGAAGGGAGAGAAAATTAATGGGCTGAATTTTTAATGCCTGCAAGTTTCTGCAACGTGCTATAATGCAAAACATATTAACTATCGTAAGGCGACTATTTTTGGGAAGTGTTTAGACATGCAAAGTTTCCTCGCAAACGTTTTTTTTTTAATAAAGGAATATTGTTTCATCTGAGCTCTGTCTTACGTTAGCTTTATTACAGGCAGATGGTTCTTATTTAGAATATTACATAGAAATATGTGGTTTGCTTTTTCAATAATAACCGTGCCAGAGAGTTGAGTGAGATTTCTGTTTCCTTTTCCTGAAGAGGTACTTAACGTTTTAATTTCACGAAGATTTTTATGATCTGAAGTTACCGTGTGTAATTTCTAGGATAATTAAAATTCCTGCCAGCGGGGCAGACGCTTAACAAAAATGTGTGGAATTAACATACAGCCGGATCGGCAGGCAGAATTCACTGACATTTGCAGTGGGATTCAAGTTGAAAGTATCTTAAATGGGTTTTTTCTTTTCTTTTCTTTTCTTTTCTTTTTTTTTTTGTAGAGATGGGGTTTCACCATGTTGGCCAGGCTGATCTTGAACTCCTGACCTCACGTGATCCGCCTGCCTCGGCCTCCCAAAGTGCTGGGATCGCAGACATGAGCCTCCGCGCCCGGCCAGGCTCACCCTCCTTTAAGAGTCAGAAACACAGCTGAGGTTCTCCCTGAGCAGCACAGACCCTCCTCCCCGCAGAGCGAACTCTCTTCTTAAGTGTTTTTTTCCTCTGTTACATTTTCAAGACTCCTGTATCCAAAAGTGACATTCAGGGTTGCTTTGCGTGCCTCACAAAAGCCACGTGGAGGACAGAGAACCTAATCTTAAAATACCACGTCTACAGGATCCCCGCACTTTGGGAGGACAAGGTTGGCAGATCAGGTGAGGTCGGGAGTTCGAGACCAGCCTGGCCAACATGGTGAAAAACTGTCTCTACTAAAAACCCAAAAACCAGCTGGGCGTGTAAAGAATCCGATAGTCCATATTTTCATGGAGAACCTCAGCTGTGCTTCTGAGTCTTAAAGGAGAGTGAGCCTGGCCAGGTGCGGTGGCTCACGCCTGTCATCCCAGCACTTTGGGAGGCCGAGGCGGGCAGATCACCTGAGGTCAGGAGTTCGAGACCAGCCTGGATAACATGGTGAAACCCCGTTTCTACTAAAAAGCGAAAAATTAGCTGGATGTCATGACTCACGCATGTCACCCCAGCACTTTGGGCGGCCAAGGTTGGCAGATCAGGTGAGGTCGGGAGTTGGCGACCAGCCTGGATAACATGGTGAAACCCCGTTTCTACTAAAAAGAGAAAAATCAGCTGGATGTCATGACTCACGCCTGTCACCCCAGCACTTTGGGAGGCCAAGGTTGGCAGATCAGGTGAGGTCGGGAGTTTGAGACCAGCCTGGATAACATGGTGAAACCCCGTTTCTACTAAAAAGAGAAAAATCAGCTGGATGTCATGACTCACGCCTGTCACCCCAGCACTTTGGGAGGCCAAGGTTGGCAGATCAGGTGAGGTCGGGAGTTTGAGACCAGCCTGGATAACATGGTGAAACCCCGTTTCTACTAAAAAGAGAAAAATCAGCTGGATGTCATGACTCAACACCTGTCATCCCAGCCTCCCGAGTAGCTGGGGTGACAGGCGCCCGGCATCACGCCGGGCTAATTGTTGTATTTTTAGTACAGACCGGGTTTCACCATGTTGGCCAGGCTGGTCTCGAACTCCTGACCTCAGGTGATCTGTCCTCCAGTACAGTGGCCCAATCTGGGCTCACTGCATCCTCCACCTCCCGGGTTCAAGCGATTCTCCTGCCTCAGCCTCCCGAGTAGCTGGGATGACAGGCACCCACCACCACACCCGGCTAATTTCTGTATTTTTAGTACAGACGGGGTTTTAGCATGTTGGCCAGGCTGGTCTCGAACTCCTGACCTCAAGTGATCCACTTACCTCGGCCTCCCAAAGTGCTGGGATGACAGGCGTGAGTCACGACATCCAGCTGATTTCTCTCTTTTTAGTAGAAACGGGGTTTCACCATGTTGGCCAGGCTGGTCTCAAACTCCCGGCCTCACATGATATGCCAACCTTGGCCGCCCAAAGTGCTGGGATGACAGGCGCGGGCCATCGCGCCGGGCCCCATCTGCCATTTTCTTGGAGGTGTGAGCCACGGACAAAGGTGTCCACGTTCCCTCTCCTTGCTAGGAGCCGTGGTCGAAGGCCGTGGATTCCTTTATTTTAGGTCCAGAGAGGAAAACATTAGGGAGGAAGGTTGTCATACTGTGTATTAGAGAACTGGGCAATGAGATTTCAGCATGTTGGCCAGGCTGGTCTCGAACTCCCGACCTCAGGTGATCCGCCCACCTCGGCCTCCCAAAGTGCTGGGATTCCAGGCACGAGCCACCTTGCCCGGCCTAATTATTATATTTTTTAGTAGAGACACGGTTTCTCCATCTTGACCAGGCTGGTCTCGAACTCCCAACCTCAGGTGATCCGCCCGCCTCGGCCTCCCAAAGTGCTGGGATCACAGGCATGAGCCACCGCGCCCGGCCTAATTATTATATTTTTTAGTAGAGACACGGTTTCTCCATGTTGGCCAGGCTGGTCTCGAACTCCCGACCTCAGGTGATCCGCCCGCCTCGGCCTCCCAAAGCGCTGGGACTACAGGCGTGAGTCATGACATCCAGCTGATTTTTCTCTTTTTAGTAGAAACGGGGTTTCACCATGTTATCCAGGCTGGTCTCAAACTCCCGACCTCACCTGATCTGCCAACCTTGGCCTCCCAAAGTGCTGGGGTGACAGGCGTGAGTCATGACATCCAGCTGATTTTTCTCTTTTTAGTAGAAACGGGGTTTCACCATGTTATCCAGGCTGGTCTCAAACTCCCGACCTCACCTGATCTGCCAACCTTGGCCGCCCAAAGTGCTGGGGTGACAGGCGTGAGTCATGACATCCAGCTGATTTTTCTCTTTTTAGTAGAAACGGGGTTTCACCATGTTATCCAGGCTGGTCTCGAACTCCCGACCTCAGGTGATCCGCCCGCCTCGGCCTCCCAAAGTGCTGGGATTACAGGCACGAGCCACCGCGCCCAGCCTAATTATTATATTTTTTAGTAGAGACACGGTTTCTCCATGTTGGCCAGGCTGGTCTCGAACTCCCGACCTCAGGTGATCCGCCCGCCTCGGCCTCCCAAACCGCTGGGACTACAGGCGTGAGTCATGACCTCCAGCTGATTTTTCTCTTTTTAGTAGAAACGGGGTTTCACCATGTTATCCAGGCTGGTCTCGAACTCCCGACCTCAGGTGATCCGCCCGCCTCGGCCTCCCAAAGCGCTGGGACCACAGACATGAGCCACCGCGCCCGGCCTAATTATTATATTTTTTAGTAGAGACACGGTTTCTCCATGTTGGCCAGGCTGGTCTCGAACTCCCGACCTCAGGTGATCCGCCCGCCTCGGCCTCCCAAAGTGCTGGGATTACAGGCGTGAGTCATGACATCCAGCTGATTTTTCTCTTTTTAGTAGAGACGGGATTTCACCATGTTATCCAGGTTGGTCTCGAACTCCCGACCTGAGGTGATCCGCCCGCCTCGGCCTCCCAAAGCGCTGGGACTACAGGCGTGAGTCATGACCTCCAGCCCCTTTTCCACGGCCTACACTGCCCGTTCTCCTCTAATACGTTCTGTGGGGGAGCCTGGCTCACAACAGTCTCTCTGCTCGTCTAATGCACAAATCGTGGGCCCCGTTCGCTCAGCGTTTGAGGAGTGTCTACCTTAAATGGATTCACCTGAGG
This sequence comes from Saguinus midas, assembly GCA_021498475.1. Classification (NCBI taxonomy): domain Eukaryota; kingdom Metazoa; phylum Chordata; class Mammalia; order Primates; family Cebidae; genus Saguinus; species Saguinus midas. The sequence goes on from CM038398.1 coordinate 2,916,912, forward strand.
TCGGCGGTTCGAGACCAGCCTGTTCAACATGGAGAAACCGTGTCTCTATTAAAAAATATAATAATTAGGCCGGGCGCGGTGGCTCATGCCTGTAATCCCAGCACTTTGGGAGGCCGAGGCGGGCGGATCACCTGAGGTCAGGAGTTCGAGACCAGCCTGGCCAACATGTTGACTTCCCATCTCTATTAAAAAAAAAAAATTATAAAAAAAAATAAATAAATAGGCCGGGCGCGGTGGCTCATGCCTGTCATCCCAGCACTTTGGGAGGCCGAGGCGGGCGGATCACCTGAGGTCAGGAGTTCGAGACCAGCCTGGTCAAGATGGAGAAACCCCATCTCTACTAAAAAATATAATAATTAGGCCGGGCGCGGTGGCTCGTGCCTGTAATCCCAGCACTTTGGGAGGCCGAGGCGGGCGGATCATCTGAGGTCGGGAGTTCGAGACCAGCCTGTTCAACATGGAGAAACGCTGTCTCTACTAAAAAATATAATAATTAGGCCGGGCGCGGTGGCTCATGCCTGTAATCCCAGCACTTTGGGAGGCGAAGGTGGGCGGATAACCTGAGGTCGTGAGTTCGAGACCAGCCTGGCCAACATGGAGAAACGCTGTCTCTGCTAAAAATATAATAATTAGGCCGGGCGCGGTGGCTCGTGCCTGTAATCCCAGCACTTTGGGAGGCCGAGGCGGGCGGATCATCTGAGGTCAGGAGTTCGAGACCAGCCTGGTCAAGATGGAAAAACCGTGTCTCTACTAAAAATATAATAATTAGGCCAGGTGCGGTGGCTCATGCCTGTAATCCCAGCACTTTGGGAGGCCGAGGCGGATCACCTGAGGTCGTGAGTTCGAGACCAGCCTGGCCAACATGGAGAAACCTGTCTCTATTAAAAATATAATAATTAGGCCGGGCACGGTGGCTCGTGCCTGTAATCCCAGCACTTTGGGAGGCCGGTGAGGCGGATCACCTGAGGTCGGGAGTTCGAGACCAGCCTGGTCAAGATGGAGAAACCCCATCTCTACTAAAAATATAATAATTAGGCCAGGTGCGGTGGCTCGTGCCTGTAATCCCAGCGCTTTGGGAGGCCGAGGCGGATCATCTGAGGTCGGGAGTTCGAGACCAGCCTGGCCAACATGGAGAAACCGTGTCTCTACTAAAAATATAATAATTAGGCGGGTGGCTCATGCCTGTAATCCCAGCACTTTGGGAGGCCGAGGCGGGCGGATCACCTGAGGTCGTGAGTTCGAGACCAGCCTGGCCAACATGGAGAAACCGTGTCTCTATTAAAAAATATAATAATTAGGCCGGGCACGGTGGCTCGTGCCTGTAATCCCAGCACTTTGGGAGGCCGAGGCGGGCGGATCACCTGAGGTCGGGAGTTCGAGACCAGCCTGGCCAACATGGAGAAACCGTGTCTCTATTAAAAATATAATACTAGGCCGGGCGCGTGGCTCATGCCTGTAATCCCAGCACTTTGGGAGGCTGAGGCGGGCGGATCACCTGAGGTCGGGAGTTCGAGACCAGCCTGTTCAACATGGAGAAACGCTGTCTCTGCTAAAAATATAATAATTAGGCCGGGTGTGGTGGCTCATGCCTGTAATCCCAGCACTTTGGGAGGCCGAGGCGGGCGGATCATCTGAGGTCAGGAGTTCGAGACCAGCCTGGTCAAGATGGAAAAACCGTGTCTCTACTAAAAAATATAATAATTAGGCCGGGCGCGGTGGCTCATGCCTGTGATCCCAGCACTTTCAGAGGCCGAGGCGGGCGGATCACCTGAGGTCGGGAGTTCGAGACCAGCCTGGCCAACACGGTGACACCCTGTCTCTACTAAAAATACGAAATACAAAATTAGCCAGGCATAGTGGTGGGCACCTGTGATCCCTCCTGGGCCGCAGGGCGAGACTCCATCTCAAAAATAAAAAAAATAAAAATAGACCAGTTCGGTTAAAGGGCTGTGGAGGCATCCTCGGGGACTGGAAGATTGTCCTCAGATGGTTCATATTTATTTAAAAAACCTTGCAACGGAGATCACATAATTGCTATATAACATTTGTGGGTACTTGTACTGCAATGTTATATATATATAAAAAAAAACGGTCGTGTCAGTGCAGAAAGGACCTAATTAAGTAAGAACATTTGCCAGGATATGGTGTTCATTAACCCGGCTTCTCACGCCCGGCAGACGTCGGCCCCCACTTTATTGCATGAGGCGCCACGGCGAGGTCTGTTCACAGCTTCCTTTAAACGCGGTGAAGACCCTTCTAGAGCAACGTGGGGGAGTCTGTCCGCTCAGTTAGTTATGGCAGAAGAAGTCAAACCCTTTCTTTTCTGTTTATTTTTATTTTTTGAGACAGAGTCTCGCTCTGTCACCCAGGCTGGAGTGCAATGGCGTGATCTCAGCTCACCGCTACCTCCACCTCCCGGGTTCAAGGCCTTCTCCTGCCTCAGCCTCCCGAGTACCTAAAATTACAGGTGCCCGCCACCACGCCCTGCTAATTTTTTCTTTTTTCTATTTTTAGTAGAGATGGGGTTTCTCCATGTTGGCCAGGCTGGGCTCGAACCCCCGACCCCAGGTGATCCTCCCACCTCGGTCTCCCAAGGTGCTGGGATTACAGGCACGAGCCACCTCGCCCGGCCTAATTATTATATTTTTTAGTAGAGACAGCGTTTCTCCATGTTGACCAGGCTGGTCTCGAACTCCCGACCTCAGGTGATCTGCCCACCTCGGTCTCCCAAAGTGCTGGGATTACAGGCGTGAGCCACCGCGCCCGGCCTAATTATTATATTTTTTTAAATAGAGACACGGTTTCTCCATCTTGACCAGGCTGGTCTCGAACTCCTGATCCCAGGTGATCCTCCCACCTCAGCCTCCCAAAGTGCTGGGATTACAGGCACGAGCCACCGCGCCTGGCCTAATTATTATATTTTTTAGTAGAGACAGTGTTTCTCCATGTTGAACAGGCTGGTCTCGAACTCCCGACCTCAGGTGATCCACCCGCCTCGGCCTCCCAAAGTGCTGGGATTACAGGCACGAGCCACCGCGCCTGGCCTAATTATTATATTTTTTAGTAGAGACAGCGTTTCTCCATGTTGAACAGGCTGGTCTCGAACTCCGACCTCAGGTGATCCGCCTCGGCCTCCCAAAGTGCTGGGATTACAGGCACGAGCCACCGCGCCTGGCCTAATTATTATATTTTTAGTAGAGACACGGTTTCTCCATGTTGACCAGGCTGGGCTCGAACTCACGACCTCAGGTGATCCGCCCGCCTCGGCCTCCCAAAGTGCTGGGATTACAGGCATGAGCCACCGCCCGGCCTAATTATTATATTTTTTAGTAGAGACAGCGTTTCTCCATGTTGAACAGGCTGGTCTCGAACTCCCGACCTCAGGTGATCCGCCCGCCTCGGCCTCCCAAAGTGCTGGGATTACAGGCACGAGCCACCGCGCCCAGCCTAATTATTATATTTTTTAGTAGAGACACGGTTTTCCATGTTGGCCAGGCTGGTCTCGAACTCCGACCTCAGGTGATCCGCCCGCCTCGGCCTCCCAAAGTGCTGGGATTACAGGCACGAGCCACCGCACCCGGCCTAATTATTATATTTTTTAGTAGAGACACGGTTTCTCCATGTTGACCAGGCTGGGCTCGAACTCACGACCTCAGGTGATCCGCCTGCCTTGGCCTCCCAAAGTGCTGGGATTACAGGCATGAGCCACCGCGCCCGGCCTAATTATTATATTTTTTAGTAGAGACAGCGTTTCTCCATGTTGAACAGGCTGGTCTCGAACTCCCGACCTCAGATGATCCGCCCGCCTCGGCCTCCCAAAGTGCTGGGATTACAGGCACGAGCCACCGCGCCCAGCCTAATTATTATATTTTTTAGTAGAGACACGGTTTTTCCATGTTGGCCAGGCTGGTCTCGAACTCCCGACCTCTGGTGATCCACCTGCCTCGGTCTCCCAAAGTGCTGGGATCACAGGCATGAGCCACCGTGCCCGGCCTAATTATTATATTTTTTAGTAGAGACAGTGTTTCTCCATCTTGACCAGGCTGGTCTCGAACTCCCGACCTCAGGTGATCCGCCCGCCTCGGCCTCCCAAAGTGCTGGGATTACAGGCATGAGCCACCGCGCCCGGCCTAATTATTATATTTTTTAGTAGAGACAGCGTTTCTCCATGTTGACCAGGCTGGTCTCGAACTCACGACCTCAGGTGATCAGGCCGCCTCGGCCTCCCAAAGCGCTGGGATTCCAGGCCTGAGCCACCGCGCCCGGCCTAATTATTATATTTTTTAGTAGAGACAGCGTTTCTCCATGTTGACCAGGCTGGTCTTGAACTCACGACCTCAGGTGATCCGCCCGCCTCGGCCTCCCAAAGCGCTGGGATTACAGGTGTGACTCACGAAGCCCGACTGATTCGGCCTTTTTCTGTGACCAGGGCCGCTTGTAAATACTGTCCCAGCCGCTGAAAAAACCTTGTAATTCAGCGTTTCCAGATGAGGCCGGAGAGAGTCGGTGACAGGTCCCATTTCTGTCACCGCCAAGTGTCTGGGGCTTCGGCGCCCGGCCTCAGGCAGGGGGGTGCACAAGCTGCCTCGTGTGCGTCCACGGTGGGATCCGTGGGGTGACGTGGCTTGGATCGGCTGTGACACCAGCAGAAGTGGAGGCTGAGCTGGCAGAGCGGGAATTGGAGGCTGAGCTGGCAGAGGGGGAAGTGGAGGCTGAGCTGGCAGAGGGGGAAGTGGAGGCTGAGCTGGCAGAGGGGGAAGTGGGGGCTGAGCTGGCAGGGGGAAGTGGGGGCTGAGCTGGCAGAGGGGAAGTGGAGGCTGAGCTGGCAGAGGGGAAGTGGAGGCTGAGCTGGCAGAGGGGAAGTGGGGGCTGAGCTGGCAGAGCGGGAATTGGAGGCTGAGCTGGGGGGAAGTGGAGGCTGAGCTGGCGGGGAAGTGGAGGCTGAGCTGGTGGTGGGCGGAAGTGGAGGCTGAGCTGGCAGGGGGAAGTGGAGGCTGAGTTGGTGGTGGGGGAAGTGGAGGCTGAGCTGGCGGGGGGGAAGTGGAGGCTGAGCTGGCAGAGCGGGAAGTGGAGGCTGAGCTGGCAGAGGGGGAAGTGGAGGCTGAGCTGGCAGAGGGGGAAGTGGAGGCTGAGCTGGCAGAGGGGAAGTGGAGGCTGAGCTGGCGGGGGAAGTGGAGGCTGAGCTGGTGGTGGGCGGAAGTGGAGGCTGAGCTGGCAGGGGAAGTGGAGGCTGAGTTGGTGGTGGGGGAAGTGGAGGCTGAGCTGGCGGGGGAAGTGGAGGCTGAGCTGGCAGAGGGGAAGTGGAGGCTGAGCTGGCGGGGAAGTGGAGGCTGAGCTGGTGGGGGAAGTGGAGGCTGAGCTGGTGGGGAGGAAGTGGGGGCTGAGCTGGCAGAGGGGAAGTGGAGGCTGAGCTGGCAGAGGGGAAGTGGAGGCTGAGCTGGCAGAGGGGAAGTGGAGGCTGAGCTGGCGGGGAAGTGGAGGCTGAGCTGGTGGTGGGCGGAAGTGGAGGCTGAGCTGGCAGGGGAAGTGGAGGCTGAGTTGGTGGTGGGGGAAGTGGAGGCTGAGCTGGCGGGGAAGTGGAGGCTGAGCTGGCAGAGGGGAAGTGGAGGCTGAGCTGGCGGGGGAAGTGGAGGCTGAGCTGGTGGGGGAAGTGGAGGCTGAGCTGGCGGGGAGGAAGTGGGGGCTGAGCTGGCAGAGGGGAAGTGGAGGCTGAGCTGGCAGAGGGGAAGTGGAGGCTGAGCTGGGGAAGTGGAGGCTGAGCTGGCAGAGGGGAAGTGGAGGCTGAGCTGGCGGGGGAAGTGGAGGCTGAGCTGGCGGGGGAAGTGGAGGCTGAGCTGGCAGAGGGGAAGTGGAGGCTGAGCTGGCGGGGGAAGTGGGGCTGAGCTGGCAGGGGAAGTGGGGGCTGAGCTGGCAGGGGAAGTGGGGGCTGAGCTGGCAGGGGAAGTGGGGGCTGAGCTGGGGAAGTGGAGGCTGAGCTGGCGGGGGAAGTGGAGGCTGAGCTGGCAGGGGAAGTGGAGGCTGAGCTGGCGGAAGTGGAGGCTGAGCTGGCGGGGAAGTGGAGGCTGAGCTGGCGGGGAAGTGGAGGCTGAGCTGGCAGGCGGGAATTGGAGGCTGAGCTGGCAGAGCGGGAAGTGGAGGCTGAGCTGGCAGAGGGGAAGTGGAGGCTGAGCTGGCGAAGTGGAGGCTGAGCTGGCAGAGGGGAAGTGGAGGCTGAGCTGGCGGGGGAAGTGGAGGCTGAGCTGGTGGTGGGCGGAAGTGGAGGCTGAGCTGGCAGGGGGAAGTGGAGGCTGAGTTGGTGGTGGGGGAAGTGGAGGCTGAGCTGGCGGGGGAAGTGGAGGCTGAGCTGGCAGAGGGGAAGTGGAGGCTGAGCTGGCGGGGGAAGTGGAGGCTGAGCTGGTGGGGGAAGTGGAGGCTGAGCTGGTGGGGAGGAAGTGGGGGCTGAGCTGGCAGAGGGGAAGTGGAGGCTGAGCTGGCAGAGGGGAAGTGGAGGCTGAGCTGGCAGAGGGGAAGTGGAGGCTGAGCTGGCGGGGGAAGTGGAGGCTGAGCTGGTGGTGGGCGGAAGTGGAGGCTGAGCTGGCAGGGGAAGTGGAGGCTGAGTTGGTGGTGGGGGAAGTGGAGGCTGAGCTGGCGGGGGAAGTGGAGGCTGAGCTGGCAGAGGGGAAGTGGAGGCTGAGCTGGCGGGGGAAGTGGAGGCTGAGCTGGTGGGGGAAGTGGAGGCTGAGCTGGCGGGGAGGAAGTGGGGGCTGAGCTGGCAGAGGGGAAGTGGAGGCTGAGCTGGCAGAGGGGAAGTGGAGGCTGAGCTGGGGGGAAGTGGAGCCTGAGCTGGCAGAGGGGAAGTGGAGGCTGAGCTGGCGGGGGAAGTGGAGGCTGAGCTGGGGGGAAGTGGAGGCTGAGCTGGCAGAGGGGAAGTGGAGGCTGAGCTGGGGGGAAGTGGGGGCTGAGCTGGCAGGGGAAGTGGGGGCTGAGCTGGCAGGGGAAGTGGAGGCTGAGCTGGCGGGGGAAGTGGGGCTGAGCTGGCAGGGGAAGTGGAGGCTGAGCTGGCGGGGGAAGTGGAGGCTGAGCTGGCAGGGGAAGTGGAGGCTGAGCTGGCGGGGGAAGTGGGGGCTGAGCTGGGGGGAAGTGGAGGCTGAGCTGGCGGGGGAAGTGGAGGCTGAGCTGGCAGAGCGGGGTGGAGGCTGAGCTGGCAGAGCGGGAAGTGGAGGCTGAGCTGGCAGAGGGGAAGTGGAGGCTGAGCTGGCAGAGCAGGAAGTGGAGGCTGAGCTGGGGGGAAGTGGGGGCTGAGCTGGCAGAGGGGAAGTGGAGGCTGAGCTGGTGTGGGGGAAGTGGAGGCTGAGCTGGCAGAGGGGAAGTGGAGGCTGAGCTGGTGTGGGGGAAGTGGAGGCTGAGCTGGCAGAGGGGAAGTGGAGGCTGAGCTGCCAGAGGGGAAGTGGAGGCTGAGCTGCCAGAGGGGAAGTGGAGGCTGAGCTGGTGGGGGAAGTGGAGGCTGAGCTGGCAGAGGGGAAGTGGAGGCTGAGCTGGCAGGGGAAGTGGAGGCTGAGCTGGGGGGAAGTGGAGGCTGAGCTGGTGGGGGAAGTGGAGGCTGAGCTGGCAGAGGGGAAGTGGAGGCTGAGCTGGCAGAGGGGAAGTGGAGGCTGAGCTGGTGGGGGAAGTGGAGGCTGAGCTGGGGGAAGTGGAGGCTGAGCTGGTGGGGGAAGTGGAGGCTGAGCTGGCAGAGGGGAAGTGGAGGCTGAGCTGGCAGAGAGGAAGTGGAGGCTGAGCTGGCGGGGGAAGTGGAGGCTGAGACGGTGGCGGCCACCAATAGGGACTCCAGCTGCTTCTCTGCGCTGCCTCTTCTCAGCCTCCTCCCAGCTCTCCCGGCCACACCTCCTCCCCTCCCACCCCCGGCTCCTCCTCCCTCCTCCTCTCCTTCCTCCCTCCTCCTCTCCTTCCTCCCTCCCTCCTCCTCCTCCTCTCCTTCCTCCCTCCTCCTCCTCCCTCCTCCTCTCCTTCCTCCCTCCCTCCTCCTCCCTCCTCTCCTTCCCTCCTCCCTCCTCCTCTCCTTCCTTCCCCTCCCTCCCTCCTCTCCTTCCTCCCTCCTCCCTCCCTCCTCCTCCCTCCTCTCCTTCCTCCCTCCCTCTGCCCCTCACTCCTCTCCTTCCTCCCTCCTCCTCTCCTTCCCTCCTCCCTCCTCCTCCCTCCTCTCCTTCCTTCCCCTCCCTCCCTCCTCTCCTTCCTTCCCCTCCCTCCCTCCTCTCCTTCCTCCCTCCTCCTCTCCTTCCTCCCTCCCTCCTCCCTCCCTCCTCCCTCCTCCTCTCCTTCCTCCCTCCTCCTCCCTCCCTCCTCCCTCCCTCCTCCCTCCCTCCTCCCCTCCTTTCCTCCCTCTCAATGTGGTTTTGATTTGCATCTCTCTAATGACCAGTGAAGATTTGAATAATTCAAAACAAACAGAAATTAAGTCTTGGGAGAGTTCCTGAAACCCCAGTCATGCCTCGTTACTGAATTATTATTATTTTTAATCCTCAGCCACAGAGGATGGTCACAGGCTGATTGACACCCATCGGGGTCAGCATTCATCCTGTGCAAAAGCCCCTGTGCCCTTCGGGAGGCATTCGATGGGGTTTTTTTTCATTCAGGATAATGGCACTTTGGCAAAGCGTTTGATAGTAAAACGTTAATCTCCCACATAAAAACAATGCGGGGGGGAAGTGGAGGCTGAGCTGGCAGAGGGGAAGTGGAGGCTGAGCTGGCAGAGGGGAAGTGGAGGCTGAGCTGGCAGAGGGGAAGTGGAGGCTGAGCTGGCAGGGGGAAGTGGAGGCTGAGCTGGCAGAGGGGAAGTGGAGGCTGAGCTGGTGGGGGGAAGTGGAGGCTGAGCTGGCAGGGGAAGTGGAGGCTGAGTTGGTGGTGGGGAAGTGGAGGCTGAGCTGGCAGAGGGGAAGTGGAGGCTGAGCTGGCAGAGGGGAAGTGGAGGCTGAGCTGGCAGAGGGGAAGTGGAGGCTGAGCTGGCAGGGGGAAGTGGAGGCTGAGCTGGTGGGGGAAGTGGAGGCTGAGCTGGTGGGGGAAGTGGAGGCTGAGCTGGCAGGGGAAGTGGAGGCTGAGCTGGTGGTGGGCGGAAGTGGAGGCTGAGCTGGCGGCTGAGCTGGCGGGGGAAGTGGAGGCTGAGCTGGTGGGGGGAAGTGGAGGCTGAGCTGGCGGGGGGGAAGTGGAGGCTGAGCTGGCAGAGGGGGAAGTGGAGGCTGAGCTGGCAGAGGGGAAGTGGAGGCTGAGCTGGTGGGGGGAAGTGGAGGCTGAGCTGGCAGGGGGAAGTGGGGCTGAGCTGGGGGGGAAGTGGAGGCTGAGCTGGCAGGGGGGAAGTGGAGGCTGAGCTGGCAGGGGGAAGTGGAGGCTGAGCTGGCAGGGGAAGTGGAGGCTGAGCTGGCAGGGGAAGTGGAGGCTGAGCTGGCGGGGGGAAGTGGAGGCTGAGCTGGCAGGGGGGAAGTGGAGGCTGAGCTGGCGGGGGGGGGAAGTGGAGGCTGAGCTGGCAGGGGAAGTGGAGGCTGAGCTGGCAGGGGGAAGTGGAGGCTGAGCTGGCAGGGGGGAAGTGGAGGCTGAGCTGGCAGGGGAAGTGGAGGCTGAGCTGGCAGGGGAAGTGGAGGCTGAGCTGGTGGGGGAAGTGAGGCTGAGCTGGCAGAGGAAGTGGAGGCTGAGCTGGTGGGGGAAGTGGAGGCTGAGCTGGCAGAGGGGAAGTGGAGGCTGAGCTGGTGTGGGGAAGTGGAGGCTGAGCTGGCAGAGGGGAAGTGGAGGCTGAGCTGCCAGAGGGGAAGTGGAGGCTGAGCTGCCAGAGGGGAAGTGGAGGCTGAGCTGGTGGGGGAAGTGGAGGCTGAGCTGGCAGAGGGGAAGTGGAGGCTGAGCTGGCAGGGGAAGTGGAGGCTGAGCTGGGGGGAAGTGGAGGCTGAGCTGGTGGGGGAAGTGGAGGCTGAGCTGGCAGAGGGGAAGTGGAGGCTGAGCTGGCAGAGGGGAAGTGGAGGCTGAGCTGGTGGGGGAAGTGGAGGCTGAGCTGGCGGGGGAAGTGGAGGCTGAGCTGGTGGGGGAAGTGGAGGCTGAGCTGGCAGAGGGGAAGTGGAGGCTGAGCTGGCAGAGAGGGAAGTGGAGGCTGAGCTGGCGGGGGGGGGAAGTGGAGGCTGAGACGGTGGCGGCCACCAATAGGGACTCCAGCTGCTTCTCTGCGCTGCCTCTTCTCAGCCTCCTCCCAGCTCTCCCGGCCACACCTCCCTCCCCTCCCCACCCCCCGGGCTCCCCTCCTCCCCTCCCTCCTCTCCTTCCCTTCCCCCTACCCTCCCTCCTCTCCTTCCTCCCTCCCTCTGCCCCTCACTCCTCTCCTTACACCCTCCCTCCTCTCCTTCCTCCTCGCCTCCTCCTCCCTCCTCCTCCCTCCTCCTCCCTCCCTCCTCCTCCCTCCTCTCCTTCCTCCCCTCCCTTCCTCCCTCCTCCTCTCCTTCCCTCCTCGCCCTTCCTCCCCTCCCTCCTGTCCTTCCCTCTCCCTCCTCCCCTCACTCCCTTGCCCTCACCTCCCTTCCCCTCCCCCTCCTCCCTTTCCTCCTCTCCCCTCCCTTCACCTCTCCCCACCCCTCCCATCTCCCCTCAAGTCCTTCTCCTCCCTTCCTTACTCTCCCCTCCTTTCTCTTCTCTCCTCCACTCCCTTCCCCTCCCTCCCTTCCCTCCTTCGTTCTCCTTCCTTCCCCTCCCTCCCTCCCCTCCTCCCCTCCTTTCCCTCCCTCTCAATGTGGTTTTGATTTGCATCTCTCTAATGACCAGTGAAGATTTGAATAATTCAAAACAAACAGAAATTAAGTGCGGGGAGAGTTCCTGAAACCCCAGTCATGCCTCGTTACTGAATTATTATTATTTTTAATCCTCAGCCACAGAGGATGGTCACAGGCTGATTGACACCCATCGGGGTCAGCATTCATCCTGTGCAAAAGCCCCCTGTGCCCTTCGGGAGGCATTCGATGGGGTTTTTTTTCGATTTCAGGATAATGGCACTTTGGCAAACGTTTGATAGTAAAACGTTAATCTCCCACATAAAAACAATTGGCATTCACTCCTTGAGGCCTGCAGGCACAGGGCCCCCCCCACCAGTGGACGTCTCAAATGAGCCATGATCTAAAGAAATTGCAGTTTGCTGAGGATGGTGGGGAGCTGGGGAGAGATAGCAAGGGGGAGAAATGCCAGATACAGGTGATGGGGAGGAAGGCGGCAAATCACACGGCCACGTGTGTACCTGTGCAACAATCCTGCATGTTCTTCACATGTACCCCAAAACCTAAAATGCAATTAAAAATTAAAAAAAAAAAAATACAGAGAAAATGTGGCACATATACACCACGGAATACTATGCAGCCCTGAAAAAGGATGACTTCATGTTCTTTGCAGGGACATGGATGAACCTGGAAACCATCATTCTCAGCAAACTGACACCAGAAGAGAAATGAAAGTGCTGGCCTGTAATCCCAGCACTTTGGGACGCCGAGGCTGAGCTGGCAGAGGGGAAGTGGAGGCTGAGCTGGCAGAGGGGAAGTGGAGGCTGAGCTGGCAGAGGGGAAGTGGAGGCTGAGCTGGTGGGGGAAGTGGAGGCTGAGCTGGCAGAGGGGAAGTGGAGGCTGAGCTGGTGGGGGAAGTGGAGGCTGAGCTGGTGGGGGAAGTGGAGGCTGAGCTGGCAGAGGGGAAGTGGAGGCTGAGCTGGTGGGGGAAGTGGAGGCTGAGCTGGCGGGGAAGTGGAGGCTGAGCTGGTGGGGGAAGTGGAGGCTGAGCTGGCAGAGGGGAAGTGGAGGCTGAGCTGGCAGAGGGGAAGTGGAGGCTGAGCTGGCAGAGGGGAAGTGGAGGCTGAGCTGGCGGGGGAAGTGGAGGCTGAGCTGGTGGGGGAAGTGGAGGCTGAGCTGGCAGAGGGGAAGTGGAGGCTGAGCTGGTGGGGGAAGTGGAGGCTGAGCTGGCGGGGGAAGTGGAGGCTGAGCTGGCAGAGGGGAAGTGGAGGCTGAGCTGGTGGGGGAAGTGGAGGCTGAGCTGGTGGGGGAAGTGGAGGCTGAGCTGGTGGGGGAAGTGGAGGCTGAGCTGGCAGAGGGGAAGTGGAGGCTGAGCTGGCAGAGGGGAAGTGGAGGCTGAGCTGGCAGAGGGGAAGTGGAGGCTGAGCTGGCGGGGGAAGTGGAGGCTGAGCTGGCGGGGGAAGTGGAGGCTGAGCTGGCAGAGGGGAAGTGGAGGCTGAGCTGGCGGGGAAGTGGAGGCTGAGCTGGCAGAGGGGAAGTGGAGGCTGAGCTGGCAGAGGGGAAGTGGAGGCTGAGCTGGTGGGGGAAGTGGAGGCTGAGCTGGCGGGGGAAGTGGAGGCTGAGCTGGCGGGGGAAGTGGAGGCTGAGCTGGCAGAGGGGAAGTGGAGGCTGAGCTGGCAGAGGGGAAGTGGAGGCTGAGCTGGCAGAGGGGAAGTGGAGGCTGAGCTGGCAGAGGGGAAGTGGAGGCTGAGCTGGCAGAGGGGAAGTGGAGGCTGAGCTGGCGGGGAAGTGGAGGCTGAGCTGGCGGGGAAGTGGAGGCTGAGCTGGCAGAGGGGAAGTGGAGGCTGAGCTGGCGGGGGAAGTGGAGGCTGAGCTGGCAGAGGGGAAGTGGAGGCTGAGCTGGTGGGGGAAGTGGAGGCTGAGCTGGCAGAGGGGAAGTGGAGGCTGAGCTGGCAGAGGGGAAGTGGAGGCTGAGCTGGTGGGGGAAGTGGAGGCTGAGCTGGCAGAGGGGAAGTGGAGGCTGAGCTGGCAGAGGGGAAGTGGAGGCTGAGCTGGCAGAGGGGAAGTGGAGGCTGAGCTGGTGGGGGAAGTGGAGGCTGAGCTGGCAGAGGGGAAGTGGAGGCTGAGCTGGCAGAGGGGAAGTGGAGGCTGAGCTGGTGGGGGAAGTGGAGGCTGAGCTGGCAGAGGGGAAGTGGAGGCTGAGCTGGCAGAGGGGAAGTGGAGGCTGAGCTGGTGGGGGAAGTGGAGGCTGAGCTGGCGGGGGAAGTGGAGGCTGAGCTGGTGGGGGAAGTGGAGGCTGAGCTGGCAGAGGGGAAGTGGAGGCTGAGCTGGCAGAGGGGAAGTGGAGGCTGAGCTGGCGGGGAAGTGGAGGCTGAGACGGTGGCGGCCACCAATAGGGACTCCAGCTGCTTCTCTGCGCTGCCTCTTCTCAGCCTCCTCCCAGCTCTCCCGGCCACACCTCCTCCCTCCCCACCCCCTCCCTCCTCCCTCCTCCTCTCCTTCCTTCCCCTACCCTCCCTCCTCTCCTTCCTCCCCTCCCCTCTGCCCCTCACTCTCCTTACACCCTCCCTCCTCTCCTTCCTCCTCCTCCTCCTCCCTCCCTCCTCCTTTCCTCCCTCCTCCTCCCTCCTCTCCTTCCTCCCCTCCTTCCTCCCCTCCCTCCTCTCCTTCCTCCCCTCCCTTCCTCCCCTCCCTCCTGTCCTTCCCTCTCCTCCTCCCCTCACTCCTTGCCCTCACCTCCTTCCTCCCTCCTCCCTTTCCTCCTCTCCCCCTCCTTCACCTCTCCCCACCCCTCCCATCTCCCCTCAAGTCCTTCTCCTCCCTTCCTTACTCTCCCCTCCTTTCTCTCTCTCCTCCACTCCCTTCCCTCCCTCCCTTCCTCCCCTCCCTTCCTCCTCTCCCCTCCTTCACCTCTCCCCACCCCTCCCATCTCCCCTCAAGTCCTTCTCCTCCCTTCCTTACTCTCCCCTCCTTTCTCTTCTCTCCTCCACTCCCTTCCCTCCCTCCCTTCCTCCTTCGTTCTCCTTCCTTCCCTCCCTCCCTCCTCCCTCCCCCCTCCTCCCCTCCTTTCCCTCCCCTCTCAATGTGGTTTTGATTTGCATCTCTCTAATGACCAGTGAAGATTTGAATAATTCAAAACAAACAGAAATTAAGTCTTGGGAGAGTTCCTGAAACCCCAGTCATGCCTCGTTACTGAATTATTATTATTTTTAATCCTCAGCCACAGAGGATGGTCACAGGCTGATTGACACCCATCGGGTCAGCATTCATCCTGTGCAAAAGCCCCTGTGCCCTTCGGGAGGCATTCGATGGGGTTTTTCGATTTCAGGATAATGGCACTTTGGCAAGCGTTTGATAGTAAAGCGTTAATCTCCACATAAAACAATTGGCATTCACTCCTTGAGGCCTGCAGGCACAGGGCCCCCCACCAGTGGACGTCTCAAATGAGCCATGATCTAAAGAAATTGCAGTTTGCTGAGGATGGTGGGGAGCTGGGGAGAGATAGCAAGGGGAGAAATGCCAGATACAGGTGATGGGGAGGAAGGCGGCAAATCACTGCAACCACGTGTGTACCTGTGCAACAATCCTGCATGTTCTTCACATGTACCCCAAAACCTAAAATGCAATTAAAAATTAAAAAAAAAAAAATACAGAGAAAATGTGGCACATATACACCACGGAATACTATGCAGCCCTGAAAAAGGATGACTTCATGTTCTTTGCAGGGACATGGATGAACCTGGAAACCATCATTCTCAGCAAACTGACACCAGAAGAGGAAATGAAAGTGCTGGCCTGTAATCCCAGCACTTTGGGACGCCGAGGCGGGTGGATCACGAGGTCAAGAGATCGAGACCGTCCTGGTCAACATGGTGAAACCCCGTCTCTACTAAAAATACGAAAAATTAGCTGGGCACGGTGGTGCGTGCCTGTAATCCCAGCTACTCAGGAGGCTGAGGCAGGAGAATTGCCTGAACCCAGGAGGCGGAGGTTGCGGTGAGTCGAGATCGCGCCATTGCACTCCAGCCTGGGTAACAAGAGCGAAACTCCGTCTCAAAAAATAAAGTAAAATAAAATAGAGATACATGACAGATAGATAGATAGACAGATAGATGACAGATAGATCAATAGATAGATAGGAACATAGATGATAGATTGATAGAATGATTGATAGATAGAATGATACATGATAAACAGAATGATAGATAGGTGACAGATCAATACATAGATAGACACATAGATGATAGATAGATTGATAGAATGATTGACAGAATGATAGATGTTAGAATGATTAGATAGATAGACACATAGATAGATACATAGACACATAGATGATAGATTGACAGAACGATAGATAGGTAGACACATAGATAGATACATAGATAGATGACAGATAGATAGATCAATACATAGATAGACACAAAGATGATACATAGATTGATAGAATGAATGATTGATTGACAGATAGAATGATACATGATAAATAGAATGATTGATAGACACATAGATGACAGATAGATCAATAGATAGACACATAGAAGATAGATTGATAGAATGATAGAATGATAGATGATAGACACACAGATAGATAGATAGATAGACACATAGATACATACATAGATAGATAGACACATAGATACATAGATAGACAGGTGACAGATACATCAATACATAGATAGACGCATAGATGATAGATTGATAGATAGATGATAGATAGACACATAGATAGATAGATAGATACATAGACAGGTGACAGATAGATCAATACATAGACACATAGATGATAGATTGACAGAATGATAGATAGGTAGATAGACACATAGATAGATACATAGATAGATGACAGATAGATAGATGAATACATAGATAGACACATAGATGATAGATAGACACATAGATAGATAGATAGATACATAGATAGATAGATAGATACATAGATAGATAGATAGATAGATAGATAGATAGATAGATAGATAGATACATAGATACATAGATAGATAGATAGACAGATAGATAGACATAGATAGATAGATACATAGATAGGTGACAGATAGATAGATGAATACATAGATAGACACATAGATGATACATAGATTGATAGAATGATAGAATGATAGAATGATAGAATGATAGATGATAGACACACAGATAGATAGATAGATAGATAGATAGATAGATAGATAGATAGACATAGATACATAGATAGATAGATAGACAGATAGATAGATAGACAGATAGATACATAGATAGATAGATAGATAGATAGATAGATAGATAGATAGATGATAGATAGACACATAGATAGATAGATAGATACATAGACAGGTGACAGATAGATCAATACATAGACACATAGATGATAGATTGACAGAATGATAGATAGGTAGATAGACACATAGATAGATACATAGATAGATGACAGATAGATAGATGAATACATAGATAGACACATAGATGATAGATAGACACATAGATAGATAGATAGATACATAGATAGATAGATAGATACATAGATAGATAGATAGATAGATAGATAGATAGATACATAGATACATAGATACATAGATAGATAGATAGATAGATAGACACATAGATAGATAGATACATAGATAGGTGACAGATAGATAGATGAATACATAGATAGACACATAGATGATACATAGATTGATAGAATAAATGATTGACAGAATGATACATGATAAAGATACAATGATAGATAGATAGATGATACATAGATAGATGATAGATAGATAGATAGATAGATAGATAGATAGATAGATAGATAGATAGATAGAAAAATTATACAGATGGGCCAGGCGTGGTGGCTCACCCCTATATTCCCAGCACTTTGGGAGGCTGAGGTTCGTGGATCACCTGAGGTCAGGAGTTCGAAACCAGCCAGGCAAACACGGATGGAGAAATCCCATCTCTACTAAAAATACAAAAATCATCCAGGCGTGGTGACGCACACCTGTAGTCCCAGGTGCCCGGGAGGCTGAGGCAGGAGAATCTCTTGAACCCGGGAGGCAGAGGCTGGGGTGAGCAGAGACCGCGCCACTGCACTCCAGCCTGGGCGACGGAGAGAGACTCCGTATCAATAAATAGATAAATAAAATAAAATAAAAGAGATACATGATATTTAGATAAAAGAGAGAACAATTATGCAGATTGGCAGATCAGCCAGGCGTCGTGGCCCACGCGTGTAATCCCGGCGCTTTGTGTGGCCGACGTGGGAATCATTTGAGGTCGTGGGTTCGAGACCAGCGCGTCCAACATGGTGAAACGCCACGTCTACTAAAAAAAAAAAAAAAAAAAAAAATAGCCAGGCGTGGTGCTGGGCGCCCGTCATCCCATCTCCTGGGGAAACTGAGGCAGGAGAGTCGCTTGAACCCTGAAGGCGGAGGCTGCAGTGAGCCAAGATCATGCCACTGGTCTCCGGCAGAATGAAAGTTTTTCTGTACACACACACACAAAAAAAATGAAAAAGAATCAGCAAGGAGGTTTGGGGATCTGGGCACCATCTGTCCGGGATCGCCAGTCTCCTTGACCCCAGGGCTTTTGACATTTTAGACCCCGGGCACGAGCATTCCCACCCCCCCCAAAGTCTCATTATGGGAATTTATTTCCAGGTTTTGCAGTCGGTGGAGGCTCCGTCCTAATTGTTTGTTGCACGTGTCATAAATCTCCCCGGCAATCAGAAGAACACGAGGCAGCCAGCCGGCAATTTCCTCTCCGACAGCGTGGAAATGAAATGAAACGTGTTTTGCACCCCCCTTTCCCCGGCCCCTCGGGCCAGACACCCCCCCCACCCACCCACCCACCCCCGTCCATTCATCTCCTGCAGGAATTTTTAATATTCAGGCGTATCATTTCCATGAGGTCATGTTGGGTTTCTGACTGCAACGGGGATGGCAGCAAAGCAGCCCCCAAGGGGTCCGTTTTTTACCCCGTCTCTGTGGGCAAACTGGTTCTGGGGGGCACCCGTCCGGGTCACCCAAACCCGTCTGCACCCCCAGCCTCGCCGAAACCCCCGTCACCTTCGTAGCCGCCGGCTCAGGGACTGCGCAAAGATGATCAGGAATATATAGGTCGGATGGGGTTCCTGAGGTTCTGCTTGAACAGAGTTGGAACTCGGGGGGCAGTGATGCTAGTTTTCTTTACAAATGACTCCACTCTGGTCACAAAAGTGTGTTGTGGGGACCCAGGGGGTCTCATAGATCCAGGAGAGCCTTGAATTGGAGGTGAATGGCAGGAGAGTGGGCCCGGGTCACACAGACAGTCACACACACAGACACACACAGACACACACAGTCACACAGACACACACAGACACACACAGACACACACAGAGACACACACAGTCACACACAGTCGCACACAGACACACAGACACACAGTCACACAGAGAGACACACAGACACACAGTCACACACAGACACAGTCACACACACAGACACACACACAGTCACACACACAGTCACACAGAGACACACAGTCACACACACAGTCACACACAGAGACACACACAGTCACACACAGTCACACAGTCACACACACAGTCACACACACAGTCACACACACACAGTCACACACACAGTCTCTCCACACACACAGTCACACACACAGTCACACACACACAGTCCCACACACACCCAGGTGGCCCCCGGCTCACATCAAATGCACCGAACCCTTCGGGGTCCACGTGGGCGCCACATTTTCCCCAGGAAGGTCAGGCGGAGTCAGCTTCTAATGCCCTTGTCTAGTTCTCATTGTTTGCACAAGAAATTGGGAACAGATTTTGGCTGTTCCAGAAAAGAAAATTGCTCAGTTTCTTTTTTATTTTATTATGGATTTTTTGAGATTCAGTCTCACCCCGTGTCCCAGGCTGGAGTGAGCTGGTGCAATCTCAGCTCCCTGCGACCTCCGCCTCCTGGGATTTTTAAAAAAATATACATTTTATTGCATTTTAGGTTTTGGGGTACATGTAAAGAACATGCAAGATTGTTACATAGGTGCACACGTGTCAGTGTGATTTGCTGCCTTCCTCCCCATCACTTATATCTGGCATTTCTCCCCATGATCTCTCTCCCCGACTCCCCACCCCCGCTGTCCCTCCCCTATTTCCCCCCAACAGACCCCACTGTGTGGTGCCCCCCTCCCTGTGTCCACGTGTTCTCATTGTTCAACACCCGCCTATGAGTGAGAACGTGGGGTGTCTGATTCTCCGTTCTTGTGTCACTTTGCTGGAAAAGGTAGTTTTATCTAAATTTTCAAATTTCACCAGATAAAATTGTTTTAAATATATATATTTTTAAAGAAAGCAGTTTCTAAACATTGCATATTTCTCTTCATTAAAAAAAAATTATCTGGTCGTAGATGTTAGAACCGTCTCTGTTATTGTGTCGGTTTGCTGAAAAAAGGTACTCTGGTATCCTGCACAGGAAGCCATCCTTTTTCAGGGCTGCATAGTATTCCTCCGCCTCCCGGGTCCTAGTTTAAACCTCACCGTGTCTCCCAGGCTGGAGTGCACGGATATCCTGCACATGTCTGTCTTCTGGAGGCCTCAGTTGTGTTTCCCCAAATTTTTATGCAGCAGCCCCAAGCCCTGGGACCTCAGAACGTGACCGTGTTTGGAGAAAGGGGCTTTGAATGAGATCATTCGCATACAGTGACATCAGGAGGTTAGACTCTGATTGAATAGGCCCGGGATCCTTGTAAGAAGAGGAGGTGAGGTCACAGACACAGAGGGACGACCCTCTGAGCACCCGGGGAGAAGACGGCATCTCCAAGCCCAGGAGAGAGGCCTCAGGTGGGGCCAGCCCTGCCCACACCTGGATCTCGGACGTCCCACCTCCAGGACCGTGGGAGACTCAATATCTGTCCTTTCAAAGCACCCAGTTTGTAATAACTTTTTACAGCCACCCTAAGAGATTCATGGCAGGCCGGATTTCTCAGCGCCTGGTGCAATCCAAAGTTCGAAAAATAGACACCTTGGAAACACTCTTGACCAACGACACAGTCGTGACAAGCTCCCTATGTCATGACTCAGGGAGTCTCCACTGCCAATCCCACTGACACCTCCGTCTGCCAGGAAGGTTCTATTTTCCCTGAGTGTCTCTCTGGCCACAGATCTCAGCCAGCCACGCTCTCCCACTCCGAGAAACACCCGTGGTCACGTGTGGTGGGCTCACACGTGTAATCACAGGACTTTGGGAGGCTGAGACAGGACGGTCGCGTCGGCGCAGGAGTTTCAGACCTCAGGCTGGGCAACATAGCAAGACCCCACCTCTTAAAAAAAAATGAAAATTCCGGGGCATGGTGGTGTGTACCTGTGGTCCCCTACTTGGGAAACTGAGGCAGAAAGATCCCTTGAAACCAGGAGTTCAAGACCTAGGCAACATAGTGAGGCCCTATCAGTACAATTTTTTTTTTTTTTTTTGAGACGAAGTCTCCCTCTTGATCTCAGCTCACAGCAAAGTCTGCCTCCCGGGTTCAAGCAATCCCCCTGTCTCAGCCTCCTGAGTAGCTGGGACTACAGGCGCCCACCACCTCGCCTGCGTAATTTTTTTTTTTTTTTTTTTTAGTAGAGACGGGTTTCACCGTGTTAGCCAGCATGGTCTCGATCTCCTGACCTCATGATCCGCCCGCCTCGGCCTCCCAAAGTGCTGGGATGACAGGCGTCTCTGGTCCCAGCTACTTGGGAGGCTGAGGAGGGAGGATGGCCTCAACCCCTGAGGTCAGGATTGCGGTGAGCCGTGTGTGACTCCTCCCTTGCCCTGCAGCCTGGGTGACAGAGCGAGATTCCATCTCACAGGCAAAGTCGGGCCATGGGGTCACGGTGGGGCGGGTGCAGAGGAAGAGGGGACATCCCCAACTCTGACAAAAACCTCCCAAAAACCACCAGCAACATTCCTTTCCTCCCAAAAGACAGCTTGGAATTGCAGCAGAGAGAAAATTCCTTCCCGGGGAAGGGCTGCCTCTGTGTGGGAGGAGGCGGTGGGGGTCCTCACAAGAGGCTCCGTAATGAGCCCCCTCGATCGGATTCCAGCAATCAGCCCGGAAAATTGTCCCATCTGTCGGAGCAGAAGGAGGGCTGCGGGGTTAGTTTTGGGACAGGGGCCACAGGGAGGTTGCCTTCTGGCTGCAATTACCTGCACACGGCGGGAATCCTGGGGTGCTGTGGGGAGCTGTGGCATCTCATTCCTTTAGAATAGAACGCTCGGAAATTACTAACTTTCTGAGGGCCTGGGGAACACGTGTGAACGCAGCCCGACCGGGACGAGGGCACCCCAGGCCCTCACAGAGTTACTAATTTATTTATTTATCTGGAGAGAGACTCTCCTTCTGTCCCCGAGGCTGGAGTGCAGGGGTGCAATCCCGGCTCACCGCAGCCTCCGCCTCCCAGGTTCAAGCCATTCTCCTGCCTCAGTCTCCCGAGTAGCTGGGACTACAGGAACGCGCCACCACGCCCGGCTAATTTTTTGTGTTTTTAGTAGAGACGGGGTTTCACCATCTTGCCCAGGCTGGTCTCGAACTCCCGACCTCAGCGGATCCACCTGCCCCGGCCTCCCAAAGTGCTGGGATGGCAGGTGTGAGCCACTGAGCCTGGCCACGACGCCCGGCTAGTTTTTTGTGTTTTTACTGGAAATGGGGTTTCACCATGTTGCCCAGGCTGGTCTCGAACTCCCGACCTCAGCTGATCCGCCCGCCTCGGCCTCCCAAAGTGCTGGGGTGGCAGGTGTGAGCCACTGAGCCTGGCCACCACGCCCGGCTAGTTTTTTGTGTTTTTACTGGAAATGGGGTTTCACCATCTTGCCCAGGCTGGTCTCGAACTCCCGACCTCAGCTGATCCGCCTGCCTCGGCCTCCCAGTGCTGGGGTGCCAGGTGTGAGCCACTGAGCCTGGGCACTACGCCCGGCTAGTTTTTGTGTTTTAGTAGAGACGGGGTTTCACCATCTTGCCCAGGCTGGTCTCGAACTCCCGACCTCAGCTGATCCGCCTGCCTCGGCCTCCCAAAGTGCTGGGGTGGCAGGTGTGAGCCACTGAGCCTGGCCACCACGCCCGGCTAGTTTTTGTGTTTTACTGGAAATGGGGTTTCACCATCTTGCCCAGGCTGGTCTCGAACTCCCGAACTCAGCTGATCCGCCTGCCTCGGCCTCCCAAAGTGCTGGGGTGGCAGGTGTGAGCCACTGAGCCTGGCCAGTATGCCCGGCTAATTTTTTGTGTTTTTAGTAGAGACGGGGTTTCACCATCTTGCCCAGGCTGGTCTCGAACTCCCGACCTCAGCTGATCCTCCCGCCCGGCCTCCCTAAGTGCTGGGATGCCAGGTGTGAGCCACTGAGCCTGGCCACGCCCGGCTAGTTTTTGTGTTTTACTGGAAATGGGGTTTCACCATGTTGCCCAGGCTGGTCTCGAACTCCCGACCTCAGCGGATCCGCCCGCCTCGGCCTCCCAAAGTGCTGGGGTGGCAGGTGTGAGCCACTGAGCCTGGCCACTATGCCCGGCTAGTTTTTGTGTTTTACTGGAAATGGGGTTTCACCATCTTGCCCAGGCTGGTCTCGAACTCCCGACCTCAGCTGATCCGCCCGCCTCGGCCTCCCAGTGCTGGGGTGCCAGGTGTGAGCCACTGAGCCTGGCCAGTATGCCCGGCTAGTTTTTGTGTTTTACTGGAAATGGGGTTTCACCATGTTGCCCAGGCTGGTCTCGAACTCCCGACCTCAGCTGATCCGCCCGCCTCGGCCTCCCAAAGTGCTGGGGTGGCAGGTGTGAGCCACTGAGCCTGGCCACCACGCCCGGCTAGTTTTTGTGTTTTACTGGAAATGGGGTTTCACCATCTTGCCCAGGCTGGTCTCGAACTCCCGACCTCAGCTGATCCGCCTGCCTCGGCCTCCCAAGTGCTGGGGTGCCAGGTGTGAGCCACTGAGCCTGGCCAGTATGCCCGGCTAGTTTTTGTGTTTTAGTAGAGACGGGTTTCACCATCTTGCCCAGGCTGGTCTCGAACTCCCGACCTCAGCTGATCCGCCTGCCTCGGCCTCCCAAAGTGCTGGGGTGGCAGGTGTGAGCCACTGAGCCTGGCCACCACGCCCGGCTAGTTTTTGTGTTTTACTGGAAATGGGGTTTCACCATCTTGCCCAGGCTGGTCTCGAACTCCCGAACTCAGCTGATCCGCCTGCCTCGGCCTCCCAAAGTGCTGGGGTGGCAGGTGTGAGCCACTGAGCCTGGCCAGTATGCCCGGCTAATTTTTGTGTTTTAGTAGAGACGGGTTTCACCATCTTGCCCAGGCTGGTCTCGAACTCCGACCTCAGCTGATCCTCCCGCCCGGCCTCCCTAAGTGCTGGGATGCCAGGTGTGAGCCACTGAGCCTGGCCACGCCCGGCTAGTTTTTGTGTTTTACTGGAAATGGGGTTTCACCATGTTGCCCAGGCTGGTCTCGAACTCCCGACCTCAGCGGATCCGCCCGCCTCGGCCTCCCAAAGTGCTGGGGTGGCAGGTGTGAGCCACTGAGCCTGGCCACTATGCCCGGCTAGTTTTTGTGTTTTACTGGAAATGGGGTTTCACCATCTTGCCCAGGCTGGTCTCGAACTCCCGACCTCAGCTGATCCGCCCGCCTCGGCCTCCCAAGTGCTGGGATGGCAGGTGTGAGCCACTGAGCCTGGCCACTATGCCCGGCTAGTTTTTGTGTTTTACTGGAAATGGGGTTTCACCATGTTGCCCAGGCTGGTCTCGAACTCCCGACCTCAGCTGATCCGCCTCGGCCTCCCAAAGTGCTGGGATGGCAGGTGTGAGCCACTGAGCCTGGCCACCACGCCCGGCTAGTTTTTGTGTTTTACTGGAAATGGGGTTTCACCATCTTGCCCAGGCTGGTCTCGAACTCCCGACCTCAGCTGATCCGCCTGCCTCGGCCTCCCAAAGTGCTGGGGTGGCAGGTGTGAGCCACTGAGCCTGGCCACGCCCGGCTAGTTTTTGTGTTTTACTGGAAATGGGGTTTCACCATGTTGCCCAGGCTGGTCTCGAACTCCCGACCTCAGCGGATCCGCCCGCCTCGGCCTCCCAAAGTGCTGGGGTGGCAGGTGTGAGCCACTGAGCCTGGCCACTATGCCCGGCTAGTTTTTTGTGTTTTTACTGGAAATGGGGTTTCACCATCTTGCCCAGGCTGGTCTCGAACTCCCGACCTCAGCTGATCCGCCCGCCTCGGCCTCCCGAAGTGCTGGGATGGCAGGTGTGAGCCACTGAGCCTGGCCACTATGCCCGGCTAGTTTTTGTGTTTTACTGGAAATGGGGTTTCACCATGTTGCCCAGGCTGGTCTCGAACTCCCGACCTCAGCTGATCCGCCTGCCTCGGCCTCCCAAAGTGCTGGGATGGCAGGTGAGCCACTGAGCCTGGCCACCACGCCCGGCTAGTTTTTGTGTTTTACTGGAAATGGGGTTTCACCATCTTGCCCAGGCTGGTCTCAACTCCCGACCTCAGCTGATCCGCCTGCCTCGGCCTCCCAAGTGCTGGGGTGGCAGGTGTGAGCCACTGAGCCTGGCCACGACGCCCGGCTAGTTTTTGTGTTTTACTGGAAATGGGGTTTCACCATGTTGCCCAGGCTGGTCTCGAACTCCCGACCTCAGCTGATCCGCCCGCCTCGGCCTCCCGAAGTGCTGGGATGGCAGGTGTGAGCCACTGAGCTTGGCCACCACGCCCGGCTAGTTTTTGTGTTTTAGTAGAGACGGGTTTCACCATCTTGCCCAGGCTGGTCTCGAACTCCCGACCTCAGGGATTCATCTGCCTCGGCCTCCCGGTGCTGGGATGGCAGGTGTGAGCCACTGAGCCTGGGCACTCGCCCGGCTAGTTTTTGTGTTTTACTGGAAATGGGCTTTCACCATCTTGCCCAGGCTGGTCTCGAACTCCCGACCTCAGCTGATCCGCCCGCCTCGGCCTCGAAGTGCTGGGATGGCAGGTGTGAGCCACTGAGCTTGGCCACTACGCCCGGCTAGTTTTTTGTGTTTTTAGTAGAGACGGGTTTCACCATCTTGCCCAGGCTGGTCTCGAACTCCCGACCTCAGGGGATCTACCTGCGTCGGCTTCCCAAAGTGCTGGGATGGCAGGTGTGAGCCACTGAGCCTGGCCACCACGCCCGGCTAGTTTTTGTGTTTTACTGGAAATGGGGTTTCACCATCTTGCCCAGGCTGGTCTCGAACTCCCGACTCAGCTGATCCGCCTGCCTCGGCCTCCCAAAGTGCTGGGGTGGCAGGTGTGAGCCACTGAGCCTGGGCACCACGCCCGGCTAGTTTTTGTGTTTTACTGGAAATGGGATTTCACCATCTTGCCCAGGCTGGTCTCGAACTCCCGACCTCAGCTGATCCGCCTGCCTCGGCCTCCCAAAGTGCTGGGGTGGCAGGTGTGAGCCACTGAGCCTGGCCACTACGCCCGGCTAATTTTTGTGTTTTACTGGAAATGGGGTTTCACCATCTTGCCCAGGCTGGTCTCGAACTCCCGACCTCAGCGGATCCGCCCGCCTCGGCCTCCCAAAGTGCTGGGATGACAGATCTGGCCTGCACCGTACGTCCCCGCCCCCACACCCCAGACACAAAAACTTAACTGCTTAAAAGAAAAAGGCAAAGATTTGAGGGTTTTGTGAGCGACTAACTCCGCCCGGCTCGTAAACGCTGAACAGACAGGGCAGACCCCCAGACGCCTGGGACCCCATACACAGACCCCAGAAGGAAAACGTTTACTCTGAGCGACTAAATCATTATGAAACCAGACACACACAGACACACACACAGACACACACACACACACAGACACACACACAGACACACAGACACACACACACACACAGACACACACACACACAGACACACACACACACACACAGACACACACACAGACACACAGACACACAGACACACACACACACAGACACACACACACAGAGACACACACAGACACACACACAAACACACAGACACACAGACACACACACACACACAGACACACACACACAGACACACACACACACAGACACACACACACAGACACACACACAGACACACACACAAACACACACACAGACACACACAGACACACACACAGACACACACACAGACACACACACAGACACACACACAGACACACAGAGACACACAGACACACACAAACACACACACAGACACACACAGACAGACACACAGACACACACAGACACACAGACACACACACACACACACAGACACACACACAGACACACACACAGACACACACACACAGACACACAGACACAGACACACACACACACAGACACAGACACACAGACCAGACAGGGTCCTGCCCACATTCTTGAGGAGCCCCAGATGCAAGAGTGACGGGACCTGCGAATTCAACGGGTTTCCACGTCCACTTCCACCCTGGGGAGCATCTGATTTGAAATTATAAGTGGCCGATGTCACTTTGGAAAGCATTGGCCCTCTGGTGTCACCAGAGCGGGAGGATCGCTTGAACCCGGAGGCGGAGGCTGCGTGAGCCGAGATCGCGCCATCGCACTCCAGCCTGGGCGACGAGGCGAAACTCAGACACACACACACACACACACACACACACACACACACAGTGTTGCCTGTCATCCCAGCACTTTGGGAGGCTGAGGCGGGTGGATCACCTGAGGTCGGGAGTTCGAGACCAGCCTGGCCGACAGGGTGAAACCTTCTGTCTCCTAAAATATTCAAAATTAGCCAGGCGTGGTGGAGGGTGCCTGT
>CM038398.1:2948367-3068367 GCA_021498475.1 Saguinus midas
TACTGGAAATGGGGTTTCACCATCTTGCCCAGGCTGGTCTCGAACTCCCGACCTCAGCGGATCCACCTGCCCCGGCCTCCCAAAGTGCTGGGATGGCAGGTGTGAGCCACTGAGCCTGGCCACGACGCCCGGCTAGTTTTTTGTGTTTTTACTGGAAATGGGGTTTCACCATGTTGCCCAGGCTGGTCTCGAACTCCCGACCTCAGCTGATCCGCCCGCCTCGGCCTCCCAAAGTGCTGGGGTGGCAGGTGTGAGCCACTGAGCCTGGCCACCACGCCCGGCTAGTTTTTTGTGTTTTTACTGGAAATGGGGTTTCACCATCTTGCCCAGGCTGGTCTCGAACTCCCGACCTCAGCTGATCCGCCTGCCTCGGCCTCCCGAAGTGCTGGGGTGCCAGGTGTGAGCCACTGAGCCTGGCCAGTATGCCCGGCTAGTTTTTTGTGTTTTTAGTAGAGACGGGGTTTCACCATCTTGCCCAGGCTGGTCTCGAACTCCCGACCTCAGCTGATCCGCCTGCCTCGGCCTCCCAAAGTGCTGGGGTGGCAGGTGTGAGCCACTGAGCCTGGCCACCACGCCCGGCTAGTTTTTTGTGTTTTTACTGGAAATGGGGTTTCACCATCTTGCCCAGGCTGGTCTCGAACTCCCGAACTCAGCTGATCCGCCTGCCTCGGCCTCCCAAAGTGCTGGGGTGGCAGGTGTGAGCCACTGAGCCTGGCCAGTATGCCCGGCTAATTTTTGTGTTTTAGTAGAGACGGGGTTTCACCATCTTGCCCAGGCTGGTCTCGAACTCCCGACCTCAGCTGATCCTCCCGCCCCGGCCTCCCTAAGTGCTGGGATGCCAGGTGTGAGCCACTGAGCCTGGCCACGACGCCCGGCTAGTTTTTTGTGTTTTTACTGGAAATGGGGTTTCACCATGTTGCCCAGGCTGGTCTCGAACTCCCGACCTCAGCGGATCCGCCCGCCTCGGCCTCCCAAAGTGCTGGGATGACAGATGTGAGCCACTGAGCCTGGCCACTATGCCCGGCTAGTTTTTGTGTTTTACTGGAAATGGGGTTTCACCATCTTGCCCAGGCTGGTCTCGAACTCCCGACCTCAGCTGATCCGCCCGCCTCGGCCTCCCGAAGTGCTGGGATGGCAGGTGTGAGCCACTGAGCCTGGCCACTATGCCCGGCTAGTTTTTTGTGTTTTTACTGGAAATGGGGTTTCACCATGTTGCCCAGGCTGGTCTCGAACTCCCGACCTCAGCTGATCCGCCTGCCTCGGCCTCCCAAAGTGCTGGGATGGCAGGTGTGAGCCACTGAGCCTGGCCACCACGCCCGGCTAGTTTTTGTGTTTTACTGGAAATGGGGTTTCACCATCTTGCCCAGGCTGGTCTCGAACTCCGACCTCAGCTGATCCGCCTGCCTCGGCCTCCCAAGTGCTGGGGTGGCAGGTGTGAGCCACTGAGCCTGGCCACGACGCCCGGCTAGTTTTTGTGTTTTACTGGAAATGGGGTTTCACCATGTTGCCCAGGCTGGTCTCGAACTCCCGACCTCAGCTGATCCGCCCGCCTCGGCCTCCCGAAGTGCTGGGATGGCAGGTGTGAGCCACTGAGCTTGGCCACCACGCCCGGCTAGTTTTTGTGTTTTAGTAGAGACGGGTTTCACCATCTTGCCCAGGCTGGTCTCGAACTCCCGACCTCAGGGGATTCATCTGCCTCGGCCTCCCGAAGTGCTGGGATGGCAGGTGTGAGCCACTGAGCCTGGGCACTACGCCCGGCTAGTTTTTTGTGTTTTTACTGGAAATGGGCTTTCACCATCTTGCCCAGGCTGGTCTCGAACTCCCGACCTCAGCTGATCCGCCCGCCTCGGCCTCCCGAAGTGCTGGGATGGCAGGTGTGAGCCACTGAGCTTGGCCACTACGCCCGGCTAGTTTTTGTGTTTTTAGTAGAGGCGGGGTTTCTCCACGTTGCTCAGGCTGGTCTCGAACTCCCGACCTCAGGGGATCTACCTCGTCGGCTTCCCAAAGTGCTGGGATGGCAGGTGTGAGCCACTGAGCCTGGCCACCACGCCCGGCTAGTTTTTGTGTTTTACTGGAAATGGGGTTTCACCATCTTGCCCAGGCTGGTCTCGAACTCCCGATCTCAGCGGATCCACCTGCCCGGCCTCCCAAAGTGCTGGGGTGGCAGGTGTGAGCCACTGAGCCTGGGCACTCGCCCGGCTAGTTTTTGTGTTTTACTGGAAATGGGATTTCACCATCTTGCCCAGGCTGGTCTCGAACTCCCGACCTCAGCTGATCCGCCTGCCTCGGCCTCCCAAAGTGCTGGGGTGGCAGGTGTGAGCCACTGAGCCTGGCCACTACGCCCGGCTAATTTTTTGTGTTTTTACTGGAAATGGGGTTTCACCATCTTGCCCAGGCTGGTCTCGAACTCCCGACCTCAGCGGATCCGCCCGCCCCGGCCTCCCAAAGTGCTGGGATGACAGATCTGGCCTGCACCGTACGTCCCCCGCCCCCCCACACCCCAGACACAAAAACTTAACTGCTTAAAAAAGAAAAAGGCAAAGATTTGAGGGTTTTGTGAACGACTAACTCCGCCCGGCTCGGTAAACGCTGAACAGACAGGGCAGACCCCCAGACGGGGACCCCATACACAGACCCCCAGAAGGAAAACGTTTACTCTGAGCGACTAAATCATTATGAAACCAGACACACACACAGACACACACACAGACACACACACACAGACACACACACACACAGACACACACACAGACACACACACACACACAGACACACACACACACAGACACACACACACACACACAGACACACACACACACAGACACACACACACAGACACACACACAGACACACACACACACAGACACACACACACAGAGACACACACAGACACACACACACACACACAGACACACAGACACACACACACACACACAGACACACACACAGACACACACACACAGACACACACACACAGAGACACACACAGACACACACACAGACACACACACACAGACACACACAGACACACACACACAGACACACACACACACACACAGACACACAGACACACACACACACACAGACACACACACACACACACACACAGACACACACAGACACAGACACACACACACACACACACACAGACACACACAGACACACACACACAGACACACACACACACACACACACACACACACACACAGACACACACAGACACACACACACACAGACACACACACAGACACACACAGACACACACACACAGACCCCCAGAAGGAAAACGTTTACTCCGAGCGACTAAATCATTATGAAACCAGACAGGGTCCTGCCCACATTCCTTGAGGAGCCCCAGATGCAAAGAGTGACGGGACCTGCGAATTCAACGGGTTTCCCACGTCCACTTCCACCCTGGGAAGGCATCTGATTTGAAATTATAAGTGGCGATGTCACTTTGGGGAACGCATCCGCCGTGCGTGGCCTCTGGTGTCACCAGAGCGGGAGGATCGCTTGAACCCGGGAGGCGGAGGCTGCCGTGAGCCGAGATCGCGCCATCGCACTCCAGCCTGGGCGGCGAGCGAAACTCAGACACACACACACACACACACACACACACACACACACAGTGTTGCCTGTCATCCCAGCACTTTGGGAGGCTGAGGCAGGAGGATCGCCTGAGGTCAGGAGTTCGAGACCAGCCTGCCCCACATGGAGAAATCCCATCTTTTTAAAAAAAAGACAAACAGACTGAATTGGAGGCTCTTCTCTTTGGAGGTGATGTAGAAGGTGGCAATTGACTCGGAGGCCGGGCTTTGGGAGGCCAAAGTGCTGGGATTACAGGCCGAGGTGGGCGGATCACGAGGTCAGGAGTTCGAGACCAGTCTGACCAACATAGTGAAACCCCATCTCTACTTAAAATAAAAATAACTGCCAGCATGTGCTCACACCTGTAATCCCAGCACTTTGGAAAACTGAGGTGGGCGGATCATGAGGTCAGGAGTTCAAGACCACCCTGGCCGATATGGTGAAACCCGTCTCTACTAAAAACATAAAAATTAGCCGGGCAAGGTGGCGGTGCCTGTAGTCCCAGCTGCTCAGGAGGCTGAGGCGGGAGGATCCTTGAACCCAGGAGGTGGAGGTGGCAGTGAGCCGGGATTGCACCCTGCCCTCCAGCCTGGGTGACAGAGGAAGACTCTGTCTAAAAAAGAAGCTGCCATCTAAGACTACGGGCTCGCCCTTGAATTCTTTCCTGGGTGGAGAGAAGAACCGTCCCAGGCTAGGCTGTCATTGGGGCCCCACCTGCCTGGCATCACAGGTGTGAGTATCTCAGGTGCAAAGGGTCCTAGAGAGAATCCGTTAAAGAATGCGAGGCCAGGTGTGGAGGCTCATGCCTGCAATCCTTGCATTTTTGGAGGCCGAGGCGGCTGGATCGCCTGAGGTCAGGAGTTCGAGACCAGCCTGGCCGACAGGGTGAAACCTTCTGTCTCCTAAAATATTCAAAATTAGCCAGGCGTGGTGGAGGGTGCCTGTAATCCCAGCACTTTGGGAGGCTGAGGCAGGAGAATCGCTTGAACCCGGGAGGCGGAGGCTGCCGTGAGCCGAGATCGCGCCATCGCACTCCAGCCTGGGCGACAAGAGCGAAAGTCAGTCACACACACACACACACACACACACACACACACACACAGACAGACACACACACACACACACACAAAGTCTCGCCTGGAATCCCAGCACATTTGTTTTAGGTCCACGGTTACCCGTGTGGGTTTCTTACGTGGGAGGAAGTACCCAGTGTTGAGTGTCCAAAATCTCTGGTGGACCCCCAAAACACATCCTTCAGTGTGGATCTGCTCTGACGGATCCCCAAACACACATCCTTCAGTGTGGATCTGGTGTGACGGACCCCCAAAACACACATCCTTCAGTGTGGATCCGGTCTGACGGATCCCCAAAACACATCCTTCAGTGTGGATCTGGTGTGACGGACCCCCAAAACACACATCCTTCAGTGTGGATCTGCTCTGACGGACCCCCAAACACACATCCTTCAGTGTGGATCTGCTCTGACGGACCCCCCAAAACACACATCCTTCAGTGTGGATCTGCTCTGACGGACCCCCCAAAACACACATCCTTCAGTGTGGATCTGGTGTGACGGACCCCCCAAAACACACATCCTTCAGTGTGGATCTGGTGTGACGGACCCCAAACACACATCCTTCAGTGTGGATCTGGTGTGACGGACCCCAAACACACATCCTTCAGTGTGGATCTGGTCTGACGGACCCCCAAACACACATCCTTCAGTGTGGATCTGCTCTGACGGACCCCCAAACACACATCCTTCAGTGTGGATCTGCTCTGACGGACCCCCAAACACACATCCTTCAGTGTGGATCTGCTCTGACGGACCCCCAAACACACATCCTTCAGTGTGGATCTGCTCTGACGGACCCCCAAACACACATCCTTCAGTGTGGATCTGGTCTGACGGACCCCCAAACACACATCCTTCAGTGTGGATCTGCTCTGACGGACCCCCAAACACACATCCTTCAGTGTGGATCTGGTCTGACGGACCCCCAAACACACATCCTTCAGTGTGGATCTGCTCTGACGGACCCCAAAACACACATCCTTCAGTGTGGATCTGGTCTGGCGGACCCCAAAACACACATCCTTCAGTGTGGATCTGCTCTGACGGACCCCAAAACACACATCCTTCAGTGTGGATCTGCTCTGACGGACCCCAAAACACACATCCTTCAGTGTGGATCTGCTCTGACGGACCCCAAAACACACATCCTTCAGTGTGGATCTGCTCTGTGGACCCCCAAAACACACATCCTTCAGTGTGGATCTGCTCTGACGGACCCCAAAACACACATCCTTCAGTGTGGATCTGGTCTGGCGGACCCCAAAACACACATCCTTCAGTGTGGATCTGCTCTGACGGACCCCAAAACACACATCCTTCAGTGTGGATCTGCTCTGACGGACCCCAAAACACACATCCTTCAGTGTGGATCTGCTCTGACGGACCCCAAAACACACATCCTTCAGTGTGGATCTGCTCTGACGGACCCCAAAACACACATCCTTCAGTGTGGATCTGCTCTGACGGACCCCCCAAAACACACATCCTTCAGTGTGGATCTGGTGTGACGGACCCCCGAAAACACACATCCTTCAGTGTGGATCTGGTCTGACGGACCCCCCAAAACACACATCCTTCAGTGTGGATCTGCTCTGACGGACCCCCCAAAACACACATCCTTCAGTGTGGATCTGGTGTGACGGACCCCCCAAAACACACATCCTTCAGTGTGGATCTGCTCTGACGGACCCCCCAAAACACACATCCTTCAGTGTGGATCCGGTCTGACGGACCCCCCAAAACACACATCCTTCAGTGTGGATCTGCTCTGACGGACCCCCCAAAACACACATCCTTCAGTGTGGATCTGCTCTGACGGACCCCCCAAAACACACATCCTTCAGTGTGGATCTGGTCTGACGGACCCCCCAAAACACACATCCTTCAGTGTGGATCTGGTCTGACGGACCCCCCAAAACACACATCCTTCAGTGTGGATCCGGTCTGACGGACCCCCCAAAACACACATCCTTCAGTGTGGATCCGGTCTGACGGACCCCCAAAACACACATCCTTCAGTGTGGATCTGGTCTGACGGACCCCCCAAAACACACATCCTTCAGTGTGGATCTGCTCTGACGGACCCCCCAAAACACACATCCTTCAGTGTGGATCTGCTCTGACGGACCCCCAAAACACATATCCTTCAGTGTGGATCTGCTCTGACGGATCCCCAAAACACACATCCTTCAGTGTGGATCCGGTCTGACGGACCCCCAAAACACACATCCTTCAGTGTGGATCTGGTCTGACGGACCCCAAAACACATCCTTCAGTGTGGATCCGTCTGACGGATCCCCAAAACACACATCCTTCAGTGTGGATCTGCTCTGACGGACCCCCCAAAACACACATCCTTCAGTGTGGATCTGCTCTGACGGACCCCCCAAAACACACATCCTTCAGTGTGGATCTGCTCTGACGGACCCCCCAAAACACACATCCTTCAGTGTGGATCTGCTCTGACGGATCCCCAAAACACATCCTTCAGTGTGGATCTGGTCTGACGGACCCCCAAAACACACATCCTTCAGTGTGGATCTGGTCTGACGGATCCCCAAAACACACATCCTTCAGTGTGGATCCGCTCTGACGGACCCCCAAAACACACATCCTTCAGTGTGGATCTGGTCTGACGGACGCCCAAAACACACATCCTTCAGTGTGGATCTGCTCTGACGGACCCCCCAAAACACACATCCTTCAGTGTGGATCCGTCTGACGGATCCCCAAAACACACATCCTTCAGTGTGGATCTGGTCTGACGGACCCCCCAAAACACACATCCTTCAGTGTGGATCCGGTCTGACGGACCCCCCAAAACACACATCCTTCAGTGTGGATCTGGTCTGACGGACCCCCCAAAACACACATCCTTCAGTGTGGATCTGGTCTGACGGACCCCCCAAAACACACATCCTTCAGTGTGGATCTGGTCTGACGGACCCCCCAAAACACACATCCTTCAGTGTGGATCCGTCTGACGGACCCCCAAAACACATCCTTCAGTGTGGATCCGGTCTGACGGATCCCCAAAACACACATCCTTCAGTGTGGATCTGCTCTGACGGATCCCCAAAACACACATCCTTCAGTGTGGATCTGCTCTGGACCCCCAAAACACATCCTTCAGTGTGGATCTGGTCTGACGGACCCCCAAAACACACATCCTTCAGTGTGGATCTGTCTGACGGACCCCCAAAACACACATCCTTCAGTGTGGATCTGCTCTGACGGACCCCCCAAAACACACATCCTTCAGTGTGGATCTGCTCTGACGGACCCCCCAAAACACACATCCTTCAGTGTGGATCCGTCTGACGGACCCCCAAAACACACATCCTTCAGTGTGGATCCGTCTGACGGACCCCCAAAACACACATCCTTCAGTGTGGATCTGGTCTGACGGACCCCCCAAAACACACATCCTTCAGTGTGGATCTGGTCTGACGGACCCCCAAAACACACATCCTTCAGTGTGGATCTGGTCTGACGGACCCCCCAAAACACACATCCTTCAGTGTGGATCTGCTCTGACGGACCCCCCAAAACACACATCCTTCAGTGTGGATCTGCTCTAGCGGACCCCCAAAACACACATCCTTCAGTGTGGATCTGCTCTGGACCCCCAAAACACACATCCTTCAGTGTGGATCTGCTCTGGACCCCCAAAACACATCCTTCAGTGGATCTGCTCTGGACCCCCAAAACACACATCCTTCAGTGGATCTGGTGACGGACCCCCAAAACACACATCCTTCAGTGTGGATCTGCTCTGGACCCCCAAACACACATCCTTCAGTGTGGATCTGGTCTAGCGGACCCCCAAAACACACATCCTTCAGTGTGGATCTGCTCTGGACCCCCAAAACACACATCCTTCAGTGTGGATCTGCTCTGACGGACCCCCAAAACACATCCTTCAGTGGATCCGGTCTGACGGACCCCCAAAACACACATCCTTCAGTGTGGATCTGCTCTGGACCCCCAAAACACATCCTTCAGTGTGGATCTGCTCTGGACCCCCAAAACACACATCCTTCAGTGTGGATCTGCTCTGTGGACCCCCAAAACACACATCCTTCAGTGGATCTGCTCTGACGGACCCCAAAACACACATCCTTCAGTGTGGATCTGCTCTGTGGACCCCCAAAACACACATCCTTCAGTGTGGATCTGGTCTGACGGACCCCCAAAACACACATCCTTCAGTGTGGATCTGCTCTGACGGACCCCCAAAACACACATCCTTCAGTGTGGATCTGCTCTGACGGACCCCAAAACACATCCTTCAGTGTGGATCCGGTCTGACGGACCCCCAAAACACACATCCTTCAGTGTGGATCTGCTCTGACGGACCCCAAAACACACACATCCTTCAGTGTGGATCTGCTCTGACGGACCCCCAAAACACATCCTTCAGTGTGGATCTGGTCTAGCGGACCCCCAAAACACACATCCTTCAGTGGATCTGCTCTGTGGACCCCCAAAACACATCCTTCAGTGTGGATCCGCTCTGACGGACCCCAAAACACATATCCTTCAGTGTGGATCGGTCTGACGGACCCCCAAAACACATCCTTCAGTGTGGATCTGCTCTGACGGACCCCCAAAACACACATCCTTCAGTGTGGATCCGCTCTGACGGACCCCCAAAACACATATCCTTCAGTGTGGATCTGCTCTGGCGGACCCCCAAAACACATCCTTCAGTGTGGATCTGCTCTGTGGACCCCCAAAACACACATCCTTCAGTGTGGATCTGGTCTGACGGACCCCCAAAACACATCCTTCAGTGTGGATCTGCTCTGGCGGACCCCCAAAACACACATCCTTCAGTGTGGATCCGGTCTGGCGGATCCCCAAAACACATCCTTCAGTGTGGATCCGCTCTGACGGACCCCCAAAACACACATCCTTCAGTGTGGATCTGGTCTGACGGACCCCAAAACACATCCTTCAGTGGATCTGCTCTGGACCCCCAAAACACACATCCTTCAGTGTGGGGCTACTGAAAAAAAAAAAATTAGGATGCAAACATTTGAACGTGAACGAGATGGCGTCACAAACACTCAGCCCCGTGACTCCATGTCCCCCGCCTATTTTAAGGCCACTCATAACACAAGGTCTATGAGAATATCCAGCCTCCGCGCACCCAATGTCTAATGGCAAAGCCCATCATTTTGACGAATTATGACTATTTATTATCCATCATTAGAAAGAAAACAACTTGAGATTTATTATGGCATTCCAGCTGCAACGAAGGAATTGAAACAGACAGGTCTCCTTGCTTTTCTGTCTAGACAATAGGCAGTGGCGTTTTGATACCCTTCCCACCTGTCACTTTTATACCCAGCTCATGTATCCTGCAGCTCGGATTCATTCCGCTTGTTACCGCCTTGCCTGCTGAGTACGGCCAGCCTTCCATTCTTAAATATGAAGACTTCTATTCTCCAACAAACCTCATCAGAGAATAATGAGGTGCCCCAGGGATCGTCCACTTTCTACCCATCAGCTGCCGATGCCACCGTATTATATTCACCTGACTTCTTTTGAGGACAGGGTTTCTGAGTTTTAGTCATTGCCGTGTACTTATCCCAAGGTCTTCTCACAGCTGAAGACCCTGCAGAAGAGGCCGGCTCGGGGTTTCGTCACTCCAGCAATATTAACACTGACACTGTATTCGTCAGCGCGTGCCGCTATAACAAAATACCACAGACCGGACGTCGGAAACTGGAATGAGAGGGTAGTTGGGTTCCTGGCTTGCATGTGGCTGCCTTGTAACTGTATCTTCACATGATAGGATTAGCTTCATGGACACGCCTGGTCATGCTCAGGCAAGTCTCACCTTTCGGCACATGTTTTTCCTTATTTAGACACGTTACTGCTTACTGAGCTTTTAAGCAAGTAACGTCCTCCCTTCCTGTGTTCCCCCTTGCGTTTAACTATTTAGAAACGTTTTATGTATTTGTTTATTTATTTATTTTGAGACAGACTCTCGCTCTGTTTCCAGGCACCAGGCCGGAGTGCAGTGGCACGATCTCAGCTCACTGCCACGTCCGCTTCGCGGGTTCAAGCGATTCTCCTGCCACAGCCTCCCGAGTAGCTGGGACTGCAGGCGCACGCCACCACGCCCAGCAAATTTTTGTATTTTTTTTTTTTTAAGTACAATTGGAGTTTCACCATGTCGGCCGGGATGGTCTGGATCTCCTGACCTCATGATCTGCCCACCTTAGCCTCCCGAAGTGCTGGGATTACGGGCTTGAGCCACTGCATCTGGCCATGTGACTCCTGCGTTTCATAGGCACAAAAGTTTGCCCATCATCAAACACAAGCTCTCTTTTCTGGAACGTTTCCTTCCATATTCCAGAAATAATCTGGAATATTTCCTTCCAGGACACCACATGCAGTGGTTCACATCCGTCATCCCAGCATCTTGGGATCCAAGATGGGAGGATTGCTTAAACCCAGGAGTTCAACAGAAGTCTGGGCAACCTAGGGAGACTCTGTCCCCGCAAAAATTTAAAATCTAAACCACACATGGGGTTGCACATCAGTCACTCCAGGTACTCAGGAGGCTGAGGCAGGAGCATCACTTGAGCCATGATTGTGCCACTCCAGCCTGGGTGACAGAGCGAGACTCTGTCTCAAAATAAATGAATGAATTAAACAACTGTCCATAAAATTGAGGCCTGTGAAAGGTGTCTTTCTCTGTGAAAAAAAAATAACAATATTTCCTTACAAAATGCAAGACC
This sequence comes from Saguinus midas, assembly GCA_021498475.1. Lineage (NCBI taxonomy): Eukaryota > Metazoa > Chordata > Mammalia > Primates > Cebidae > Saguinus > Saguinus midas. The sequence continues at coordinate 2,959,786 of CM038398.1, forward strand.
TGGGCTTCTACAAGATATCACCTCCAAGGAAATTTCTTCTCTTTTTATTTATTTAATTTTTTTTTTTTTTTGAGATGGAGACTCACTCCTGCTCAGCCAGGAGTGCCGTGGCATGATCTCGGCTCACTGCAGCCTCCCAAGTTCAACAGATTCTCCTGCCTCAGCCTCCCTAGTAGCTGGGATTACAGGCGCGCCACCATGCCCAGATAATGTTTGTATTTTTAGTAGAGACGGGTTTCGGCATGTTGGCCGGGACGGTCTCGAACTCACGACCTCAGGTGATCTGCCCGCCTCAGCCTCCCTAGTAGCTGGGATTACAGGCACCTGCCACCATGCTCAGTTAATTTTTGTATTTTTAGTAGAGACGGGTTTCACCATGTTGGTCAGGCTGGTCTCAAACTCCTGACCTCAGGTGATCCACCTGCCTCAGCCTCCCACAGTGCTGGGATTACGGGCTTGAGCCACTGCATCTGGCCATGTGACTCCTGCTTCATAGGCACAAAAGTTTGCCCATCATCAAACACAAGCTCTCTTTTCTGAACGTTTCCTTCCATATTCCAGAAATAATCTGGAATATTTCCTTCCAGGACACCACATGCAGTGGCTCACATCGTCATCCCAGCATCTTGGGATCCAAGATGGGAGGATTGCTTAAACCCAGGAGTTCAACAGAAGTCTGGGCAACCTAGGGAGACTCTGTCCCGCAAAAATTTAAAATCTAAACCACACATGGGGTTGCACATCAGTCACCCAGGTACTCAGGAGGCTGAGGCAGGAGCATCAGTTGAGCCATGATTGTGCCACTCCAGCCTGGGTGACAGAGCGAGACTCTGTCTCAAAATAAATGAATGAATTAAACAACTGTCCATAAAATTGAGGCCTGTGAAGGTGTCTTTCTCTGTGAAAAAAAATCACAATATTTCCTTACAAAATGCAAGACCTGGGCTTCTACAAGATATCACCTCCAGGAAATTTCTTCTCTTTATTTAATTTTTTTTTTTTTTGAGATGGAGACTCACTCCTGCTCAGCCAGGAGTGCCGTGGCATGATCTCGGCTCACTGCAGCCTCCCAAGTTCAACAGATTCTCCTGCCTCAGCCTCCCTAGTAGCTGGGATTACAGGCGCGTGCCACCATGCCCAGATAATGTTTGTATTTTTAGTAGAGACGGGTTTCGGCATGTTGGCCGGGACGGTCTCGAACTCACGACCTCAGGTGATCTGCCCACCTCAGCCTCCCTAGTAGCTGGGATTACAGGCGCCTGATACCATGCTCAGTTAATTTTTGTATTTTTAGTAGAGACGCGGTTTCACCATGTTGGCCAGGCTGGTCTCAAACTCCTGACCTCAGGTGATCCACCTGCCTCAGCCTCCCACAGTGCTGGCATTATACGCATAAGTCACCATGCGTCACTGTAAATTTTTTAAAAATTTAAATGAGCCCGTCTCTACTAAAAATACAAAAAATTAGCTGGGCACGGTGGTGCGTGCCTGTAATCCCAGCTACTCGGGAGGCTGAGGCAGGAGAATTGCCTGAACCCGGGAGGCGGAGGCTGCGGTGAGCCGAGATCGCGCCATTGCACTCCAGCCTGGGTGACAAGAGCGAAACTCCGTCTCAAATTTTAAAAAGAAAAGAAGAAATAACAGTAATAGGCCAGGAGCAGTGGCTCACGCCTGTCATCCCAGCACTTTGGGAGGCAGAGGGAGGTGGATCATTTGAGGTCAGGAGTTCGAGACCAGCCTGGTCAGCATGGTGAAACCCGTCTCTACTAAAAATACAAAAATTAGCTGGGCATGGTGGCGCGTGCCTGTAATCCCAGCTACTCGGGAGGCTGAGGCAGGAGAATTGCCTGAACCCAGGAGGCGGAGGTTGCGGTGAGCCGAGATCGCGCCATTGCACTCCAGCCTGGGCGACAAGAGCGAAACTCCGTCTCAAAATAAATGAATGAATGAATTAAACAACCGTCCATAAAATTGAGGCCTGTGAAAAGTCACATGCGTTTTTGGTGAACTCTTGTGCACAGACTTTTCCAGAAAAGGAATTATTTGCTTAAAAGGGAGAAGTCATTTATGTCTACCAAAAACTAATAGTGTTTTTTGCTGGTTATTTATTTATTTATTTATTGAGACAGAGTCTCGCTCTGTCCCCAGGCTGGAGTGCAATGGCGCGATCTCAGCTCAGTGCAGCCTCCGCCTCCCGGGTTCAGCGATTCTCCTGCCTCAGCCTCCCGAGTAGCTGGGATTACAGGCACCTGCCACCATGCAGGGCTAATTTTTGTATTTTAGTAGAGACGGGTTTCACCATGTTGGCCAGGCTGGTCTCGAACTCCTGACCTCAGGTGATCCGCCCGCCTCGGCCTCCCAAGTGCTGGGATTACAGGCATGAGCCACCTCAGCTGGCCTGTTTTTTTTTTTTTGTTTTTCCTACAAAGATGTTCTTCTCCAGCGTTTCATAAATTCAAAGTCCTTGTTTTCTGTGTTCGAAGCTGTGCACAGTTTCATGTGACCTCCTCAAAATGTGCCTTTTTTTTTTTCTTTTTCATTTTCTTTCAATTTTTCTGGAAACAGGATTCCAAGGTCACGCTTACGTTTTTGTCACGGCCAAAACAGACCTCGGTCTGCGTGAAACGACCCGCTTCTCTTATGTTTTATGATTGATTATTATTTTAAAGACCTCCCGAGGAGCTGCATGAACAGTTAATTATTTATAGATTAAACAGCATTGACACTAATTAACACTGTTGTACTTGTGGCTGGCTACGGCTGCTGGCTTTGAAGTTCGTCTGATGTGGCATTTTGGGAATTCCATCCGCCCTTAGAGTTGGCACAGTTTTGGAACTGGGAACCTGTGTTTCCAAGCAATTATCTAATGGGCTGCGATGGTGTCTGTCTGTTATCTGCAGACGTGTCTCACTGCACCCCCTTCGTTTGTGCTTTTGCTTTTGTTGTGAGACCGAGTTTTGCTCTTGTGGCCCAGGCTGGGGTGCAGTGGTGCGATCTGAGCTCACCGCAGCCTCCGCCTCCCGGGTTCAAGCGATTCTCCGCCTCAGCCTCCCGAGTAGCTGGGATCACAGGCACCTGCCACCACCACGCCCGGCTCATTTCTGTATTTATAGTAGAGACGGGTTTCACCATGTTGGCCAGGCTGGTCTCGAACTCGTGACCTCGTGATCCACCCATTACAGGTGCAACCAAATATACTGTTTTTTTTTTTTCTTTTGGGATGGAGTCTCACTGTGTCACCCAGGCTGGAGTGCAATGGCGTGATCTCGGCTCACCGCAGCCTCCGCCTCCCGGGTTCAAGCGATTCTCCGCCTCAGCCTCCCGAGTAGCTGGGATCACAGGCACCTGCCACCACCACGCCCGGCTCATTTCTGTATTTATAGTAGAGACGGGGTTTCACTACGTGGACCAGGCTGGTCTCGAACTCGTGACCTCGTGATCCACCCATTACAGGTGCAACCAAATATACTGTTTTTTTTTTTTTTTTTGGGATGGAGTCTCACTGTGTCACCCAGGCTGGAGTGCAATGGCGTGATCTCGGCTCACCGCAGCCTCCGCCTCCCGGGTTCAAGCGATTCTCCCGCCTCAGCCTCCCGAGTAGCTGGGATCACAGGCACCTGCCACCACCACGCCCGGCTAATTTTTGTACTTTTTTTGTAGACACGGGATTTCACTGTGTTGGCCAGGCTGGTCTCGAACTCATGACCTCAAGCCATCCGCCCGCCTCAGCCTCCCAAAGTGCTGGGATGACAGGCATGAGCCACCGCACCCAGCAAACAGTGTCTCTTTAAAAAAAAAAAAACAAAGCAAAAGAATGGGAAATTTTATTTTTATTTTATGTAGAGATGGAGTCTCTCTTTACCTGTCTCTTTGGGGATAGGGTGGACGGTAGCATATTTTGCCGAGGTGGGCGGATCACCAGGTCAGGAGTTCGAGACCATCCCGGTCAACATGGTGAAACCCCGTCTCTACTAAAAATACAAAAAATTAGCTGGGCATGGTGGCGCGTGCCTGTAATCCCAGCTACTCGGGAGGCTGAGGCAGGAGAATTGCCTGAACCCGGGAGGCGGAGGTTGCAGTGAGCCGAGATTGTGCCAATGCACTGCAGCCTGGCGCCTGGCGACAGAGCGAGACTCTGTCTCAAAAAAAAAAAGGAAAGGAAAAAAGAGGAAATGAAATTGCCCCTCCTTAAACAAAATACAAATATGTGTGTGTAAACATTAAAAAATCAAAGGAACTAATTAAAATTTGTGACAGAATTAGGAATGTCATTTGTTCAGAAGGTTAAAAAAAAAAAAGCAATGTCATTTGATACAAAAAAAATCAATCTAAAGACTCCATTGCAGTTATACATGCTGGCAGCAAAGAATTAATTTTGCAAACACATATAATTACATTTATATTCAGATAATGTACAATAAAATACTATTGGGCCGGGCGGTGGCTCACACCTGTAATCCCAGCACTTTGGGAGGCCGAGGCGGGCGGATCACAAGGTCAAGAGACCATCCTGGTCAACATGGTGAAACCCCGTCTCTACTAAAAATACAAAAAATTATCTGGGCACGGTGGTGCGTGCCTGTAATCCCAGCTACTCGGGAGGCTGAGGCAGGAGAATTGCCTGAACCCGGGAGGTGGAGGTTACAGTGAGCTGAGATGGCCCCATTGCACTCCAGGCTGGGTGACAGAGTGAGACTCCATCTCAAAAAATAAAAATTAAAAAAAATACTATTTGTGTTTGCATAAAATGATAAGAAAACTCAGGGAGAAAACATCAGAAAAAAATAACTCATGGGTACGAGGCTTAGTTCCTGTGTGGAAAAAATAATCTATTCAATAAAAGTCCATAACAGAAGTTTACTTATGTAACAAACCTCCACAGGTACCCCTGAATTTAAAATAAAAGTTTATTATATATATTAAAAAAGTGTATTATGTATAATAAAAGTCTTATATATAATAAAAGTGTATTATGTATAATAAAAGTTTGATTTGTATATAATAAAGTGTATTTTATGTATAATAAAAATTCGATTATGTATACATTACACTCTATATAATAAAAATTTATATAAACTTTTTATATAAGAAAAAGTAAATATAAAATATTACAGAATTTGCTGCATGTATAATTAAGCTTTTATTATATTATTATATTTATTATATAAAACTATAAAAAATAAAAACGTCTAGGAACTTTTATTGTATATAAAGTTTATAAATATATAGTTTTCAAATATAAACATATTATCTGTAATATATATATAAACTTTCATACAAAATTTATATAAACTGTTGTTATATATAATTTATAGAGACTTCCATATATAATGTATAATAGCATATTATAATGTAAAATTTATATTTATTTATAATAGCACCAATTTATTTATAATAGAGTAAAATATATATTAAAATACATATAGTAAAATATATTAAATACATGCTAATATTTATAACAGCATGAAAAAAATCTGAGCAAAGTATAGATAGATGCCTAGTTGGATACCTGCAAAATCTTACTGAGAGAAATTAAGTAGAACAGAAGTAAATGGTGACACCTCACACGGTCCAGGTTCTTAAAAACGGTGAACTACGCCGGGCACTGTCGCTCACGCCTGTAATCCCAGCACTTTGGGAGGCCGAGGCAGGTGGATCACCTGAGGTCAGGAGTTCGAGACCAGCCTGGCCAACACGCAGAAACCAATTCTCCTGCCTCAGCCTCCCACGCAGCTGGAATTACAGGCAGGTGCCGCTGCATCTGGCTAATATAAATATATGCTACCGTCCACCCGAAAGGGAGAGGTGCAGAGAGACTCCATCCCTACATGAAATAAAATTAAAATTAGCTGGGCGTGGTGGTGCTCACCTGTCATCCCAGCTACCTGGGAGGGTGACGTGGGAGGATGGCTACATATTATATATATGATATTTATATATTTACATATATCATATATAATATTTATATATTTATATATATTACATATATTATAAATAAATTTATATATTTATTCATATATTTATATATAAATATATATTGTAAAATAATATATTATATTATAATATATTATTATATATATATTATATATAATATATTATAATATACAATATTAATATTTAATATTTAATATTTAATATAATATTTAATATAATATTTTATATATTAATATAATGTTTATATATTATATACATTTATATATTAAATATTATAAATATTATATATAATATATTATATATAATTTATATATTAGATATTGTAAATATTATATATATATATTTATATATTATATTATAATAATATATTATATTATAATATATATATATATATATATTATATATATATATATTATATATAATATATATATTATATATAATATATATCTATAAATATTATAATATTACAATATTAAAATATAGCATTTATAATTTATAATAGTAAAATATATCAATTATAAAATTTTAATATATTATAAAATATATATAATATATATTAATGTATATAAATATATAAATAAATATATATATATATTTTTTTAAGCACGGTGGCTCACGCCTGTAATCCTAGCATCTTGGGATCCAAGATGGGAGGATTGCTTAAACCCAGGAGTTCAACAGAAGTCTGGGCAACCTAGGGAGACTCTGTCCCCGCAAAAATTTAAAATCTAAACCACACATGGGGTTGCACATCAGTCACTCCAGGTACTCAGGAGGCTGAGGCAGGAGCATCAGTTGAGCCATGATTGTGCCACTCCAGCCTGGGTGACAGAGCGAGACGCTGTCTCAAAATAAATGAATGAATTAAACAACTGTCCATAAAATTGAGGCCTGTGAAAGGTGTCTTTCTCTCTGTGAAAAAAAAAAAATAACAATATTTCCTTACAAAATGCAAGACCTGGGCTTCTACAAGATATCACCTCCAGGGAAATTTCTTCTCTTTTTATTTATTTAATTTTTTTTTTTTTTGAGATGGAGACTCACTCCTGCTCAGCCAGGAGTGCCGTGGCATGATCTCGGCTCACTGCAGCCTCCCAAGTTCAACAGATTCTCCTGCCTCAGCCTCCCTAGTAGCTGGGATTACAGGCACGCGCCACCATGCCCAGATAATGTTTGTATTTTTAGTAGAGACGGGGTTTCGGCATGTTGGCCGGGACGGTCTCGAACTCACGACCTCAGGTGATCTGCCCGCCTCAGCCTCCCTAGTAGCTGGGATTAGAGGCGCCTGCCACCATGCTCAGTTAATTTTTGTATTTTTAGTAGAGACGGGGTTTCACCATGTTGGTCAGGCTGGTCTCAAACTCCTGACCTCAGGTGATCCACCTGCCTCAGCCTCCCACAGTGCTGGGATTATACGCATAAGTCACCATGCCTCACTGTAAATTTTTTAAAAATTTAAATGAGCCCGTCTCTACTAAAAATACAAAAATTAGCTGGGCATGGTGGCGCGTGCCTGTGATTCCAGCTACTGGGGAGGCTGAGGCAGGAGAATTGCCTGAACCCGGGAGGCGGAGGCTGCGGTGAGCCGAGATCGCGCCATTGCACTCCAGCCTGGGTGACAAGAGCGAAACTCCGTCTCAAATTTTAAAAAGAAAAGAAGAAATAACAGTAATAGGCCAGGAGCAGTGGCTCACGCCTGTCATCCCAGCACTTTGGGAGGCAGAGGGAGGTGGATCATTTGAGGTCAGGAGTTCGAGACCAGCCTGGTCAGCATGGTGAAACCCGTCTCTACTAAAAATACAAAAATTAGCTGGGCACGGTGGCGCGTGCCTGTAATCCCAGCTACTGGAGGCTGAGGCAGGAGAATTGCCTGAACCCAGGAGGCGGAGGTTGCGGTGAGCCGAGATCGCGCCATTGCACTCCAGCCTGGGCGACAAGAGCGAAACTCCGTCTCAAAATAAATGAATGAATGAATTAAACAACCGTCCATAAAATTGAGGCCTGTGAAAAGTCACATGCGTTTTTGGTGAACTCTTGTGCACAGACTTTTCCAGAAAAGGAATTATTTGCTTAAAAGGAGAAGTCATTTATGTCTACCAAAAACTAATAGTGTTTTTGCTGGTTATTTATTTATTTATTTATTGAGACAGAGTCTCGCTCTGTCCCCCAGGCTGGAGTGCAATGGCGCGATCTCAGCTCAGTGCAGCCTCCGCCTCCCGGGTTCAAGCGATTCTCCTGCCTCAGCCTCCCGAGTAGCTGGGATTACAGGCACCTGCCACCATGCAGGCTAATTTTTGTATTTTAGTAGAGACGGGTTTCACCATGTTGGCCAGGCTGGTCTCGAACTCCTGACCTCAGGTGATCCGCCCGCCTCGGCCTCCCAAAGTGCTGGGATTACAGGCATGAGCCACCTCAGCTGGCCTGTTTTTTTTGTTTTTTGTTTTTCCTACAAAGATGTTCTTCTCAGCGTTTCATAAATTCAAAGTCCTTGTTTTCTGTGTTCGAAGCTGTGCACAGTTTCATGTGACCTCCTCAAAATGTGCCTTTTTTTTTCTTTTCATTTTCTTTCAATTTTTCTGGAAACAGGATTCCAAGGTCACGCTTACGTTTTTGTCACGGCCAAAACAGACCTCGGTCTGCGTAAACGACCCGCTTCTCTTATGTTTTATGATTGATTATTATTTTAAAGACCTCCCGAGGAGCTGCATGAACAGTTAATTATTTATAGATTAAACAGCATTGACACTAATTAACACTGTTGTACTTGTGGCTGGCTACGGCTGCTGGCTTTGAAGTTCGTCTGATGTGGCATTTTGAATTCCATCCGCCCTTAGAGTTGGCACAGTTTTGGAACTGGGAACCTGTGTTTCCAAGCAATTATCTAATGGGCTGCGATGGTGTCTGTCTGTTATCTGCGTGACGTGTCTCACTGCACCCCTTCGTTTGTGCTTTTTGCTTTTGTTGTGAGACCGAGTTTTGCTCTTGTGGCCCAGGCTGGGGTGCAGTGGTGCGATCTGAGCTCACCGCAGCCTCCGCCTCCCGGGTTCAAGCGATTCTCCGCCTCAGCCTCCCGAGTAGCTGGGATTACAGGCACCTGCCACCACCACGCCCGGCTCATTTGGACTTCAAACACACATCCTTCAGTGTGGATCCGCTCTGACGGACCCCCAAAACACACATCCTTCAGTGTGGATCTGCTCTGACGGACCCCAAACACACATCCTTCAGTGTGGATCTGCTCTGACGGACCCCCAAAACACATCCTTCAGTGTGGATCTGGTCTGACGGACCCCCAAAACACACATCCTTCAGTGTGGATCTGCTCTGACGGACCCCCAAAACACATCCTTCAGTGTGGATCTGGTCTGACGGACCCCCAAAACACATCCTTCAGTGTGGATCTGGTCTGACGGACCCCCCAAAACACACATCCTTCAGTGTGGATCTGCTCTGACGGACCCCCCAAAACACACATCCTTCAGTGTGGATCTGCTCTGACGGACCCCCCAAAACACACATCCTTCAGTGTGGATCTGCTCTGACGGACCCCCAAAACACATCCTTCAGTGTGGATCTGCTCTGACGGACCCCCCAAAACACACATCCTTCAGTGTGGATCTGGTCTGACGGACCCCCAAAACACATCCTTCAGTGTGGATCTGGTCTGACGGACCCCAAACACACATCCTTCAGTGTGGATCTGGTCTGACGGACCCCCAAAACACATCCTTCAGTGTGGATCTGGTCTGACGGACCCCCAAAACACACATCCTTCAGTGTGGATCTGGTCTGACGGACCCCCAAAACACATCCTTCAGTGTGGATCTGCTCTGACGGACCCCCCAAAACACACATCCTTCAGTGTGGATCTGGTCTGACGGACCCCCCAAAACACACATCCTTCAGTGTGGATCTGGTCTACACACAGGAGCTCTGCCCCTGCCGCCTCCTCACGCACTGCTGGCATTATCCCATTTGTCCTTTCCATGGTTCACTGGAAACAGGGACCCATTTCGGGGTCTCCTCAGACAGAAAAGAATTAGCTGCTCATGTGCCTGTAGTTGAGCTCCTTAGGCAGAGCTGAACCCTGGAGGCTGAGCCGAGATCATGCCTTGCACGTCATTTTAAAGAAAAATACTCACGTGTCATCAGAAGACGCACAGAAAATCTAAGCGTTCTCAAGCCGCCGAAGCACTCCTTCCCGTCCGAAACCCTCTGTCATTAATTTAAAGACTCTCCCATTGAAAAGCGCAAAGGAAAATCCTTATTAATCAGGGAAGCGTTCAGGCTGCCATCCGTCAACTCTTCTGTAAACGGCTGTCTCGCCACCCAAGCTGGGCGTTGGATTATGTCTCTAGTAATGCACGCTGGCTACTGAAAAAAAAAAAAAAAAATTAGGATGCAAACATTTGAACGTGAACGAGATGACGTCACAAACACTCAGCCCCGTGACTCCATGTCCCCCCGCCTATTTTAAGGCCACTCATAACACAAGGTCTATGAGAATATCCAGCCTCCGGCGCACCCAATGTCTAATGGCAAAGCCCATCATTTTGACGAATTATGACTATTTATTATCCATCATTAGAAAGAAAACAACTTGAGATTTATTATGGCATTCCAGCTGCAACGAAGGAATTGAAACAGACAGGTCTCCTTGCTTTTCTGTCTAGACAATAGGCAGTGGCGTTTTTGATACCCTTCCCACCTGTCACTTTTATACCCAGCTCATGTATCCTGCAGCTTCGGATTCATTCCGTTTGTTACCGTCTTTGCCTGCTGAGTACGGCCAGCCTTCCATTCTTAAATATGAAGACTTCTATTCTCCAACAAACCTCATCAGAGAATAATGAGGTGCCCCAGGGATCGTCCACTTTCTACCCATCAGCTGCCGATGCCACCGTATTATATTCACCTGACTTCTTTTGAGGACAGGGTTTCTGAGTTTTAGTCATTGCCGTGTACTTATCCCAAGGTCTTCTCACAGCTGAAGACCCTGCAGAAGAGGCCGGCTCGGGGTTTCGTCACTCCAGCAATATTAACACTGACACTGTATTCGCCAGCGCTGCCGCTATAACAAAATACCACAGACCGGACGTCGGAAACTGGAATGAGAGGGTAGTTGGGTTCCTGGCTTGCATGTGGCTGCCTTGTAACTGTATCTTCACATGATAGGATTAGCTTCATGGACACGCCTGGTCATGCTCAGGCAAGTCTCACCTTCGCACATGTTTTCCTTATTTAGACACGTTACTGCTTACTGAGCTTTTAAGCAAGTAACGTCCTCCTTCCTGTGTTCCCCTTGCGTTTAACTATTTAGAAACGTTTTATGTATTTGTTTATTTATTTATTTTGAGACAGACTCGCTCTGTTTCCAGGCACCAGGCGGAGTGCAGTGGCACGATCTCAGCTCACTGCCACGTCCGCCGGGGTTCAAGCGATTCTCCTGCCACAGCCTCCCGAGTAGCTGGGACTGCAGGCGACGCCACCACGCCCAGCAAATTTTGTATTTTTTTTTAAGTACAATTGGGGTTTCACCATGTCGGCCGGGATGGTCTGGATCTCCTGACCTCATGATCTGCCCACCTTAGCCTCCCAAGTGCTGGGATTACGGGCTTGAGCCACTGCATCTGGCCATGTGACTCCTGCGTTCATAGGCACAAAAGTTTGCCCATCATCAAACACAAGCTCTCTTTTCTGGAACGTTTCCTTCCATATTCCAGAAATAATCTGGAATATTTCCTTCCAGGACACCACATGCAGTGGCTCACATCGGTCATCCCAGCATCTTGGGATCCAAGATGGGAGGATTGCTTAAACCCAGGAGTTCAACAGAAGTCTGGGCAACCTAGGGAGACTCTGTCCCCAAAATTTAAAATCTAAACCACACATGGGGTTGCACATCAGTCACCCAGGTACTCAGGAGGCTGAGGCAGGAGCATCAGTTGAGCCATGATTGTGCCACTCCAGCCTGGGTGACAGAGCGAGACGCTGTCTCAAAATAAATGAATGAATTAAACAACTGTCCATAAAATTGAGGCCTGTGAAAGGTGTCTTTCTCTGTGAAAAAAAAATAACAATATTTCCTTACAAAATGCAAGACCTGGGCTTCTACAAGATATCACCTCCAGGAAATTTCTTCTCTTTTATTTATTTAATTTTTTTTTTTTTGAGATGGAGACTCACTCCTGCTCAGCCAGGAGTGCTGGCATGATCTCGGCTCACTGCAGCCTCCCAAGTTCAACAGATTCTCCTGCCTCAGCCTCCCTAGTAGCTGGGATTACAGGCACCTGCCACCATGCTCAGTTAATTTTTGTATTTTAGTAGAGACGGGGTTTCGGCATGTTGGCCGGGACGGTCTCGAACTCACGACCTCAGGTGATCTGCCCGCCTCCCTAGTAGCTGGGATTACAGGCGCCTGATACCATGCTCAGTTAATTTTTGTATTTTAGTAGAGACGGGTTTCACCATGTTGGTCAGGCTGGTCTCAAACTCCTGACCTCAGGTGATCCACCTGCCTCAGCCTCCCACAGTGCTGGGATTATACGATAAGTCACCATGCCTCACTGTAAATTTTTAAAAATTTAAATGAGCCCGTCTCTACTAAAAATACAAAAATTAGCTGGGCATGGTGGTGCGTGCCTGTAATCCCAGCTACTGGGAGGCTGAGGCAGGAGAATTGCCTGAACCCGGGAGGCGGAGGCTGCGGTGAGCCGAGATCGCGCCATTGCACTCCAGCCTGGGTGACAAGAGCGAAACTCCGTCTCAAATTTTAAAAAGAAAAGAAGAAATAACAGTAATAGGCCAGGAGCAGTGGCTCACGCCTGTCATCCCAGCACTTTGGGAGGCAGAGGGAGGTGGATCATTTGAGGTCAGGAGTTCGAGACCAGCCTGGTCAGCATGGTGAAACCCCGTCTCTACTAAAAATACAAAAATTAGCTGGGCATGGTGGCGCGTGCCTGTAATCCCAGCTACTCGGGAGGCTGAGGCAGGAGAATTGCCTGAACCCAGGAGGCGGAGGTTGCGGTGAGCCGAGATCGCGCCATTGCACTCCAGCCTGGGCAGCAAGAGCGAAACTCCGTCTCAAAATAAATGAATGAATGAATTAAACAACCGTCCATAAAACTGAGGCCTGTGAAAAGTCACATGCGTTTTTTTTTGGTGAACTCTTGTGCACAGACTTTTCCAGAAAAGGAATTATTTGCGCTTAAAAGGGAGAAGTCATTTATGTCTACCAAAAACTAATAGTGTTTTTTGCTGGTTATTTATTTATTTATTTATTGAGACAGAGTCTCGCTCTGTCCCCCAGGCTGGAGTGCAATGGCGCGATCTCAGCTCAGTGCAGCCTCCGCCTCCCGGGTTCAAGCGATTCTCCTGCCTCAGCCTCCCGAGTAGCTGGGATTACAGGCACCTGCCACCATGCAGGGCTAATTTTTGTATTTTTAGTAGAGACGGGGTTTCACCATGTTGGCCAGGCTGGTCTCGAACTCCTGACCTCAGGTGATCCGCCCGCCTCGGCCTCCCAAAGTGCTGGGATTACAGGCATGAGCCACCTCAGCTGGCCTGTTTTTTTTGTTTTTTGTTTTTCCTACAAAGATGTTCTTCTCCAGCGTTTCATAAATTCAAAGTCCTTGTTTTCTGTGTTCGAAGCTGTGCACAGTTTCATGTGACCTCCTCAAAATGTGCCTTTTTTTTTTTCTTTTTCATTTTCTTTCAATTTTTCTGGAAACAGGATTCCAAGGTCACGCTTACGTTTTTGTCACGGCCAAAACAGACCTCGGTCTGCGTGAAACGACCCGCTTCTCTTATGTTTTATGATTGATTATTATTTTAAAGACCTCCCCGAGGAGCTGCATGAACAGTTAATTATTTATAGATTAAACAGCATTGACACTAATTAACACTGTTGTACTTGTGGCTGGCTACGGCTGCTGGCTTTGAAGTTCGTCTGATGTGGCATTTTGGGAATTCCATCCGCCCTTAGAGTTGGCACAGTTTTGGAACTGGGAACCTGTGTTTCCAAGCAATTATCTAATGGGCTGCGATGGTGTCTGTCTGTTATCTGCGTACGTGTCTCACTGCACCCCCTTCGTTTGTGCTTTTTGCTTTTGTTGTGAGACCGAGTTTTGCTCTTGTGGCCCAGGCTGGGGTGCAGTGGTGCGATCTGAGCTCACCGCAGCCTCCACCTCCCGGGTTCAAGCGATTCTCCCGCCTCAGCCTCCCGAGTAGCTGGGATCACAGGCACCTGCCACCACCACGCCCGGCTCATTTCTGTATTTATAGTAGAGACGGGGTTTCACTACGTGGACCAGGCTGGTCTCGAACTCGTGACCTCGTGATCCACCCATTACAGGTGCGACCCAATATACTGTTTTTTTTTTTTTTCTTTTTGGGATGGAGTCTCACTGTGTCACCCAGGCTGGAGTGCAATGGCGCGATCTCGGCTCACCGCAGCCTCCGCCTCCCGGGTTCAAGCGATTCTCCCGCCTCAGCCTCCCGAGTAGCTGGGATCACAGGCACCTGCCACCACCACGCCGGCTCATTTCTGTATTTATAGTAGAGACGGGTTTCACCATGTTGGCCAGGCTGGTCTCGAACTCATGACCTCAAGCCATCCGCCCGCCTCAGCCTCCCAAAGTGCTGGGATGACAGGCATGAGCCACCGCACCCAGCAAACAGTGTCTCTTTAAAAAAAAAAACAAACAAAGCAAAAGAATGGGAAATTTTATTTTATTTTATGTAGAGATGGAGTCTCTCTTTACCTGTCTCTTTGGGGATAGGGTGGACGGTAGCATATTTTGCCGAGGTGGGCGGATCACCAGGTCAAGAGATCGAGACCATCCTGGTCAACATGGTGAAACCCGTCTCTACTAAAAATACAAAAATTAGCTGGGCATGGTGGCGTGCCTGTAATCCCAGCTACTGGGGAGGCTGAGGCAGGAGAATTGCCTGAACCCGGGAGGCGGAGTTTGCGGTGAGCCGAGATTGTGCCAATGCACTGCAGCCTGGCGCCTGGCAACAGAGCAAGACTCTGTCTCAAAAAGAAAAAAAAAGGAAAGGAAAAAAGAGGCAATGAAATTGCCCCTCCTTAAACAAAATACAAATATGTGTGTGTAAACATTAAAAAATCAAAGGAACTAATTAAAATTTGTGACAGAATTAGGAATGTCATTTGTTCAGAAGGTTAAAAAAAAAAAAAGCAATGTCATTTGATACAAAAAAAATCAATCTAAAGACTCCATTGCAGTTATACATGCTGGCAGCAAAGAATTAATTTTGCAAACACATATAATTACATTTATATTCAGATAATGTACAATAAAATACTATTGGGCCGGGCGAGGTGGCTCACACCTGTAATCCCAGCACTTTGGGAGGCCGAGGCGGGCGGATCACAAGGTCAAGAGATCGAGACCATCCTGGTCAACATGGTGAAACCCCGTCTCTACTAAAAATACAAAAAATTATCTGGGCACGGTGGTGCGTGCCTGTAATCCCAGCTACTCGGGAGGCTGAGGCAGGAGAATTGCCTGAACCCGGGAGGTGGAGGTTACAGTGAGCTGAGATGGCCCCATTGCACTCCAGGCTGGGTGACAGAGTGAGACTCCATCTCAAAAAATAAAAATAAAAAAAAATACTATTTGTGTTTGCATAAAATGATAAGAAAACTCAGGGAGAAAACATCAGAAAAAAATAACTCATGGGTACGAGGCTTAGTTCCTGTGTGGAAAAAATAATCTATTCAATAAAAGTCCATAACAGAAGTTTACTTATGTAACAAACCTCCACAGGTACCCCTGAATTTAAAATAAAAGTTTATTATATATATTAAAAAGTGTATTATGTATAACAAAGTCTTATATATAATAAAAGTGTATTATGTATAATAAAAGTTTGATTTGTATATAATAAAAGTGTATTTTATGTATAATAAAAATTCGATTATGTATACATTACACTATATATAATAAAAATTTATATAAACTTTTTATATAGGAAAAAGTAAATATAAAATATTACAGAATTTGCTGCATGTATAATTAAGCTTTTATTATATTATTATATTTATTATATAAAACTATAAAAAATAAAAACGTCTAGGAACTTTTATTGTATATAAAGTTTATAAATATATAGTTTTCAAATATAAACATATTATCTGTAATATATATATAAACTTTCATACAAAATTTATATAAACTGTTGTTATATATAATTTATAGAGACTTCCATATATAATGTATAATAGCATATTATAATGTAAAATTTATATTTATTTATAATAGCACCAATTTATTTATAATAGAGTAAAATATATATTAAAATACATATAGTAAAATATATTAAATACATGCTAATATTTATAACAGCATGAAAAAATCTGAGCAAGTATAGATAGATGCCTAGTTGGATACCTGCAAAATCTTACTGAGAGAAATTAAGTAGAACAGAAGTAAATGGTGACACCTCACACGGTCCAGGTTCTTAAAAACGGTGAACTACGCCGGGCACTGTCGCTCACGCCTGTAATCCCAGCACTTTGGGAGGCCGAGGCAGGTGGATCACCTGAGGTCAGGAGTTCGAGACCAGCCTGGCCAACACGCAGAAACCAATTCTCCTGCCTCAGCCTCCCACGCAGCTGGAATTACAGGCAGGTGCCGCTGCATCTGGCTAATATAAATATATGCTACCGTCCACCCGAAAGGGAGAGGTGCAGAGAGACTCCATCCCTACATGAAATAAAATTAAAATTAGCTGGGCGTGGTGGTGCTCACCTGTCATCCCAGCTACCTGGGAGGGTGACGTGGGAGGATGGCTACATATTATATATATGATATTTATATATTACATATATCATATATAATATTTATATATTTATATATATTACATATATTATAAATAAATTTATATATTTATTCATATATTTATATATAATATATATTGTAAAATAATATATATTATATTATAATATATTATTATATATTATATTATAATATAATAATATATTATAATATATATATATATAATATATTATATATTATAATATTATAATATTATATATAATATATATATTATATATAATTTATATATAATATATATATATAATATATATTATATATAATTTATATATAATATATATATATAATATATTATATATAATATATTATATAATATATTATATATAATATATTATATACATTTATATATTAGATATTGTAAATATTATATATAATATATTATATTATAATATTATATATAATATAATATATAATATATATTATATATAATTTATATATAATATATTATATATAAAATATATGTTATATTATATATAATATATATCTATAAATATTATAATATTATAATATTAAAATATAGCATTTTATAATTTATAATAGTAAAATATATCAATTATAAAATTTTAATATATTATAAAAATATATATAATATATATTAATGTATATAAATATATAAATAAATATATATATATATTTTTTTTGTCGGGCACGGTGGCTCACGCCTGTAATCCTAGCACTTTGGGAGGCTGAGGTGGGTGAATCACCTGAGGTCAGGAGTTCAAGACCAACCTGGCCATCATGGTGAACCCCATCTTTATAAAATAAACATATGTATATATTTGGCATTTTTATTAGTGATGGGGTTGCACCACGTTGGCCAGGCTGCTCTCAAACTCCCGATCCCATGATCTGCTCGCCCTCGGCCTCCCAAAGTGCTGGGACCACAGGTGTGAGCCACCGCACCTGTATGGAGTTTTAAAACGGATGCTGAACAGAGCGGGACATGTGTTCTGAGGGGCTCTGCGCTGGGTTTTTGTTGTTGTTGTTGCTTAATTATACATGCATCACATTATATAATATTTTATATTTACTTTTTCTTATATAAAAAGTTTATATAAATTTTTATTATACATAGTGTAATGTATACATAATCAAATTTTTATTATACATAAAATACACTTTATTATATACAAATCAAACTTTTATTATACATAATACACTTTTATTATATATTAGACTTTTATTATACATAATACACTTTTATTATATATTAGACTTTTGTTATACATAATACACTTTTTTAATATATATAATAAACTTTTATTTTAAATTCAGGGGTACCTGTGGAGGTTTGTTACATAAGTAAACTTCTGTTATGGACTTTTATTGAACAGATTATTTTTTCACACAGGAACTAAGCCTCGTACCCATGAGTTAGTTTTTTCTGATGTTTTCTCCCTGAGTTTTGCTATCATTTTATGCAAACATAAATAGTTTGTTTTTTTTTTTTTTGAGATGGATTTTCTCTCTTGTTACCCAGGCTGGGGTGCAATGGCGCGATCTCGGCTCACCACAACCTCCGCCTCCTGGGTTCAGGCAATTCTCCTGCCTCAGCCTCCCGAGTAGCTGGGATTACAGGCACGTGCCACCATGCCCAGCTAATTTTTTGTATTTTTAGTAGAGACGGGGTTTCACCATGTTGACCAGGCTGGTCTCGAACTCCTGACCTCGTGATCTCCCTGTCTCAGCAGCTGCCACACAGGTTTTTTTTGTTTATTTGTTTCTTTTTGTTTTGTTTTTTTAAACTGGATTTTTCTTTTCTTTCGTTCTTTCTTTTTTTTTTTTTTAAAGAGGGGGTTTCACCATGTTGGTCAGGGTGGTCTTGAACTCCCGACCTCAGGTGATCCGCCCGCCTTGGCCTCCAAAGTGCTGGGATGACCGGCGTGAGCCACCACGCCCGACCTGAGCTGGATTTTTCATTCCCGTGGCTCAAGCTGGAGTGCGGTGGCACGATCTTGGCTCACCGCAACCTCCGCCTCCCGGGTTCAAGCGATTCTCCTGCCTCAGTCTCCCTAGTAGCCAGGATTACAGGCACCTGCCACCACGCGTGGCTGATATTTGGTATATTTAATAGAGATGAGGTTCCACCATGTTGGCCAGGCTGGTCTCGAACTCCTGACCTCAGGTGATCTGCCTGCTTCAGCATCCCAAAGTGCTGGGATGACAGGCATATACACCATGGAATATTATGCAGCCATGAAAAAGGATGAAAAGCCATGAAAGCCTCCCAAAGTGCTGAAATGATGGGTGTGAGCCGCTGCCCCCGGCCCTGCCATGTCTTTAACAGTGGCCTGGATGGCATCTGAGTCCGTCATTGTCTGCAGAGATATTGTTCCTGGGTCCTGCCTACACTGAACTGGGCACTGGGGGACCCCAAGACCAGTGAGTCTGTTGCATGGATTCCATAGAAATCTCCCGAAAGTCCTGTGTGGCCAACACAGTGAAACCCCATCTCTGCTAAACACACACAAATCAACCAGGCGTGGTGGGGGGCACCTGTCAACCCAGGTATTAGGGAGGCTGAGGCAGGAGAATCCTTTGGACCTGGGAGGTGGAGGTTGCAGTGAGCTGAGATGGTGACAGTGCACTCCAGCCTGGCCGACAGAGCAAGATTCCGTCTCGAAAAATAACATAAAATAAAATAAAATAAGGTAAATTGCACAGGTGAGATGGTGTCGGATAAGAGAGGTCCCACTGAGGTTTTCAAGTCTGTTTCGGCAGGTGTCAATCCAGTCTGCCCAGCATTTTGGGAGGCCGAGGCGGGCGGATCGCCTGAGGTCGGGAGTTCGAGACCGGCCTGACCAACATGACGAAACCCCGTCTCTACTGAAAATACAAAAATTACCCAGGGTTGGTGGGACATGCCTGTAATCCCAGCTACTGGGGAGGCTGAGGCAGGAGAATCACTTGAACCCGGGGTGGGGGAGGCAGAGGTTGCAGTGAGCTGAGGTCACCCCACTGCACTCCAGCCTGGGCGACAGAGCAAGACTCTGTCTCAAAAAAATAATGTAAAATAAAATCAGGTAAATTGCACACGTGAGATGGGGACTGTTGTGGTGCGTTCAAGTCTGTTCTGCCTCCTGGAAGCTCCCATGTCTGCAGAAAACGTTCCAGCACCCTCAGAGGGGGACCCTTCCCTCCCACCCATCCCACCCATCCAGGCCACTCATGTCTAGAACCTCTGCTTAAGACAAACCCAGGTCCTGTAAAACACTCCAGCTCAAGACCTTTGTGAGTGATTTTCCCACACTGCAAGTTCACAATAAATATCATCTTTGTTTTCTAATTTTTTTTTTTTTTTTTTTTTTACACAATTGATTGAAACAGCCGTGACAGCTGCAGCTCGATCCTCCGTCCACCGTGAAAAGCCTGTCAAGCGTTGTCGGCGTGGAAACGCTCAATTATGCATGATGCAATGTTTTCCGGGCTGTTAATTGAATCACTGGCCTGAAAGTTGTTATTTTTAATCTACTACATTTGATTTCTGACACCGGCTCCCTCGCAGCATAAATTATGCATCCGAGGAGGCTGGGTTTTTCTACGCGTGATTAAAAAAAAGAAAAAGAAAACTAATTAGGCGTGATTAAAAAAATACACGAAAACACAGACCTCTTCAGGGCGGGCGTGTTCCTGCTTAAAGGAGGATGATGCCTCTGGAAACGACTCGTTTTGTTTCAGAAACATTATTTTCTGCTTCTTACAATGCGACTGATTTTGACAGACGTTGAGTGAAAATTCTCCTGAATATACGGGATGCACATCTCCTACAGGACGCATCGAATATCATTGCGTTGTGGGTTTTTTTTTTTGTATTTTTGTTTTTATTTTAATTTTTTTTTGTTCTGTATTTTTGTTTGTATTTAATTTTATTTTTTGTATTTTTGTTTTTATTTTAATTTTTTGTATTTTTGTTTGTATTTTAATTTTTTGTGTATTTTTGTTTGTATTTTAATTTTTTGTGTATTTTTGTTTGTATTTTAATTTTTTGTGTATTTTTGTTTGTATTTTAATTTTTCGTGTATTTTTGTTTGTATTTTAATTTTCTGTGTATTTTTGTTTTTATTTTATTTTTCCGTGTATTTTTTATTTTAATTTTTTGTATTTTTGTTTCTATTTTAATTTTTTGTGTATTTTTGTTTCTATTTTAATTTTTTGTGTATTTTTGTTTCTATTTTAATTTTTTGTGTATTTTTGTTTGTATTTTAATTTTTTGTGCATTTTTCTTTGTATTTTAATTTTTTGTGTATTTTTGTTTTTATTTTAATTTTTTGTGTATTTTTGCTTTTATTTTATTTATTTTTTATTGCATTTTACGTTTTGGGGTACATGTGAACCACATGCAGGACCGCTGCACAGGTACACACGTGGCAGTGTGATGTGCTGCCTTCCTCCCCTTCACCTATGTCTCGCATTTCTCCCCAGGCTATCCCTCCCCAACCCCCACGCTGTCCCTCCCCTATTCCCCCCAACAGACCCCACTGTATAGTGCTCCCCTCCCTGTGTCCATGTGTTCTCATTGTTCAACACGCACCTACGAGTGAGAACATGCGGTGTTTGATTTTCTCTTCTTGTGTCAGTTTGCTGAGAATCATGGTCTCCAGGTTCATCCATGTCCCTACAAAGGACATGAACTCATCCTTTTTCATGGCTGCATAGTATTCCATGGTGTATATATGCCACATTTTCCCTGTCCAGTCTATCGTGCATGGGCATTTGGGTTGGTGCCGGGTCTTTGCTATTGCCAACAGTGCCTCAACGAACACCGCGTTTAAGTAGACGGGAAAAGAACGAAGATGAGGGGTCGGGATGGAACTTGGTCTTTGCTTTCACCCACATGGGGTCAACACAGGACTGTGTGACCGGCAGAGTAAGGGCAGAGTTTCTGGCCTCTGAAGTTGTAGCTAATGACAGCCAGGAAGAAAAGTACAGGGGGGAAAAGGTGTAACTTTTTGCAAAAAGGGCCCCCCCCCACCCATCCAGACAGATGGAATATTATTATTATGATTTGACACAGAGTCTTGGAGTATTACTATTATTCTGTGTTTTTGAGACAGAGTGTGGCTGTGTCCCCAGGCTGGAATGCAATGGCGGGATCTCAGCTCACTGCAACCTGTGCCCCTTGGGTTCAAGGGATTCTCCTGCCTCAGCCTCCCGAGTAGCGGAGATTACAGGCACGCGCCACCACGCCAGGCTACTTTTTTGTATTTTAGTACAGACGGAGTTTCCCCATGTTGGCCAGGCCGGTCTTGAACTCCTGACCTCACAATCCACCCACCCTGGCCTCCCAAAGTGCTGGGATGACCGGCGTGAGCCACCACGCCCGACCTGAGCTGGATTTTTCATTCCCGTGGCTCAAGCTGGAGTGCGGTGGCACGATCTTGGCTCACCGCAACCTCCGCCTCCCGGGTTCAAGCGATTCTCCTGCCTCAGCCTCCCGAGTAGCCAGGATTACAGGCACCTGCCACCACGCGTGGCTGATATTTGGTATATTTAATAGAGATGAGGTTCCACCATGTTGGCCAGGCTGGTCTCGAACTCCTGACCTCAGGTGATCTGCCTGCTTCAGCATCCCAAAGTGCTGGGATGACAGGCATATACACCATGGAATATTATGCAGCCATGAAAAAGGATGAAAAGCCATGAAAGCCTCCCAAAGTGCTGAAATGATGGGTGTGAGCCGCTGCCCCCGGCCCTGCCATGTCTTTAACAGTGGCCTGGATGGCATCTGAGTCCGTCATTGTCTGCAGAGATATTGTTCCTGGGTCCTGCCTACACTGAACTGGGCACTGGGGACCCCAAGACCAGTGAGTCTGTTGCATGGATTCCATAGAAATCTCCGAAAGTCCTGTGTGGCCAACACAGTGAAACCCCATCTCTGCTAAACACACACAAATCAACCAGGCGTGGTGGGGGGCACCTGTCAACCCAGGTATTAGGGAGGCTGAGGCAGGAGAATCCTTTGGACCTGGGAGGTGGAGGTTGCAGTGAGCTGAGATGGTGACAGTGCACTCCAGCCTGGCCGACAGAGCAAGATTCCGTCTCGAAAAATAACATAAAATAAAATAAAATAAGGTAAATTGCACAGGTGAGATGGTGTCGGATAGAGAGGTCCCACTGAGGTTTTCAAGTCTGTTTGCAGGTGTCAATCCAGTCTGCCCAGCATTTTGGGAGGCCGAGGCGGGCGGATCGCCTGAGGTCGGGAGTTCGAGACCGGCCTGACCAACATGACGAAACCCCGTCTCTACTGAAAATACAAAAATTACCCAGGGTTGGTGGGACATGCCTGTAATCCCAGCTACTGGGGAGGCTGAGGCAGGAGAATCACTTGAACCCGGGGTGGGGGAGGCAGAGGTTGCAGTGAGCTGAGGTCACCCCACTGCACTCCAGCCTGGGCGACAGAGCAAGACTCTGTCTCAAAAAAATAATGTAAAATAAAATCAGGTAAATTGCACACGTGAGATGGGGACTGTTGTGGTGCGTTCAAGTCTGTTCTGCCTCCTGGAAGCTCCCATGTCTGCAGAAAACGTTCCAGCACCCTCAGAGGGGGACCCTTCCCTCCCACCCATCCCACCCATCCAGGCCACTCATGTCTAGAACCTCTGCTTAAGACAAACCCAGGTCCTGTAAAACACTCCAGCTCAAGACCTTTGTGAGTGATTTTCCCACACTGCAAGTTCACAATAAATATCATCTTTGTTTTCTCTTCTTGTGTCAGTTTGCTGAGAATCATGGTCTCCAGGTTCATCCATGTCCCTACAAAGGACATGAACTCATCCTTTTCATGGCTGCATAGTATTCCATGGTGTATATATGCCACATTTTCCCTGTCCAGTCTATCGTGCATGGGCATTTGGGTTGGTGCGGGTCTTTGCTATTGCCAACAGTGCCTCAACGAACACCGCGTTTAAGTAGAGCGGAAAAGAAGAAGATGAGGGGTCGGGATGGAACTTGGTCTTTGCTTTCACCCCACATGGGGTCAACACAGGACTGTGTGACCCGGCAGAGTAAGGGCAGAGTTTCTGGCCTCTGAAGTTGTAGCTAATGACAGCCAGGAAGAAAAGTACAGGGGAAAAGGTGTAACTTTTTGCAAAAGGGCCCCCCACCCATCCAGACAGATGGAATATTATTATTATGATTTGACACAGAGTCTTGGAGTATTACTATTATTCTGTGTTTTTGAGACAGAGTGGCTGTGTCCCCCAGGCTGGAATGCAATGGCGGGATCTCAGCTCACTGCAACCTGTGCCCTTGGGTTCAAGGGATTCTCCTGCCTCAGTCTCCCTAGTAGCCAGGATTACAGGCACCTGCCACCACGCGTGGCTGATATTTGGTATATTTAATAGAGATGAGGTTCCACCATGTTGGCCAGGCTGGTCTCGAACTCCTGACCTCAGGTGATCTGCCTGCTTCAGCATCCCAAAGTGCTGGGATGACAGGCATATACACCATGGAATATTATGCAGCCATGAAAAGGATGAAAAGCCATGAAAGCCTCCCAAAGTGCTGGGATGACAGGCATATACACCATGGAATATTATGCAGCCATGAAAAAGGAACAAGATCATGTTCTTTGTGGGAACATGGATAGATGTGGCAGCCATTATCCTCAGCAAACAAACACAGGGGCATTTAGGTTGGTTCCATGTCTTTGCTATTGTGACTTGGCGTTGCAATGAAGTGACACCATGGAATACTATACAGCCATGAAAAGGCACAAGATCATGTTCTTTGTGGAACATGGATAGATGGCAGCCATTATCCTCAGCAAACAAACACAGGGCATTTAGGTTGGTTCCATGTCTTTGCTATTGTGACTTGGCGTTGCAATGAAGTGACACCATGGAATACTATACAGCCATGAAAAGGAACAAGATCATGTTCTTTGTGGGAACACAGATAGTGGTGACCATTATCCTCCGCGAATGAACACAGGGCATTTAGGCTGGTTCCATGTCTTTGCTATTGTGACTTGGTGTTGCAGCGAACCGACACCATGGAATACTATACAGCCATGAAAAGAACAAGATTATGTCTTTGCAGGGACCTGGACGGCCAAACACCCTATGTTCTCACTTATAAGTGGGAGCTAGAGGATGAGAACACATGGACACGTGGAATGAACACACACGGGGTGTATCGGGGTGGAGGGTGGGAGGAAGGAGAGGGGAAATAACTACCCCTGGTGGGCTTATCTGGAGGTGATGAAATAATCTGTACAACAAACTCCCACGTCGTAAAACCGCGGTCGGGCGCGGCTCACGCCTATCATCCCGGCACCGGGAGGCCAAGGTGGGCAGATCACCTGAGGTCCACATCTGCCTTTCCTCTCCCTTCCTCTCCCTTCCTCTCCCTTTCCTCCCTCCCCACCCCTCCTTCCCTCTCTTCCCCTTCCTCCATCCCCTCCCCTCACCTGCCTCCCTGTCCCACTCCTCTCCACTGTCCTCCTTGTCCCTTCTCCCCTCCTTCCCCTTCCCTCCCTCCCAAATTGGAGGGAAGGGAGGGAGGGAGAAAAGGAAGGAGAAGGAGGAGAGAGGTGGGATGAGGACCAGGAGGAAGGGAAGGGAGGAAGGGAGGAAGGAAGAGAGGAAGGGAGGGAGGAGACTCTGTCTCAAAAAAATAATGTAAAATAAAATCAGGTAAATTGCACACGTGAGATGGGGACTGTTGTGGTGCGTTCAAGTCTGTTCTGCCTCCTGGAAGCTCCCATGTCTGCAGAAAACGTTCCAGCACCCTCAGAGGGGACCCTTCCCTCCCACCCATCCCACCCATCCAGGCCACTCATGTCTAGAACCTCTGCTTAAGACAAACCCAGGTCCTGTAAAACACTCCAGCTCAAGACCTTTGTGAGTGATTTTCCCACACTGCAAGTTCACAATAAATATCATCTTTGTTTTCTAATTTTTTTTTTTTTTTACACAATTGATTGAAACAGCCGTGACAGCTGCAGCTCGATCCTCCGTCCACCGTGAAAAGCCTGTCAAGCGTTGTCGGCGTGGAAACGCTCAATTATGCATGATGCAATGTTTTCCGGGCTGTTAATTGAATCACTGGCCTGAAAGTTGTTATTTTAATCTACTACATTTGATTTCTGACACCGGCTCCTCGCAGCATAAATTATGCATCCGAGGAGGCTGGGTTTTTCTACGCGTGATTAAAAAGAAAAAGAAAACTAATTAGGCGTGATTAAAAATACACGAAAACACAGACCTCTTCAGGGCGGGCGTGTTCCTGCTTAAAGGAGGATGATGCCTCTGGAAACGACTCGTTTTGTTTCAGAAACATTATTTTCTGCTTCTTACAATGCGACTGATTTTGACAGACGTTGAGTGAAAATTCTCCTGAATATACGGGATGCACATCTCCTACAGGACGCATCGAATATCATTGCGTTGTGGGTTTTTTTTTTGTATTTTTGTTTTATTTTAATTTTTTTTGTTCTGTATTTTTGTTTGTATTTAATTTTATTTTTTGTATTTTGTTTTATTTTAATTTTTGTATTTTGTTTGTATTTTAATTTTTGTGTATTTTTGTTTGTATTTTAATTTTTTGTGTATTTTTGTTTGTATTTTAATTTTTTGTGTATTTTTGTTTGTATTTTAATTTTTCGTGTATTTTTGTTTGTATTTTAATTTTCTGTGTATTTTTGTTTTTATTTTATTTTTCCGTGTATTTTTTATTTTAATTTTTTGTATTTTTGTTTCTATTTTAATTTTTGTGTATTTTTGTTTCTATTTTAATTTTTGTATTTTTGTTTCTATTTTAATTTTTGTGTATTTTGTTTGTATTTTAATTTTTTGTGCATTTTTCTTTGTATTTTAATTTTTTGTGTATTTTTGTTTTTATTTTAATTTTTTGTGTATTTTTGCTTTTATTTTATTTATTTTTTATTGCATTTTACGTTTTGGGGTACATGTGAACCACATGCAGGACCGCTGCACAGGTACACACGTGGCAGTGTGATGTGCTGCCTTCCTCCCTTCACCTATGTCTCGCATTTCTCCCAGGCTATCCCTCCCCAACCCCCACGCTGTCCCTCCCTATTCCCCCAACAGACCCCACTGTATAGTGCTCCTCCTGTGTCCATGTGTTCTCATTGTTCAACACGCACCTACGAGTGAGAACATGCGGTGTTTGATTTTCTCTTCTTGTGTCAGTTTGCTGAGAATCATGGTCTCCAGGTTCATCCATGTCCCTACAAAGGACATGAACTCATCCTTTTCATGGCTGCATAGTATTCCATGGTGTATATGCCACATTTTCCCTGTCCAGTCTATCGTGCATGGGCATTTGGGTTGGTGCCGGGTCTTTGCTATTGCCAACAGTGCCTCAACGAACACCGCGTTTAAGTAGACGGGAAAAGAACGAAGATGAGGGGTCGGGGATGGAACTTGGTCTTTGCTTTCACCCCACATGGGGTCAACACAGGACTGTGTGACCGGCAGAGTAAGGGCAGAGTTTCTGGCCTCTGAAGTTGTAGCTAATGACAGCCAGGAAGAAAAGTACAGGGGGGAAAAGGTGTAACTTTTTGCAAAAAGGGCCCCCCCCCACCCATCCAGACAGATGGAATATTATTATTATGATTTGACACAGAGTCTTGGAGTATTACTATTATTCTGTGTTTTTGAGACAGAGTGTGGCTGTGTCCCCCAGGCTGGAATGCAATGGCGGGATCTCAGCTCACTGCAACCTGTGCCCCTTGGGTTCAAGGGATTCTCCTGCCTCAGCCTCCCGAGTAGCGGAGATTACAGGCACGCGCCACCACGCCAGGCTACTTTTTTGTATTTTTAGTACAGACGGAGTTTCCCCATGTTGGCCAGGCCGGTCTTGAACTCCTGACCTCACAATCCACCCACCCTGGCCTCCCAAAGTGCTGGGATTACAGGTGAGAACCCCGGACTCTGTCCCAATTGAGCATTTTTAACTGGACAAATAAAAATGATGTATATTTACGACACTCAGGATATTATCCCACCGGGAAAATGGTTGAGAGCAGCCAATTCTCAAACGCAACAATTCACATACTTCGCCGTGACTTTTTGCCTGGTGAGAATACAGATAATGTGTTCTCTTAGCTATTTTTTAACAATATGATACATTGTAGTTAATCGTAGTTGCCGGGAGTGCAAATCAGGGCAGATATCATGGAAAACAGTATGGAGACTCCTCAGAGACTTAAAAAAAAAATCTATCTTGTCTATCATCAACGGGTGTTGAGGCCTCTTCTATGTCTTTGCTACTCTGGGTTACCGTTGCTGTGAACAGACACCATGGAATACTATACAGCCATGAAAAAGAACAAGATTATGCTCTTTGTGAGAACATGGATAGACGTGGCGGCCATTATTCTCAGTGAAGGAACACAGGGGCATTTAGGTTGGTTCCATGTCTTTGCTATTGTGACTTGGCATTGCAATGAAGTGACACCATGGAATACTATACAGCCATGAAAAGGCACAAGATCATGTTCTTTGTGGGAACACGGATAGACGTGGCGGCCATTATCCTCAGCAAACAAACACAGGGGCATTTAGGTTGGTTCCATGTCTTTGCTATTGTGACTTGGCGTTGCAATGAAGTGACACCATGGAATCCTATACAGCCATGAAAAGGCACAAGATCATGTTCTTTGTGGGAACATGGATAGACGTGGCGCCATTATCCTCAGCAAACAAACACAGGGGCATTTAGGTTGGTTCCATGTCTTTGCTATTGTGACTTGGCGTTGCAATGAAGTGACACCATGGAATACTATACAGCCATGAAAAGGAACAAGATCATGTTCTTTGTGGGAACACGGATAGATGTGGCAGCCATTATCCTCAGCAAACAAACACAGGGGCATTTAGGTTGGTTCCATGTCTTTGCTATTGTGACTTGGCGTTGCAATGAAGTGACACCATGGAATACTATACAGCCATGAAAAGGCACAAGATCATGTTCTTTGTGGGAACATGGATAGATGTGCCATTATCCTCAGCAAACAAACACAGGGGCATTTAGGTTGGTTCCATGTCTTTGCTATTGTGACTTGGCGTTGCAATGAAGTGACACCATGGAATCCTATACAGCCATGAAAAGGAACAAGATCATGTTCTTTGTGGGAACACAGATAGACGTGGTGCCATTATCCTCAGCAAACAAACACAGGGGCATTTAGGTTGGTTCCATGTCTTTGCTATTGTGACTTGGCGTTGCAATGAAGTGACACCATGGAATACTATACAGCCATGAAAAGGAACAAGATCATGTTCTTTGTGGGAACATGGATAGATGTGGCAGCCATTATCCTCAGCAAACAAACACAGGGGCATTTAGGTTGGTTCCATGTCTTTGCTATTGTGACTTGGCGTTGCAATGAAGTGACACCATGGAATACTATACAGCCATGAAAAGGCACAAGATCATGTTCTTTGTGGGAACATGGATAGATGTGGCAGCCATTATCCTCAGCAAACAAACACAGGGGCATTTAGGTTGGTTCCATGTCTTTGCTATTGTGACTTGGCGTTGCAATGAAGTGACACCATGGAATCCTATACAGCCATGAAAAGGAACAAGATCATGTTCTTTGTGGGAACACAGATAGACGTGGTGACCATTATCCTCCTCGAATGAACACAGGGGCATTTAGGCTGGTTCCATGTCTTTGCTATTGTGACTTGGTGTTGCAGCGAACCGACACCATGGAATACTACACAGCCATGAAAAAGAACAAGATTATGTCTTTGCAGGGACCTGGACGGCCAAACACCCTATGTTCTCACTTATAAGTGGGAGCTAGAGGATGAGAACACATGGACACGTGGAATGAACACACACGGGGTGTATCGGGGGTGGAGGGTGGGAGGAAGGAGAGGATCAGGGGAAATAACTACCCCCTGGTGGGCTTAATACGGAGGTGATGAAATAATCTGTACAACAAACTCCCACGTACGTAAAACCCGCGGTCGGGCGCAGCGGCTCACGCCTGTCATCCCGGCACTTCGGGAGGCCAAGGTGGGCAGATCACCTGAGGTCCACATCCCTTCTCCCTCCCTCCTTCCTCTCCTTCCTCTCCCTTCCTCTCCTTCCTCTCCTTTCCTCCCTCCCCACCCCTCCCTTCCCTCTCTTCCTTCCTCCATCCCCTCCCTCACCTCGCCTCCCCTGTCCCACTCCTCTCCACTGTCCTCCTTGTCCCTTCCTCTCCTCTCCTCCCCCTCACTTCCCCCTTCCCCTCCCCTCCCAAATTGGAGGGAAGGGAGGGGAGAGGAGGAAGGGAAGAGAGGGGAAGGAGGAGAGGGAGGTGGGGTAAGGGACCAGGAGGAAGGAAGGGAGGAAGGGAGGGGAAGGGGAAGAGAGGGGAAGGGAGGGAGGAGAGGGGAAGGAGGAGTAGGGATGGACAGGGAAGGGAGGAGGGGAGAGGAGGAAGGGAAGAGAGGGAAAGGAGGGAGGGAGGGAGGGAGGGGTGGGGAAGGGAAGGGAGGGAGGGAGGGGAAGGAAGGGAGGGGAGAGGAGGGAAGGGAGGAGAGGGGAGGGAGGTCAAGCGGGAAGAGAGGGGAAGGGAGGGAGGGGCAGGCGAGAAAGACAGGGAGAAATAAGGAGCGGAGGGAGGGAGGGCAGGGGAGGGAGCAGGAGTTCGAAGGCAAGAAATGAAAAGAAACTGGAGAAAGAAGCCCCAGGTTTTGGGCCGGAGTGGGGACCTCCCCTCCCCAGAGCCTCCTGCAGGGACCCTCCTCTCCCAGGGGGACCCTCCTCCCCAGAGCCTCCGCAGGGAACATCCTCCTGAGAGGCCTTCACCTCACCCCGCTGGACTCCAGGACCCGGAGAAATTAAATTGAACGAAGATGAGGGGTCGGGGATGGAACTTGGTCTTGCTTTCACCCACATGGGGTCAACACAGGACTGTGTGACCGGCAGAGTAAGGGCAGAGTTTCTGGCCTCTGAAGTTGTAATGACAGCCAGGAAGAAAAGTACAGGGGAAAAGGTGTAACTTTTTGCAAAAGGGCCCCCCACCCATCCAGACAGATGGAATATTATTATTATGATTTGACACAGAGTCTTGGAGTATTACTATTATTCTGTGTTTTTGAGACAGTGTGGCTGTGTCCCCCAGGCTGGAATGCAATGGCGGGATCTCAGCTCACTGCAACCTGTGCCCCTTGGGTTCAAGGGATTCTCCTGCCTCAGCCTCCCGAGTAGCGGAGATTACAGGCACGCGCCACCACGCCAGGCTACTTTTTTGTATTTTTAGTACAGACGGAGTTTCCCCATGTTGGCCAGGCCGGTCTTGAACTCCTGACCTCACAATCCACCCACCCTGGCCTCCCAAAGTGCTGGGATTACAGGTGAGAACCCCGGACTCTGTCCCAATTGAGCATTTTAACTGGACAAATAAAAATGATGTATATTTACGACACTCAGGATATTATCCCACCGAAAATGGTTGAGAGCAGCAATTCTCAAACGCAACAATTCACATACTTCGCCGTGACTTTTGCCTGGTGAGAATACAGATAATGTGTTCTCTTAGCTATTTTTTAACAATATGATACATTGTAGTTAATCGTAGTTGCCGGGAGTGCAAATCAGGGCAGATATCATGGAAAACAGTATGGAGACTCCTCAGAGACTTAAAAAAAATCTATCTTGTCTATCATCAACGGGTGTTGAGGCCTCTTCTATGTCTTTGCTACTCTGGGTTACCGTTGCTGTGAACAGACACCATGGAATACTACACAGCCATGAAAAGAACAAGATCATGTTCTTTGTGGGAACACAGATAGGCGTGGTGACCATTATCCTCCTGAATGAACACAGGGGCATTTAGGTTGGTTCCATGTCTTTGCTATTGTGACTTGGCGTTGCAATGAAGTGACACCATGGAATACTACACAGCCATGAAAAGAACAAGATCATGTTCTTTGTGGGAACACAGATAGGCGTGGTGACCATTATCCTCCTGAATGAACACAGGGGCATTTAGGTTGGTTCCATGTCTTTGCTATTGTGACTTGGCGTTGCAATGAAGTGACACCATGGAATCCTATACAGCCATGAAAAGGAACAAGATCATGTTCTTTGTGGGAACACAGATAGGCGTGGTGACCATTATCCTCCTGAATGAACACAGGGGCATTTAGGTTGGTTCCATGTCTTTGCTATTGTGACTTGGCGTTGCAATGAAGTGACACCATGGAATACTACACAGCCATGAAAAGAACAAGATCATGTTCTTTGTGGGAACACAGATAGGCGTGGTGACCATTATCCTCCGCGAATGAACACAGGGGCATTTAGGTTGGTTCCATGTCTTTGCTATTGTGACTTGGCGTTGCAATGAAGTGACACCATGGAATACTACACAGCCATGAAAAGAACAAGATCATGTTCTTTGTGGGAACACAGATAGGCGTGGTGACCATTATCCTCCTCGAATGAACACAGGGGCATTTAGGTTGGTTCCATGTCTTTGCTATTGTGACTTGGCGTTGCAATGAAGTGACACCATGGAATCCTATACAGCCATGAAAAGGAACAAGATCATGTTCTTTGTGGGAACACAGATAGACGTGGTGACCATTATCCTCCTCGAATGAACACAGGGGCATTTAGGCTGGTTCCATGTCTTTGCTATTGTGACTTGGTGTTGCAGCGAACCGACACCATGGAATACTACACAGCCATGAAAAAGAACAAGATTATGTCTTTGCAGGGACCTGGACGGCCAAACACCCTATGTTCTCACTTATAAGTGGGAGCTAGAGGATGAGAACACATGGACACGTGGAATGAACACACACGGGTGTATCGGGGTGGAGGGTGGGAGGAAGGAGAGGATCAGGGGAAATAACTACCCCCTGGTGGGCTTAATACGGAGGTGATGAAATAATCTGTACAACAAACTCCCACGTACGTAAAACCCGCGGTCGGGCGCAGCGGCTCACGCCTGTCATCCCGGCACTTCGGGAGGCCAAGGTGGGCAGATCACCTGAGGTCCACATCCCCTGCCTTCCCCTCCCCTCCCCTCCCTTCCTCTCCCTTCCTCTCCCTTCCTCTCCCTTCCTCTCCCTTTCCCTCCCCTCCCCCACCCCTCCCTTCCCTCTCTTCCTTCCTCCATCCCCTCCCTCACCTCGCCTCCCTGTCCCTCCTCTCCACTGTCCTCCTTGTCCCTTCCTCTCCTCCTCCCCTCACTTCTTCCCTCCCTCCCAAATTGGAGGGAAGGGAGGGAGGGAGGAAAGGAAGGAGGGGAGGGAGGAGGAGGGAGGTGGGTAAGGGACCAGGAGGAAGGAAGGGAGGAAGGGAGGGAAGGAAGGGAGGAAGGGAGGGGAAGGGAGGGAGGAGAGGGGAAGGAGGAAGTAGGGATGGACAGGGGAAGGGAGGAGGGGAGAGGAGGAAGGGAAGAGAGGGAAAGGAGGGGAGGAGGAGGAGGGGTGGGGAAGGAAGGGAGGGAGGGAGGGAGGAAAGGAAGGAGGGGAGGGAGGGAGGGGAAGGGAGGAGAGGGGGAGGGGAGGTCAAGCGGGGAAGAGAGGGGAAGGGAGGGGAGGGGGCAGGCGAGAAAGACAGGGAGAAATAAGGAGCGGAGGGGAGGGGAGGGCAGGGGAGGGGAGCAGGGGAGTTCGAAGGCAAGAAATGAAAAGAAACTGGAGAAAGAAGCCCCAGGTTTTGGGCCCGGAGTGGGACCTCCTCCCCAGAGCCTCCGCAGGGACCCTCCCCTCCCCAGAGCCTCCGCAGGGACCTCCCCCTCCCCAGGGGACCTCCCCTCCCCAGAGCCTCCGCAGGGAACATCCTCCTGAGAGGCCTTCACCTCACCCCGCTGGACTCCAGGACCCGGAGAAATTAAATTTCTCTTCTTTCACCCCCTGGGTTTGCCACGTGGCCACGGCAGCCCCAGGAAACGCTTCCAACACCTAAGCGTTCTTCCTGGTCCCCAGCGCCGGGCTGGTCGGGAGTTCGAGACCAGCCTGGCCAACATGGAGATAACCCGTCTCTATTAAAAATACAAAAATCAGCCCAGGTCAGCGGGTCAAGCCTGGAATCCCAGCACTTTGGGAGGCCGAGGTGGACGGATCACATGAGGTCGGGAGTTCGAGACCAGCCTGGCCAACATGGAGAAAACCCGTCTCTACTAAAAATACAAAAACCAGCCCAGGCTCAGCAGGTCATGCCTGGAATCCCAGCACTTTGGGAGGCTGAGGCCAGGAGCTTGACACCTGACGCCTGAGGTCGGGAGTTCGAGACCAGCCTGGCCAACATGGAGATAACCCGTCTCTATTAAAAATACAAAAATCAGCCCAGGCTCAGCGGGTCATGCCCGTAATCCCAGCACTTTGGGAGGCCGAGGTGGGCCAGGAGCTTGACACCTGACGCCTGAGGTCGGGAGTTCGAGACCAGCCTGGCCAACATGGTGAAACCCCGTCTCTATTAAAAATACAAAAATCAGCCCAGGTCAGCGGGTCATGCCTGGAATCCCAGCACTTTGGGAGGACGGGGCCAGGAGCTTGACACCTGACGCCTGAGGTCGGGAGTTCGAGACCAGCCTGGCCAACATGGTGAAACCCCGTCTCTATTAAAAATACAAAAATCAGCCCAGGTCAGCGGGTCATGCCTGGAATCCCAGTACTTTGGGAGGACGGGGCCAGGAGCTTGACACCTGACGCCTGAGGTCGGGAGTTCGAGACCAGCCTGGCCAACATGGAGATAACCCGTCTCTATTAAAAATACAAAAATCAGCCCAGGCTCAGCGGGTCAAGCCCGTAATCCCAGCACTTTGGGAGGCCGAGGTGGACGGATCACATGAGGTCGGGAGTTCGAGACCAGCCTGGCCAACATGGAGAAAACCCGTCTCTACTAAAAAATACAAAAATCAGCCCAGGCTCAGCGGGTCAAGCCTGGAATCCCAACACTTTGGGAGGATGGGGCCAGGAGCTTGACACCTGATGCCTGAGGTCATCAGTTCGAGACCAGCCTGGTCAACATGGTGAAACCCCGTCTCTATTAAAAATACAAAAATCAGCCCAGGTCAGCGGGTCAAGCCTGGAATCCCAGCACTTTGGGAGGATGGGGCCAGGAGCTTGACACCTGATGCCTGAGGTCATCAGTTCGAGACCAGCCTGGTCAACATGGTGAAACCCCGTCCCTATTAAAAATACAAAAATCAGCCTAGGCTCAGCGGGTCATGCCTGGAGAAATCCCAGCACTTTGGGAGGCCGAGGTGGACGGATCACATGAGGTCGGGAGTTCGAGACCAGCCTGGCCAACATGGAAAACCCGTCTCCACTAAAAATACAAAAATCAGCCCAGGTCAGCGGGTCATGCCTGGAATCCCAGCACTTTGGGAGGCCGAGGTGGACGGATCACATGAGGTCAGGAGTTCGAGACCAGCCTGGCCAACATGGTGAAACCCCGTCTCTATTAAAAATACAAAAATCAGCCCAGGCTCGGCGGGTCAAGCCTGGAATCCCAGCACTTTGGGAGGACGGGGCCAGGAGCTTGACACCTGACGCCTGAGGTCGGGAGTTCGAGACCAGCCTGGCCAACATGGAGATAACCCGTCTCTATTAAAAATACAAAAATCAGCCCAGGCTCAGCGGGTCATGCCCGTAATCCCAGCACTTTGGGAGGCTGAGGTGGGCCGGATCACATGAGGTCGGGAGTTCGAGACCAGCCTGGCCAACATGGTGAAACCCCGTCTCTATTAAAATACAAAAATCAGCCCAGGTCAGCGGGTCATGCCTGGAATCCCAGCACTTTGGGAGGACGGGGCCAGGAGCTTGACACCTGGCGCCTGAGGTCGGGAGTTCGAGACCAGCCTGGCCAACATGGTGAAACCCCGTCTCTATTAAAATACAAAAATCAGCCCAGGTCAGCGGGTCATGCCTGGAATCCCAGTACTTTGGGAGGACGGGGCCAGGAGCTTGACACCTGGCGCCTGGTCGGGAGTTCGAGACCAGCCTGGCCAACATGGAGATAACCGTCTCTATTAAAAATACAAAAATCAGCCCAGGCTCAGCGGGTCAAGCCTGTAATCCCAGCACTTTGGGAGGCCGAGGTGGACGGATCACATGAGGTCGGGAGTTCGAGACCAGCCTGGCCAACATGGAAAACCCGTCTCTACTAAAAATACAAAAATCAGCCCAGGCTCAGCGGGTCAAGCCTGGAATCCCAACACTTTGGGAGGATGGGGCCAGGAGCTTGACACCTGATGCCTGAGGTCATCAGTTCGAGACCAGCCTGGTCAACATGGTGAAACCCCGTCTCTATTAAAATACAAAAATCAGCCCAGGTCAGCGGGTCAAGCCTGGAATCCCAGCACTTTGGGAGGATGGGGCCAGGAGCTTGACACCTGATGCCTGAGGTCATCAGTTCGAGACCAGCCTGGTCAACATGGTGAAACCCGTCTCTATTAAAAATACAAAAATCAGCCCAGGCTCAGCGGGTCAAGCCTGTAATCCCAGCACTTTGGGAGGCCGAGGTGGACGGATCACATGAGGTCGGGAGTTCGAGACCAGCCTGGCCAACATGGAAAACCCGTCTCTACTAAAAATACAAAAATCAGCCCAGGCTCAGCGGGTCAAGCCTGGAATCCCAACACTTTGGGAGGATGGGGCCAGGAGCTTGACACCTGATGCCTGAGGTCATCAGTTCGAGACCAGCCTGGTCAACATGGTGAAACCCCGTCTCTATTAAAAATACAAAAATCAGCCCAGGTCAGCGGGTCAAGCCTGGAATCCCAGCACTTTGGGAGGATGGGGCCAGGAGCTTGACACCTGATGCCTGAGGTCATCAGTTCGAGACCAGCCTGGTCAACATGGTGAAACCCCGTCCCTATTAAAAATACAAAAATCAGCCTAGGCTCAGCGGGTCATGCCTGGAGAAATCCCAGCACTTTGGGAGGCCGAGGTGGATGGATCACATGAGGTCGGGAGTTTGAGACCAGCCTGGCCAACATGGAGAAAACCCGTCTCTACTAAAAAATACAAAAACCAGCCCAGGCTCAGCAGGTCAAGCCTGGAATCCCAGCACTTTGGGAGGATGGGGCCAGGAGATTGACACCTGATGCCTGAGGTCATCAGTTCGAGACCAGCCTGGTCAACATGGTGAAACCCCGTCCCTATTAAAAATACAAAAATCAGCCCAGGCTCAGCGGGTCATGCCTGGAGAAATCCCAGCACTTTGGGAGGCCGAGGTGGACGGATCACATGAGGTCGGGAGTTCGAGACCAGCCTGGCCAACATGGTGAAACCCCATCTCTATTAAAAATACAAAAACCAGCCCAGGCTCAGCAGGTCATGCCTGGAATCCCAGCACTTTGGGAGGCTGAGGCAGGCGTATCACGAGGTCAGGAGTTCAAGACCAGCCTGGCCAACATGGTGAAACCCCGTCTCTACTAAAAATACAAAAATCAGCCCAGGCTCAGCGGGTCATGCCTGGAATCCCAACACTTTGGGAGGCCGAGGTGGACGGATCACATGAGGTCGGGAGTTCGAGACCAGCCTGGCCAACATGGAGATAACCCGTCTCTATTAAAAATACAAAAATCAGCCCAGGCTCAGCGGGTCATGCCCGTAATCCCAGCACTTTGGGAGGCCAAGGTGGACGGATCACATGAGGTCGGGAGTTCGAGACCAGCCTGGCCAACATGGAGAAAACCCGTCTCTACTAAAAAATACAAAAATCAGCCCAGGCTCAGCGGGTCAAGCCTGGAATCCCAACACTTTGGGAGGACGGGCCAGGAGCTTGACACCTGATGCCTGAGGTCATCAGTTCGAGACCAGCCTGGTCAACATGGTGAAACCCCGTCCTATTAAAAATACAAAAATCAGCCCAGGCTCAGCGGGTCATGCCTGGAGAAATCCCAGCACTTTGGGAGGCCGAGGTGGATGGATCACATGAGGTCGGGAGTTTGAGACCAGCCTGGCCAACATGGAGAAAACCCGTCTCTACTAAAAAATACAAAAACCAGCCCAGGCTCAGCAGGTCAAGCCTGGAATCCCAGCACTTTGGGAGGATGGGGCCAGGAGATTGACACCTGATGCCTGAGGTCATCAGTTCGAGACCAGCCTGGTCAACATGGTGAAACCCCGTCCCTATTAAAAATACAAAAATCAGCCCAGGCTCAGCGGGTCATGCCTGGAGAAATCCCAGCACTTTGGGAGGCCGAGGTGGACGGATCACATGAGGTCGGGAGTTCGAGACCAGCCTGGCCAACATGGTGAAACCCCATCTCTATTAAAAATACAAAAATCAGCCCAGGCTCAGCGGGTCATGCCTGGAATCCCAGCACTTTGGGAGGCTGAGGCAGGCGTATCACGAGGTCAGGAGTTCAAGACCAGCCTGGCCAACATGGTGAAACCCCGTCTCTACTAAAAATACAAAAATTAGCCGGTGTGGTGGGTGCCTGTAACCCCAGCTTTGGAGGAGGTTGATGCAGGTGAATCAACTGAGGTCAGGGATTCGAGACCAGCCTGGCTGAGGTGGGAGGATGGCTAGATATTATATATATAATATTTATATTTTATATATTTTATATATTATAAATAAGTTTATGTATTTATTTATATATTTATATATATAGTAAAATAATACATAGTATTATAATATATTATAAAATATTATAATAAATTATATAATAAATATATATTAATATATATTATATATAAATATTATATATAATACTACATATAAATATTATATATATTATATATAAATTATATATATTATATATGATTATATAATATATTAATATAATATATTATATAAATATTATATAATATATTATATTATATATTATAATAATATATTATAATAATTATAATATAATATATTAATATCTTATATAAATACATATTATCTAATATATATTAATATTATATAATAATATTATTAATATATTATTAATATATATTACTATAATTAATTATTAATATATAGTAATAATTATTAATATATATTACTATATTATATAAATACGTATTTATATAATATGTTATAAAATATAACATTTTATAATTTATAATGAAATATATATAAATTATAAAATTATAATATATTATTAAATATATATAATATATATTAATATATAAAAATATAAATAAATAAATAAATATATAAATAATCCCAGCTACTCAGGAGGCAGGTGGGTCAACAGAAGTCAGGGGTTCAAGACCAGCCTGGCCAACATGGTGAAACCCGTCTCTACTAAAAATGCAAAAATTAGTTGGGTGCAGTGGTGTGCACCTGTAATCGCAGCGACTCAGGAGCCTGAGGCAGGAGAATCACTTGAACCCGGGAGGCAGAGGTTGCGGTGAGCCGAGATGGCTCCACTGCACTCCAGCCTGGGCAAAAGAGTAAGACTCCATCTCAAAAAGATGCTGGAGAGGATGTGGAGAAATAGGAACACTCTTACACTGCTGGTGGGAGTGTAAATTAGTTCAACCATTGTGGAAGACAGTGTGGCGATCCCTCATGGACCTAGAAATAGAAATTCCATTTGACCCAGCAATCCCATTACTGGGTATCTATCCAAAGGACTATAAATCGTTCTACTATAAGGACACATGCACACGAATGTTCATTGCAGCACTGTTTACAATAGCAAAGACCTGGAACCAACCCAAATGCCCATCGATGGTAGACTGGTCTGGAAAATGTGGCACAGATACACCATGGAATATTATGCAGCCATGAAAAAGGATGAGTTCGTGTCCTTTGTAGGGACATGGATGAATCTGGAGACCATCATTCTCAGCAAACTGACACAAGAACGGAAAATGAAATAATATATGTTCATTGAGGCGCTGATTACAATAGCAAAGACCTGGAACCAACCCAAATGCCCACCGATGATAGACCAGACTGGGAAAATGTGGCACATATACACCATGGACTATTATGCAGCCATGAAAAAGGATGAGTTCGTGTCCTTTGTAGGGACATGGATGAATCTGGAGACCATCATTCTCAGCAAACTGACACAAGGACAGAAAATGAAACACCACATGTTCTCACTCATACGTGGGTGTTGAACAATGAGAACACATGGACACAGGGAGGGGAGCCTCACACACTGGGGTCTGTTGGGGGGAATACGGGAGGGACAGCGGGGGTTGGGGAGTTGGGGAGAGATAGCCGGGGGGGAGAAATGCCAGATATAGGGGACAGGGAGGAAGGCAGCAAATCACACTGAGATGTGTGTACATATGCAACTATCTTGCATGTTCTTCACATGTACCCCGAAAACCTAAAATGCAATAAAAAATAAAGAGAAAAGGAAAAGAAATAGGAGACGATCCTCCCATGACCAAGGTGTACGACGGTGGTCCTCGTTTCATACCCAAAAGGCTCATTCCTTGGAGAGTCCTCTGCGTGAATTACCATCTTTCTATTTCCTGCACACTTCAAAAAGGAGAAATAAAAAACGAAAAACAAACCCCCGACACGGGTCTTATTTATAAGTCAGGAAACTCAGAACCGAGAACAGCCTCGTTCTACACAAGGAGCCAAAGGTAGGAAAACTCAGCGCCGTCCAGGGGAGGTTGTTAAAACCTCATAAAAAGTCGGATTGTCGGGCCGGGACTGCTCGGATAATTGATACGCGTCATTGGCTGTAACGTGGCTGCGGCGGACCCTCTGACCCGACCACCTACAGACAGACACACACAGGCAGCTTGGGGGCCACGGAGCTTGGCCACGCTGCCATGCCGAGGAACGAGACCCCCTTCTCTCCGCCGGTGGTTACAGAAGAAAAGGAAAAACTGGAGGTGAAGGGTTAAACCGTTTTTTAATTGCATTTTAGGTTTTGGGGTACATGTGAAGAACATGTGATTTGCTGCCTTCCTCCCCGTCCCCTATATCTGGCATTTCTCCCCATGCCGTCTCTCCCCAACTCCCCGCTCCCCGCTGTCCCTCCCCTATTTCCCCCCCAACAGACCCCAGTGTGTGAGGCTCCCCTCCGTGTGTCCACCTGTTCTCATTGTTCAACACCCGCCTATGAGTGAGAACACGCGGTGTCTGATTTTCTGTTCTTGTGTCAGTTTGCTGAGATTGATGTTCTCCAGATTCATCCATGTCCCTGCAAAGGACACGAACTCATCCTTTTTCATGGCTGCATAGTATTCCATGCTGTATATTATGTGCCACATTTTCCCAGTCTGGTCTGTCATCGATGGGCATTTGGGTTGGTTCCAGGTCTTTGCTATTGTAATCAGCGCCGCAATGAACATACGTTATTTCATTTTCTGTTCTTGTGTCAGTTTGTTGAGAATGATGTTCTCCAGGTTCATCCATGTCCCTGCAGAGGACACGAACTCATCCTTTTTCATGGCTGCATAGTATTCCATGGTGTATATTATGTGCCACATTTTCCCAGTCTGGTCTATCATCGATGGGCATTTGGGTTGGTTCCAGGTCTTTGCTATTGTAATCAGCACCGCAATGAACATACATTATTTCATTTTCTGTTCTTGTGTCAGTTTGTTGAGAATGATGTTCTCCAGGTTCATCCGTGTCCCTGCAAAGGACACGAACTCATCCTTTTTCATGGCTGCATACTATTCCATGGTATATATTATGTGCCACATTTTCCCAGTCCGGTCTATCATCGATGGGCATTTGGGTTGGTTCCAGGTCTTTGCTATTGTAATCAGCACCGCAATGAACATACATTATTTCATTTTCTGTTCTTGTGTCAGTTTGTTGAGAATGATGTTCTCCAGGTTCATCCGTGTCCCTGCAGAGGACACGAACTCATCCTTTTCATTGGGGAGAGATAGCCGGGGAGAAATGCCAGATATAGGTGACGGGGAGGAAGGCAGCAAATCACACGGCCACGTGTGTACCTGTGCAACACTCCTGCATGTTCTTCACATGTAACCCAAAACCTAACATGCAATTTAAAAGTTTAAAAAAAAATCAAATAAAAAGAGAATGAATTCCTTCCCAGGATGCCAGCTCACAAGTCTACACCCCCATGATCCTCCTGTGAATCCGGGCAGCGTCCGAGGATAAACGTGCCTTTCGTAATTTCAAACATTTCCTGAGTCTTCACATCATCCCGGACTAATAATAGTGACATCTTGGGGGAAAAGACGTGGGTTTTGGGGATGAGAAAAGATGCCTTTTGCACGCCACGTCTTTGACACAGGAAAAACGCGGTGGGAACACAGAGCCCCGTTTCTTGATTGAAAGTATTTCCATGGGGAGAAACGCCAGATACAGGTGAAGGGGAGGAAGGCAGCAAATCACACGGCCACGTGTGTACCTGTGCAACACTCCTGCATGTTCTTCACATGTAACCCAAAACCTAACATGCAATTTAAAAAGTTTTAAAAAAAAAATACAGAGAAAATGTGGCATGTAGACACCATGGAATACTATGCAGCGCTGAAAAAGGACGACTTCATGTTCTTTGCAGGGACATGTATGAAACTGGAAACCATCATTCTCAGCAAACTGACACAAGAACAGAAAATCAGACACCGCATGTTCTCACTCACAGGCGGGTGTCGAACAATGAGAACACGTGGGCACAGGGAGGGGAGCATCGCACATGGGGGTCTGTTGGGGGGAATAGGGGAGGGACGGTGGGGGGTGGGGAGTTGGGGAGAGAGAACATGGGGAGAAATGCCAGATATAGGTGACGGGGAGGAAGGCAGCAAATCACACTGCCACGTGTGCACCTATGCAACGGTCCACATGTGCCCCAAAACCTAAAATGCAATAAAAAATAAAAATAAAGAAAGTATTTCCCGAGGGGACCCCAGGCCTCAGAAGAAGCCGGCCACACAGCGAGGCATTCATCCGTCTGCAAGTGTTTGACCTGGCGTTTTAACGACCAGCCGTAAACCCCCCCCCCCTGGGCTAATTACAAGCTGGGGAACTGAGTCTCAGTTGGTCTGTTCTGCTCCTGACGGCCGAGGGCTGTCTGCCTGCAGCCAATGCCTCTCACACTTCTCTGCAAACCCCGGGCTTACCCCAAAGTAACTTATCTTTGCACCCTGTATCAGCCAAGGGGGTAAAGTCCTTTAAAAGAACAGCAGAAGCCGGGCGCGATGCCTCAAGCCTGTCATCCCAGCACTCTGGGAGGCCGAGGCGGGTGGATCACGAGGTCAAGAGATCGAGACCATCCCGGTCAACATGGTGAAACCCCGTCTCTACTAAAAATACAAAAAATTAGCTGGGCATGGTGGTGCGTGCCTGTAATCCCAGCTACTCAGGAGGCTGAGGCAGGAGAATCGCTTGAACCCCAGAGGCGGAGGTTGCGGTGAGCCAAGATTGTACCACTGCATTCCAGCCTGGGCAACAGACTGAGACTCTGCCTCAAAAAAAAAAAAAAAAAAAGGTCAGTCTCGGTTGCTCACCCCTGTAATCCCAGCACTTTAGGAGGAGAAGGTGGGTCCATTATGAGGTCAAGAGATCGAGACCCCCCTGGCAAGCATGATGAAACCCCGTCTCTATTAAAAATACAAAAAATGAGGCGAGACTGCTCGTGGGCACCTGTAGTCCCAGCTACTCGGGAGGCTGAGGCAGGAGAATCCCCTGAACCCGGGAGGCGGAGGTTGCGGTGAGCTGAGATTTCACCACTGCACTCCAGCCTGGGGGACAGATGCAGAATCTGACTCCAAAAAAAGAAAGAAAAGAAGAAAATGTGTTATACATAGACGGTGGAGTACTATTCAGTCATGAAAAAGGAGGGGGTCCTGCCATTAGCCATGAAATGCGTGGACCTACAGGTCATCATATGAAGTGAAATAATCCAGACAGAGAAATAGACACTTTGCATGTTCTGACTTATTTGCAGGAGGTAAAAATTAAAACACTCGAACTCATGGAAATCAAGAGTAGAACGCTGGGTCCCAGAGGCTGGGAAGGGTAGTGGGGGCTTTGTCTGGAAGAGTTGGGGGTGGTTAATGGGTCCCCAAAAATAATTAGGATAAATAGGCCTGGCGGGGTGGCTCACGCCTGTAATCCCAGCACTTTGGGAGGCCGAGGCGGGCGGATCAGCCTGAGGTCAGGAGTTCGAGACCAGCCTGGACAACACAGTGAAACCCCGTCCTACAAAAAATGCTGAAACCCCGTCCTACTAAAAATACAAAAATTAGCCGGGCATAGTGGTGAGTGCCTGTGATCTGATAGACATAGACAGTGGAGTACTATACGAAAGAGTTGGAACCAACCCAAATGCCCATCAGTGATAGACTGGATAAAGGAAATGTGGCACATACATGCCGTGGAATACTATGCAGCCACGAAAAAGGATGAGTTCATATTCTTTGCAG
This sequence comes from Saguinus midas, assembly GCA_021498475.1. NCBI lineage: Eukaryota > Metazoa > Chordata > Mammalia > Primates > Cebidae > Saguinus > Saguinus midas. The sequence continues at coordinate 3,003,833 of CM038398.1, forward strand.
GGATATGGATGAATCCGGAAACCACCATCCTCAGCAAACTGACACAAGAACAGAAAACCAAACACGGCATGTTCTCGCTCCTAAGTGGGTTTTGAACAAGGAGAACGCACAGAGACAGGAGGGGAGTATCACACACCTGGGGGGGGGGGGATTGGGGAGGCATATTATCTGGAAAAGGCGGAAGTTACCCTCCTGGGTCCGTTCCACCACTGACTGCCGCAAATCAGGAAAAGTAATTAAGCGTTTTTTCTCCGACAAGCTCATGTGTCAACTCCGCAAGCAATTTGCACAACTGTCAGAAGAACGTCCCATGATGTTTATCTAAAATGCCTGTATTTAAAAGTTCCGGCCGGGCGCGGTGGCTCACGCTTGTCATCCCAGCGCTTTGGGAGGCCGAGGCGGGCGGATCACCTGAGGTCGGGAGTTCGAGACCAGCCTGGCCGACAGGGTGAAACCTTCTGTCTCCGAAAAATATTCAAAATTAGCCAGGCGTGGTGGTGGGCGCCTGTAATCCCAGCTACTCGGGAGGCTGAGGCAGGAGAATCCCTTGAACCCGGGAGGTGGAGGCTGCGGTGAGCTGAGATCGCGCCATTGGACTCCAGCCTGGGCGACAAGAGCGAAAGTCAGTCACACACACACACAGACACACACACACACACACAAACACACAGACACACACACACAAACACACAGACACACACACACACACACAAAGTCTCGCCTGTAATCCCAGCACTTTGGGAGGCCGAGGCGGGCGGATCACCTGAGGTTGGGAGTTCGAGACCAGCCTGAGCAACATGGTGAAACCCCATTTCTACTAAAATAACAAAAATAAGCTGGTCGTGGTGGCAGATGCCTGTAGTCCCAGCTACTCGGGAGGCTGAGGCAGGAGAATCCCTTGAACCCGGGAGGCGGAGGTTGCGGTGAGCCGGGATCGCGCCATCGCACTCCAGCCTGGGTGACAAGAGCGAAACTCCGTCTCAAAAAAAAAAAAAAAAGTTCCAAATTCTTCGGGGCCGTGTCACATCGTTCCGTGATTCCTTCGGAGAAACGTGAGCACACGTGCACCCAGCCGGTTAATCTTAGATGCAGGAGGTTGAGTCAATTCCTACCTGTCACGGTGCCCAGTTCAAACGGCCCACGCTGCTGTTTCTGGAAACCCTGCCCCGTCTTACACAAGTGCACACTCACTTTTTTTTTTTTAAATCTTTCTCTGTTTTTTGAGATGGAGTCTCTGCTCCAGGCTGAAAGGCAGTGGTGTGACCTCACCTCCCTGCAACCTCCACCTCCCTGACTCATGCAATTTCCCTGCATCCGTCCCCAAAACAGCCGGGGTTACAGGTGCTCCAACCACACCTGGCTAATTTTTTTTTTTTTCTGTATTTTTAATAGACGTGGGTTTTCACCGTGTTGGCCGGGCTGGTCTCGAACCCCTGACCTTGTGATCCGCCCACCTTGACCTCCCAAAGTGCTGGGATTCCAAGCATGAGCCAACACAGGTGGCCTTTTTTTTAAATTTTTCTTAATTATTATCGACATAGTCTTGCTGATCCTCCAGGGTAGAAAGCAAAGGCTTGATCTTATACAGAGGATAGCTGTGTCCCCCAGGCTGGAGTGCAGTGGCGGGATCTCGGCTCACCGCAGCCTCCACCTCCCGGGTTCAAGCGATCCTCCTGCCTCAGCCTCCCGACCAGCTGGGATCACAGGTGCATCCCATCATGCTCTGATAATTTATATATATATTTGAGACACAGTCTCACTCTGTCCCCCAGGCTGGAGTGCAATGGCGGGATCTCTGCTCACTGCAGCCTCCACCTCCCGGGTTCAAGCGATCCTCCTGCCTCAGCCTCCCTACCAGCTGGGATTACAGGTGCATCCCATCATGCTCTGATAATTTATATATATATTTGAGACACAGTCTCACTCTGTCCCCCAGGCTGGAGTGCAATGGCGGGATCTCGGCTCACCGCAGCCTCCGCCTCCCGGGTTCAAGCGATCCTCCTGCCTCAGCCTCCCAAGGAGCTGGGATTACAGGTGCATCCCATCATGCTCTGATAATTTATATATATATTTGACACACAGTCTCACTCTGACCCCCAGGCTGGAGTGCAATGGCGGGATCTCGGCTCACCGCAGCCTCCACCTCCCGGGTTCAAGCGATCCTCCTGCCTCAGCCTCCCGAGGAGCTGGGATTACAGGTGCATCCCATCATGCTCTGAGAATTTATATATATATTTGAGACACAGTCTCACTCTGTCCCCCAGCCTGGAGTGCAATGGTGCGATCTCGGCTCACCGCAGCCTCCGCCTCCTGGGTTCCAGCGATTCTCCTGCCTCAACCTCCCAAAGAGCTGGGGTTACAGATGCCCGCCACCACGCCTGGCTAATTTTTGTATTTTTAGTAGAGACCGGGTTTCGCCATGTTGGCCAGGCTGGTCTCGAACCCCTGACCTTGTGATCCGCCCGCCTCGGGTTCCCAAAGTGAGGCCCGGCACCCGTCCTGACTTGGGGCTTCTTCATATCTATATAATATTTATTTTGATCAGAAAGAGGAAAAAAAAAAATCAACCTTTAGGGACTTCGAGTTCAAACTGTGGATTCTCGGCCCACCCACATCTCTTCTATTAATAATGTTTTTCTATATGAAGGATAAGGGCAAAAAAAAAAAAAAAAAAAATTTATTTTGACCTCTCGGAGCACGGAAATCAATTGATAAAGGGAAGTCGGTTGTCCCCAAAAAAGTCACACAATTGTGATTTGTTTAGTCACCGGAGCCTTCACGGTGCCAGGGCGGCGGAGACATGATTTATAGGCCAGTCCCCCCACGAAATCATTTAAAGCAGATTAGATTCCAGGGACGGTCCCCTCTAATATGACAAGCTGATGCCTCCTGACAGGTAACTTGGTCGTTGGGGCCGGCGAGCCAGCTCCGGAAATTCTGATTAAATTAAAATATGCATGGGGCCGACGGGGACAGGGAGATTGAGTCACCCTGTACGAGGACCCCCGATGATACGCCTAGGCCGTGTGGTGCTCGGGGTGCTGGGAGAGGGACCCTGGGGTGCCCGGGGGACTCTACAGTTTGCTAAAGCAGAAAGCAGGTGCTGCATTGCAATGAGCTGTGAGGGGCTGGTGTGCGGGGGACGGCGCACCTGCCGGGCTCGGAGGTACCTGCAAAGGTGATGCCCACCCGGCCTTTCCTCTGCAGCTCTGAATCCCCCGGTCCCCTCTACCGTGCCCCTGTGCACACGTTAACCCGACGTGAAAATCAGCCCCCGGCGCAGTGACTGTGTGTACAGGCCTCCTACGAAACCGTCTCGTGCTGGCTGGATGAAAGCTTATTGCTCCGAGTGTGTCTGTGTGTGTGTGTCTGTCTCCGTGTGTGTCTGTGTCTGTGTGTCTGTGTGTGTGTCTGTGTCCGTGTGTGTCTGTATCTGTGTGTCTGTGTGTGTCTCTCTGTGAGTCTGTGTGTGTGTCTTTGTGTCTCTGTGTGTCACTGTTTGTGTGTCTGTGTGACTGTGTCTGTCTGTGTCTGTCTGTGTGTGTACATGTGTGTCTCTGTGTCTGTCTGTGTGTATTTGTGTCTGTGTCTGTGTGTGTCTGTCTGTGTGTCTGTTTGTGTGTCTGTGTCTGTGTGTGTCTGTGTGTGTCTCTGTGCCTGTGTCTGTGTTTCTGTCTGTGAGGGGCTGGTGTGCGGGGGACGGCGCACCTGCCGGGCTCGGAGGTACCTGCAAAGGTGATGCCCACGGCCTTTCCTCTGCAGCTCTGAATCCCCCGGTCCCCTGTGCCGTGCCCCTGTGCACACGTTAACCCGACGTGAAAATCAGCCCCCGGCGCCTCTGGAGACTCACAGTCCACGGGCCCCAGGCCTGTGCTGCTCCTCAGACAACAGCAGGTGCATGGCTCCTTCCTCAATGACCCACAGAGACGGAGACCACCTGACTATTTTCTAATTAAAAAAAAATAAGCCTGAAAAACGTTGAGACAACCGTGTGTTTGCGGTTTTGAGCGTGTGTGTGAATCTGCACAGACATGTGCGATTTTTTTGTTTTTCTAAGCAGCCCCAAGTGTGAATTCCTCATTTTCCCCTAATGTGTTTTGTGGAAATCTCATATTTAACGCATTGAAAGTTTCTGCTTCTGGGTGTCCCACTTTGAAGTAAAAGTTTTGGAAGGAAAACACACCCCTGTCTCTTTGCACAAAAATTGGAAAAAAAACAAACAAACAAAACATACTTTTAGAATATGTTAAAATAAATACAAATTGTGGGTTTTTTTTCATTGCAGGAATTGTTATTAATCAGAAAACAAAATATGTCTCTATAAAGGTACACACAGTCACACACAGATTTATTCACGCAAACGTGGACACACACACAAACATTCACACTCACACACTTACATAAAATCACCTCAGGCCGGGCGCGGTGGCTCACGCCTGTCATCCCAGCACTTTGGGAGGCCGAGGCGGGCGGATCACGAGGTCAAGAGATCGAGACCATCCCGGTCAACATGGTGAAACCCCGTCTCTACTAAAAATACAAAAATTAGCCCGGCCTGGCCTGGTGGCGCCCAGGTGACGAAAGGCTGAAGGCTGTGCCCATCGCCCAGGTGAGGAGAGCTGGGGGCTGCGCCCGTCGCCCAGGTGAGGAGAGCTGGAGGCTGCGCCCGTCGCCCAGGTGAGGAGAGCTGGGGGCTGTGCCCGTCGCCCAGGTGAGGAAAGCTGAAGACTGTGCCCGTCGCCCAGGTGAGGAAAGGTGGAGGCTGTGCCCATCGCCCAGGTGAGGAGAGCTGGAGGCTGTGCCCATCGCCCAGGTGACGAGAGCTGGAGGCTGTGCCCATCGCCCAGGTGACGAGAGCTGGAGGCTGCGCCCATCGCCCAGGTGAGGAGAGCTGGAGGCTGTGCCCGTCGCCCAGGTGAGGAGAGCTGGGGGCTGCGCCCATCGCCCAGGTGACGAGAGCTGGAGGCTGCGCCCATCGCCCAGGTGAGGAGAGCTGAAGACTGTGCCCATCGTCCAGGTGAGGAAAGGTGGAGGCTGTGCCCGTCGCCCAGGTGAGAGCTGGAGGCTGCGCCCGTCGCCCAGGTGAGGAGAGCTGGAGGCTGCGCCCGTCGCCCAGGTGAGGAGAGCTGGAGGCTGCGCCCGCCCAGGTGAGGAGAGCTGGAGGCTGCGCCCGTCGCCCAGGTGACGAGAGCTGGAGGCTCGCCCGTCGCCCAGGTGAGGAGAGCTGGAGGCTGCGCCCGTCGCCCAGGTGAGGAGAGCTGGAGGCTGTGCCCATCGCCCAGGTGACGAGAGCTGAGGCTGTGCCCATCGCCCAGGTGACGAGCTGAGGCTGCGCCCATCGCCCAGGTGAGGAGAGCTGGAGGCTGTGCCCGTCGCCCAGGTGAGGAGAGCTGGGGCTCGCCCATCGCCCAGGTGAGGAGGCTGGGGCTCGCCCATCGCCCAGGTGAGGAGGCTGAAGACTGTGCCCATCGTCCAGGTGAGGAAAGGTGGAGGCTGTGCCCGTCGCCCAGGTGAGGAGAGCTGGAGGCTGCGCCCGTCGCCCAGGTGAGGAGAGCTGGAGGCTGCGCCCGTCGCCCAGGTGAGGAGAGCTGGAGGCTGCGCCCGTCGCCCAGGTGAGGAGGCTGGAGGCTCGCCCGTCGCCCAGGTGACGAGCTGGAGGCTGCGCCCGTCGCCCAGGTGAGGAGAGCTGGAGGCTGCGCCCGTCGCCCAGGTGAGGAGAGCTGGGGCTCGCCCGTCGCCCAGGTGAGGAGGCTGGAGGCTGCGCCCGTCGCCCAGGTGAGGAGAGCTGGAGGCTGCGCCCGTCGCCCAGGTGAGGAGAGCTGGGGCTGCGCCCGTCGCCCAGGTGAGGAGAGCTGGGGGCTGCGCCCGTCGCCCAGGTGAGGAGAGCTGGAGGCTGCGCCCGTCGCCCAGGTGAGGAGAGCTGGAGGCTGCGCCCGTCGCCCAGGTGAGGAGAGCTGGGGCTGCGCCCGTCGCCCAGGTGAGGAGAGCTGGGGGCTGCGCCCGTCGCCCAGGTGAGGAGGCTGGGGCTCGCCCGTCGCCCAGGTGAGGAGAGCTGGGGGCTGCGCCCGTCGCCCAGGTGAGGAGGCTGGGGCTCGCCCGTCGCCCAGGTGAGGAGAGCTGGGGGCTGCGCCGTCGCCCAGGTGAGGAGGCTGGGGCTGCGCCCGTCGCCCAGGTGAGGAGAGCTGGGGGCTGCGCCCGTCGCCCAGGTGAGGAGAGCTGGGGGCTGCGCCCGTCGCCCAGGTGAGGAGAGCTGAAGACTGTGCCCGTCGTCCAGGTGAGGAAAGGTGGAGGCTGTGCCCATCGCCCAGGTGAGGAGAGCTGGAGGCTGTGCCCGTCGCCCAGGTGAGGAGAGCTGGAGGCTGCGCCCGTCGCCCAGGTGAGGAGAGCTGGAGGCTGCGCCCGTCGCCCAGGTGAGGAGAGCTGGAGGCTGTGCCCATCGCCCAGGTGAGGAGAGCTGGAGGCTGCGCCCGTCGCCCAGGTGAGGAGAGCTGGAGGCTGTGCCCGTCGCCCAGGTGAGGAGAGCTGGGGGCTGCGCCCGTCGCCCAGGTGAGGAGAGCTGGCAGCTGCGCCCATCACCAAGGTTCCATCCTCTGTACAAGACCAGGGGTTCCAGATAGAGGGTTCCCATATTAGTGACTGTCATTTACAGTCGCCTGTAATCCCAGCACTTCGGGAGGCCGAGGCGGGCGGATCACAAGGTCGCGAGTTCGAGACCAGCCTGGCCAACATGGTGCGATGGAGTTTCCCTCTTGGCGCCCAGTGATCTCTGCTCATCTCAACCTCCGCCTCCCAGGTTCAAGGGACTGTCCTGCCTCAGCCTCACAGGTAGCTGGAATCACAGGTGCCCGCCAACACGCCCGGCTAATTTTTTGTATTTTTAGTGGAGACTGGGTTTCACCATGTTGGCCAGGCTGGTTTCAAACTCCTGACCTCAGGTGATCCGGCCGCCTCAGCCTCACAAGGTGCTGGGATTATAGAGATGAGCCCCCAGTATTTATGTTTTTTTTTTTTTTTTTTAATGGTCTATGTCTGTGATCTTAGTTTTTTATTGTTAATGTTTTTTCTTTTTTTTTCAGTTTAATTGCATTTTTTTTTTTTTTTACAATAGCAGTATTTACGTTTTAAAGCAGTGAGTGCTTTTCACCTAAGGCAGAGGTTCCACCAACCCCCGCCCCCAACAAGAGGAAATTCAAGCCCTTTGCTAAAATCTGCTCGTTCTAATGGAAATAATTATTGCCTGAACATGGCTCCCAGCTCCGGCTGGTATATTCAACCAACACTATGGAAATAAACGTATTACCGTGTTATTAATGCTTATTGAGGAAACAGAAATACAGAAAATATATGGCTGAGTGTACTATTTAAATTGCAAAAACAAGAAGACGTTTAATAAGGTAGCAGCGGTTCTGGGTTGGTTTTTTTCTCCCCCGTCTCCTTCGTAATTTTCAATATAATCTAAATTAAGCTAGAAAAAGAAAATCATTACCTTCAGCAATTCTTAAAACGATCTTTCATCTCGGAGAACCTAATACACAACCCCCTGAAAATGTTACAAGTAAATACACAACCCCCTGAAAATGTTACAAGGAAATACGGTAGAAAGAACATTGATATTACAAGTAAATACACAACCCCCTGAAAATGTTACAAGTAAATACGGTAGAAAGAACATTGATATTACAAGTAAATACACAACCCCCTGAAAATGTTACAAGTAAATACGGTAGAAAGAACATTGATATTACAAGTAAATACACAACCCCCTGAAAATGTTACAAGTAAATACGGTAGAAAGAACATTGATATTACAAGTAAAGACACAACCCCCTGAAAATGTTACAAGTAAATACGGTAGAAAGAACATTGATATTACAAGTAAATACACAACCCCTGAAAATGCTACAAGTAAATACGGTGAAAGAACATTGATATTACAAGTAAATACACAACCCCTGAAAATGTTACAAGGAAATACGGTAGAAAGAACATTGATATTACAAGTAAACACACAACCCCTGAAAATGTTACAAGAAATACGGTAGAAAGAACATTGATATTACAAGTAAATACACAACCCCCTGAAAATGTTACAAGTAAATACGGTAGAAAGAACATTGATTATTTTCCTTAATCCGATTCAAGTGTATTGAGATTTAAAGCAAAATTATGGGGAATCGTGGATCTGGCTGGAGGCCAGGGAGAGGCCCCTGGAGCATCTACAAGGAAAACGTGTGTCTGTGTGTGTGTGTGTGTGTTTTAAGGGACAGTGACTCACACCTGATTAGGCTCCATCAAGTTATACCCAGAAGAACGCATCAGGGCCCGACCCTGTCAGCAGGAGAACAGATGGCTGGCGTTTCATTTATTTATTTTAATGAATTGACTTATTTTTCAATGATACTCTCCTGCTATCCCTCCCCATCCCCCACCCCTGCTATCCTCCCCAATCCCCCTCCTGCTATCCCTCCCCATCCCCCACCCCTGCTATCCCTTCCCAACCCCCACCCCTGCTCTCCCACCCCAGCCCCCACCCTCTGCTATTTCTCCCCATCTCCCCACCCCTGCTATCCCTCCCTGGTCCCCACCCCTGCTGTCCTTCCCAGCCCCCAGCCCCTCACCCCCTGCTGTCCTCCCCAATCCCCCAAACCCTGGTATCCCTTCCCAACCCCCACCCCTGCTCTCCCACCCCAGCCCCCACCCTCTGCTATTTCTCCCCATCTCCCCACCTCCCGTTATCCCTCTCCTGGTCCCCCACATCCTGCTATCCCTACCTATCCCCACCCCTTCTATCCTTCCCAATCCCTGCTATCCCTCCCCAGGCCCCCACCCCTGCTGTCCCTTCCCAGCCCCCAGCCCCCACCCTGCTGTCCTCCCCAATCCCCCTCCTGCTATCCCTCCCCATCCCCCACCCCTGCTATCCCTTCCCAACCCCCACCCCTGCTCTCCCACCCCAGCCCCCACCCTCTGCTATTCCTCACCAATCCCCCACCCCTGCTATCCCTTCCCAACCCCCACCCCTGCTCTCCCACCCCGGCCCCCCACTCCTCTGCTATTTCTCCCATCCCCCTCCCCTGCTATCCCTCCCCATCCCCCACCCCTGCTATCCCTCCCCAATCCCCACACTCCCTGCTATCCCTCCCCAATCCCCCAAACCCTGCTATCCCTCCCCAGGCCCCCATGCCTGCTGTCCCTCCCCAGGCCCCCATGCCTGCTGTCCCTCCCCAATCCCCCAAACCCTGGTATCCCTTCCCAACCCCCACCCCTGCTGTCCCTCCCCAATCCCCCAAACCCTGCTATCCCTCCCCAGGCCCCCACCCCTGCTGTCCTTCCCAGCCCCCAGCCCCCACCCCTGCTGTCCTTCCCAGCCCCCAGCCCCCACCCTCTGCTATTTCTCCCCATCTCCCCACCCCTGCTATCCTCCCCAGGCCCCCATGCCTGCTGTCCCTCCCCAGCCCCCACCCTCTGCTATTCCTCCCCATACCCCAAACACCTGCTGTCCTCCCCAATCCCCCAAACCCTGCTATCCCTCCCTGGTCCCCACCCCTGCTGTCCCTCCCCAGGCCCCCATGCCTGCTGTCCCTCCCCAGCCCCCACCCCTGCTATCCTCCCCAGGCCCCCACCCCTGCTATCCCTCCCCAGGCCCCCATGCCTGCTGTCCCTCCCCAGGCCCCCATGCCTGCTGTCCCTCCCCAGGCCCCCATGCCTGCTGTCCCTCCCCAGGCCCCCATGCCTGCTGTCCCTCCCCAGCCCCCACCCTCTGCTATTCCTCCCCATACCCCAAACACCTGCTGTCCTCCCCAATCCCCCACCCCTGCTGTCCCTCCCCAGCCCCCACCCTCTGCTATTCCTCCCCATACCCCAAACACCTGCTATCCCTCCCTGGTCCCCACCCCTGCTGTCCCTTCCCAGCCCCCACCCTCTGCTATTTCTCCCCATCTCCCCACCTCCCGTTATCCTCTCCTGGTCCCCACATCCTGCTATCCTACCTATCCCCCACCCCTTCTATCCTTCCCAATCCCCCAAGCCCTGCTATCCCTCCCCAGGCCCCCATGCCTGCTGTCCCTCCCCAGCCCCCACCCTCTGCTATTCCTCCCCATACCCCAAACACCTGCTATCCCTCCCTGGTCCCCACCCCTGCTGTCCCTCCCCAGGCCCCCACCCCTGCTATCCTCCCCAGGCCCCCACCCCTGCTGTCCTTCCCAGCCCCCACCCCTGCTGTCCCTTCCCAGCCCCCAGCCCCTCACCCCCTGCTGTCCTCCCCAATCCCCCAAACCCTGGTATCCCTTCCCAACCCCCACCCCTGCTCTCCCACCCCAGCCCCCACCCTCTGCTATTCCTCCCCATACCCCAAACACCTGCTATCCCTCCCCAGGCCCCCATGCCTGCTGTCCCTCCCCAATCCCCCAAACCCTGCTATCCCTCCCCAGGCCCCCACCCCTGCTGTCCTTCCCAGCCCCCAGCCCCCACCCTCTGCTATTCCTCCCCATACCCCAAACACCTGCTATCCCTCCCCAGGCCCCCACCCCTGCTGTCCCTCCCCAGCCCCCACCCTCTGCTATTCCTCCCCATACCCCAAACACCTGCTATCCCTACCTATCCCCCACCCCTTCTATCCTTCCCAATCCCCCAAGCCCTGCTATCCCTCCCTGGTCCCCACCCCTGCTGTCCTCCCCAATCCCCCAAACCCTGCTATCCCTCCCTGGTCCCCACCCCTGCTGTCCTTCCCAGCCCCCAGCCCTCACCCCCTGCTGTCCTCCCCAATCCCCCAAACCCTGCTATCCTCCCCAGGCCCCCACCCCTGCTGTCCTTCCCAGCCCCCAGCCCCCACCCTCTGCTATTTCTCCCCATCTCCCCACCCCTGCTATCCTCCCCAATCCCCCACCCCTGCTATCCTCCCCAATCCCCACACTCCCTGCTATCCTCCCCAGGCCCCATGCCTGCTGTCCCTCCCCAGCCCCCACCCCTGCTATCCTCCCCAATCCCCACACTCCTGCTATCCTCCCCAATCCCCACACTCCCTGCTATCCTCCCCAGGCCCCCACCCCTGCTGTCCTCCCCATCCCCCACCCCTGCTATCCTCCCCAATCCCCCAAACCCTGCTATCCTCCCCAGGCCCCCACCCCTGCTGTCCCTCCCCAGCCCCCACCCTCTGCTATTCCTCCCCATACCCCAAACACCTGCTATCCTCCCCAATCCCCACACTCCCTGCTATCCTCCCCAGGCCCCCACCCCTGCTGTCCCTTCCCAGCCCCCAGCCCCCACCCCTGCTATCCTCCCCAATCCCCCACCCCTGCTATCCTCCCCATCCCCCACCCCTGCTATCCCTTCCCAACCCCCACCCCTGCTCTCCCACCCCAGCCCCCACCCTCTGCTATTTCTCCCCATCTCCCCACCCCTGCTATCCCTCCCTGGTCCCCACCCCTGCTGTCCCTTCCCAGCCCCCAGCCCTCACCCCCTGCTGTCCTTCCCAGCCCCCAGCCCTCACCCCCTGCTGTCCTCCCCAATCCCCCAAACCCTGGTATCCCTTCCCAACCCCCACCCCTGCTCTCCCACCCCGGCCCCCCACCCTCTGCTATTTCTCCCCATCTCCCCACCTCCCGTTATCCCTCTCCTGGTCCCCACATCCTGCTATCCCTACCTATCCCCACCCCTTCTATCCTTCCCAATCCCCCAAGCCCTGCTATCCTCCCCAGGCCCCATGCCTGCTGTCCCTCCCCAGCCCCCACCCTCTGCTATTCCTCACCAATCCCCCACCCCTGCTATCCTCCCCAATCCCCCACCCCTGCTCTCCCACCCCGGCCCCCACTCCTCTGCTATTTCTCCCCATCCCCTCCCCTGCTATCCTCCCCATCCCCCACCCCTGCTATCCTCCCCAATCCCCCACCCCTGCTATCCTCCCCAATCCCCACACTCCCTGCTATCCCTCCTGGTCCCCCAGCCCCTGCTTTCCTCCCCATCCCCCACCCCTGCTGTCCTCCCCAATCCCCCACCCCTGCTCTCCTCCTCTAACCCCCATCCCAGACAGGCCCCAGTTTGTGATATTCCCTCCTGTGACTGAGACCATGGGGTGGTTGGTTTTCTGTTCTTGCCTCAGTTTACTGAGAAGGACGGTTTCCAGCTTCACCCATGTCCCTCCTGCAATGGGTGGGGAAATTTGGAATCGGTCAGGAGAGGATCGGTGGCATTTCAGACGCCAGCGATGTTTTCAAGTCACCCTGTGGGTCTGATTCGTAAAGAGACTCGAGTTTCCTCACGCGTCACCTGCTCAGCTATGCCTTGGGGCGTGAGGAAGGGGTGGGACCCTCTGCAGCAGAACCACAGACGAGGACGGGATTCACCCTCAAACCCACTGTGGGAACAGAAAACTTCCTTTTAAAGTTTCCTTTCTTGTTAAATCGTAACTGTGCTCGTAACTCTCCTTGTGGCCCCTTCCCATGTAGCTGTGAGACACGCCGTGCTCATCCTTTTCATGGCTGCATAGTATTCCATGGTGTCTATGTGCTACGTTGTGTTTGATTGACTGATGGGCATTTTGGTTGGACGCCAGGATTTGGGGACAGAGAATGTCCAAGGCGTCAGGGTGCCAAGAGGAGGCGAGACTGGGTCCCGCTGTGGGAAGTAGAAAAGTTCCATTTAAAGTTTCCTTTCTTGTTAAATCACAAGTGTGCTCATAACTCTCTGTGAAGCCCGTCCCATGTAGCTGTTAGACACGCCGTGCTCATCCTTTTCATGGCTGCATAGTATTCCACGGTGTCTATGTGCTACGTTTTGTTTGATTGGACACTGTGGGAAGTAGAAAAGTTCCTTTTAAAGTTTCCTTTCTTGTTAAATCACAAGTGTGCTCATAACTCTCTGTGAAGCCCCGTCCCATGTAGCTGTTAGACACGCCGTGCTCATCCTTTTCATGGCTGCATAGTATTCCATGGTGTCTATGTGCTCGTTTTGTTTGATTGGACACTGTCCTTTCTTGTTAAATCACAAGTGTGCTCATAACTCTCTGTGAAGCCCGTCCCATGTAGCCGTTGCTCATCCTTTTCATGGCTGCATAGTATTCCACGGTGTCTATGTGCTACGTTTTGTTTGATTGGACACTGTGGGAAGTAGAAAAGTTCCTTTTAAAGTTTCCTTTCTTGTTAAATCACAAGTGTGCTCATAACTCTCTGTGAAGCCCATCCCATGTATTAAAGGATATCACAGGCACGTGGGCTGTTCTTCTTGTCCTCTCACCGAGATGTCAGTGCTGGGCGGGCTCTGGGCGGGTCCCAGCTCTCCGTGGCTTCGCCCGTTTAGAAAAGTTTTAAGTTTTCAGCCAGTCGGGTTTTAGTTTACACGGTGAGGTCTGGCTCCGCCCACGGAGCTCAGACGGGCAGGAAGGACGACCCCACATGCTTACGTGACGACGGCCATGAACCTCATCTCAGAGTTTGTCTCAGACCCACGCAGGGGCATAGCCGCGTCGGGAGAAAACAGACCTTTCCCGTTTATCCTCCCACAGCCTCACAGCCGCCAAAACTCCTAATTAAAACGCTAGAAATTCTTTAAAAGGATATCCAGGCTGGCAAAGCGGCTGTTACTTCTAATGTCAAAACTCTGGGAGGCTGAGACAGGAGGATCGCTTAGCTCCGGAGGTCCAGTCCAGCCTGGGCAACATAGCAAGACCCCATGTCTAAAAATAATAATAAATTTAGACAGGTGCAGTGTGTGCACCTGCAGTTCCTGATACTCGGGAGGCTGAGGCAGGAGGCCTCCTTGAGCTCAGCTACATATGATGGGGCTTCACAGAGTTATTAGCACAGTTATTCTTTTATTTTTTATTTTATTTTATTTTTTGAGATGGAGTTTACTCACCCAGGCTGCAGTGCAGCCAGACCGCAACCTCCGCCTCCTGGGTTCAGGCAATTCTCCTGCCTCAGCCTCCCGAGTAGCTGGGATTACAGGCACATGCCACCATGCCCGGCTAATTTTAGTATTTTTAGTAGAGACAGGGTTTCAACATATTCACCGCGTGGGTCTCGAACTCCTGACCTGAGGTGATCTGCCTGCTTCGGCCTCCCAAAGTGTATTGAAGGGTTTCATTTTCTGTGATAATTGTCGTCTAAACCGTAAGGTGTAACAACGGTGAAAATTTGGGCCAGGTGAAGGGGCTGTCACCTGTCATCCCAGCACTTCCGGAGGCCGAGGCGGGTGGATCACGAGGTCAAGAGATCGAGACCATCCTGGTCAACATGGTGAAACCCCGTCTCTACTAAAGATACAAAAAATCAGCTGGGCATGGTGGCGCGTGCCTGTAATCCCAGCTACTGGGGAGGCTGAGGCAGGAGAATTGCCTGAACCCAGGAGGCAGAGGCTGCGGTGAGCTGAGATCTCCCCAGTGCACTCCGGCCTGGGTGACAGAGGGAGACTCCCTCTCAAAGAAAAAGAAAGAAGAAGAAAAGAAAAGAAAAAGAAAAAAATATAAGCCTCTAATCCCAGCACTTTGGGAGGCCGAGGCGGGAGGATCCCTTGAGGTCATGAGTTCGAGACCAGCCTGGCCGACGTGGTGAAACCCCGTGTCTACTACAGAAAAAAAAAACTACACATACATATACAAAACTTAGCTGGGCACGGGGGGTGCACACCTCTGATATCCCTCCCTGCCCCCACCCCTGCTATCCCTCCCTGGCCCCCACCCCTGCTATCCCTCCCAGGCCCCCACCCCTGCTATCCTCCTGGCTCCCACCCCCTGCTGTCCTCCCCATCCCCCACCCCTGCTATCCCTCCCAGGCCCCCACCCCTGCTATCCTCCCATGGCCCCCACCCCTGCTCTCCCTCCCGTGGCCCCCACCCCTGCTATCCCTCCCCAATCCCCCTCCCCTGCTATCCCTCCTGGCCCCCACCCCTGCTGTCCCTCCCCAGCCCCCACCCTCTGCTATTTCTCCCCATCTCCCCACCCCTGCTATCCCTCCCAGGCCCCCACCCCTGCTATCCCTCCCCAATCCCCCACCCCTGCTATCCCTCCCCAATCCCCCACCCCTGCTCTCCCTCCCGTGGCCCCCACCCCTGCTATCCCTCCCCAATCCCCCACCCCTGCTATCCCTCCCATGGCCCCCACCCCTGCTATCCCTCCCCAATCCCCACACTCCCTGCTATCCCTCCCCAATCCCCCACCCCTGCTATCCCTCCCCAATCCCCCTCCTGCTATCCCTCCCCAATCCCCCTCCTGCTATCCCTCCCCAATCCCCCACCCCTGCTCTCCTCCTCTAACCCCCCATCCCAGACAGGCCCCAGTTTGTGATATTCCCCTCCCTGTGACTGAGACCATGGGGTGGTTGGTTTTCTGTTCTTGCCTCAGTTTACTGAGAAGGACGGTTTCCAGCTTCACCCATGTCCCTCCCTGCAATGGGTGGGGGAAATTTGGAATCGGTCAGGGAGAGGATCGGTGGCATTTCAGACGCCAGCGATGTTTTCAAGTCACCCTGTGGGTCTGATTCGTAAAAAAGAGACTCCGAGTTTCCTCACGCGTCACCTGCTCAGCTATGCCTTGGGGCGTGAGGAAGGGGTGGGACCCTCTGCAGCAGAACCACAGACGAGGACGGGGATTCACCCTCAAACCCACTGTGGGGAACAGAAAACTTCCTTTTTAAAGTTTCCTTTCTTGTTAAATCGTAACTGTGCTCGTAACTCT
The DNA here is from genome assembly GCA_021498475.1 of Saguinus midas. Lineage (NCBI taxonomy): Eukaryota > Metazoa > Chordata > Mammalia > Primates > Cebidae > Saguinus > Saguinus midas. The sequence continues at coordinate 3,019,497 of CM038398.1, forward strand.
CCTTGTGGCCCCTTCCCATGTAGCTGTGAGACACGCCGTGCTCATCCTTTTTCATGGCTGCATAGTATTCCATGGTGTCTATGTGCTACGTTGTGTTTGATTGACTGATGGGCATTTTGGTTGGACGCCAGGATTTGGGGGACAGAGAATGTCCAAGGCGTCAGGGTGTCAAAGAGGGAGGCGAGACTGGGTCCCGCTGTGGGAAGTAGAAAAGTTCCTTTTTAAAGTTTCCTTTCTCATTAAATCACAAGTGTGCTCATAACTCTCTGTGAAGCCCCGTCCCATGTAGCCGTTAGACACGCCGTGCTCATCCTTTTTCATGGCTGCATAGTATTCCACGGTGTGTATGTGCTCGTTGTGTTTGATTGACTGATGGGCATTTTGGTTGGGCGCCAGGATTTGGGGACAGAGAATGTCCAAGGCGTCAGGGTGTCAAAGAGGAGGCGAGACTGGGTCCCGCTGTGGGAAGTAGAAAAGTTCCTTTTAAAGTTTCCTTTCTCATTAAATCACAAGTGTGCTCATAACTCTCTGTGAAGCCCGTCCCATGTAGCCGTTAGACACGCCGTGCTCATCCTTTTCATGGCTGCATAGTATTCCACGGTGTCATGTGCTTTCGTTTTGTTTGATTGGACACGGTGGGAAGTAGAAAAGTTCTTTTAAAGTTTCCTTTCTTGTTAAATCACAAGTGTGCTCATAACTCTCTGTGAAGCCCCGTCCCATGTAGCCGTTAGACACGCCGTGCTCATCCTTTTTCATGGCTGCATAGTATTCCACGCTGTCATGTGCTACGTTTTGTTTGATTGGACACTGTGGGAAGTAGAAAAGTTCTTTTTTAAAGTTTCCTTTCTTGTTAAATCACAAGTGTGCTCATAACTCTCTGTGAAGCCCCGTCCCATGTAGCCGTTAGACACGCCGTGCTCATCCTTTTTCATGGCTGCATAGTATTCCACGGTGTCTATGTGCTACGTCTTGTTTGATTGGGCACTGTGGGAAGTAGAAAAGTTCCTTTTAAAGTTTCCTTTCTCGTTAAATCACAAGTGTGCTCATAACTCTCTGTGAGGCCCCATCCCATGTAGCCGTTAGACACGCCCGAGCTCACAGGCACGTAGGACATTCTACGTCCTTGTCCTTTCACCGAGATGTCAGTGCTGGACGGGCTCACAGGCGGGTCCCAGCTCTCCGTGGCTTTCGCCCGTTTAGAAAAATTTTAAGTTTTCAGCCAGTCGGGTTTTAGTTTAGACGGTGAGGTCTGGCTCCGGCCCACGGAGCTCAGACACAGCAGGAAGGACGACCCCACATGCTTACGTGACGACGGCCATGAACCTCATCTCAGAGTTTGTCTCAGACCCACGCAGGGCATAGCCGTCGGGAGAAAACAGACCTTTCCCGTTTATCCTCCCACAGCCTCACAGCCGCCAAAACTCCTAATTAAAACGCTAGAAATTCTTTAAAAGGATATCCAGGCTGGCAAAGCGGCTGTTACTTCTAATGTCAAAACTCTGGGAGGCTGAGACAGGAGGATCGCTTAAGCTCCGGAGGTCCAGTCCAGCCTGGGCAACATAGCAAGACCCCATGTCTAAAAATAATAATAAATTTAGACAGGTGCAGTGTGTGCACCTGCAGTTCCTGATACTCGGGAGGCTGAGGCAGGAGGCCTCCTTGAGCTCAGCTACATATGATGGGGCTTCACAGAGAGTTATTAGCACAGTTATTCTTTTATTTTTTATTTTTTGAGACGGAGTTTCATTCTTGTTACCCAGGCTGCAGTGCGACGGCGCGATCTCGGCTCACGGCAACCTCCACCTCCTGGGTTCAGGCAATTCTCCTGCCTCAGCCTCCCGAGTAGCTGGGATTACAGGCACCCACCACCACGCCCGGCTAATTTTAGTATTTTTAGTAGAGACGGGGTTTCAACATATTCACCGCGTGGGTCTCGAACTCCTGACCTGAGGTGATCTGCCTGCTCGCCTCACAAAGTGTATTGAAGGGTTTCATTTTCTGTGATAATTGTCGTCTAAACCGTAAGGTGTAACAACGGTGAAAATTTGGGCCAGGTGAAGGGGCTGTCACCTGTCATCCCAGCACTCAAGGCCGAGGCGGGTGGATCACGAGGTCAGAGATCGAGACCATCCTGGTCAACATGGTGAAACCCGTCTCTACTAAAGATACAAAAATCAGCTGGGCATGGTGGCGTGCCTGTAATCCCAGCTACTGGGAGGCTGAGGCAGGAGAATTGCCTGAACCCAGGAGGCAGGAGGCTGCGGTGAGCTGAGATCTCCCAGTGCACTCCGGCCTGGGTGACAGAGGAGACTCCTCTCAAAGAAAAAGAAAGAAGAAGAAAAGAAAAGAAAAAGGAAAAATTATAAGCCTCTAATCCCAGCACTTTGGGAGGCCGAGGCGGGAGGATCCTTGAGGTCATGAGTTCGAGACCAGCCTGGCCGACGTGGTGAAACCCCGTGTCTACTACAGAAAAAAAAACTACACATACATATACAAAACTTAGCTGGGCGCGGGGTGCACCTCTGATATCCTCCCTGCCCCCCACCCCTGCTATCCTCCTGGCCCCCACCCCTGCTATCCCTCCCAAGGACCCCACCCCTGCTATCCTCCTGGCCCCCACCCCTGCTATCCTCCTGCCCCCCACCCCCTGCTATCCCTCCCGAAGGACCCCACCCCCTGCTATCCCTCCCCTGGCTCCCCACCCCCTGCTCGCCTCCTGGCCCCCACCCCTACAATCCATCCCTCACCCCCGCCCCTGGTCTCCATCCCCTGGCCTCCACCTTCTGCTCTCCCTCCGTGGCCCCCACCCCTGCAATCCATCCCCCTCCACCTTCTGCTATCCCTCCCCCCCACCCCTGCTCTCCCTCCTTGGCCCCCACCCCTGCTATCCCTCCCATGGCCCCCACCCCTACAATCCATCCTCACCCCCGCCCCTGGTCTCCATCCCTGGCCTCCACCTTCTGCTCTCCCTCCCGTGGCCCCCACCCCTGCTCTCCTCCTTCCCCCACCCCTGCTATCCTCCCTGGCCCCCACCCCTACAATCCATCCCTGGCCCTCCACCCTGCTATCCCTCCCGTGGCCCCCACCCCTGCTATCTCCTCCCTGGCCCCCACACCCCTGCTATCCTCCTGGCCCCCACCCCTGCTATCCCTCCCAAGGACCCCACCCCTGCCCCCCACCCCTGCTATCCTCCACCCCTGCTATCCCTCCCAAGGACCCCACCCCTGCTATCCCTCCTGGCCCCCACCCCTGCTATCCCTCCCCCCCACCCCTGCTATCCATCCTCACCCCCCCCTGGTCTCCATCCCTGGCCCTCCACCTTCTGCTCTCCCTCCCCCCCCCACCCCTGCTCTCCTCCTTGGCCCCCACCCCTGCTATCCCTCCTGGCCCCCACCCCTACAATCCATCCCTGGCCCTCCACCCCTGCTATCCTCCTGGCCCCCACCCCTGCTCTCCTCCTTGGCCCCCACCCCTGCTATCCCTCCTGGCCCCCACCCCTACAATCCATCCCTCACCCCCACCCTGCTTTCCCTCCTGTCCCCCCACCCCTGCTATCCCTCCTTGGCCCCCACCCCTGCTATCCTCCTGGCCCCCACCCCTGCTATCCTCCCTGCCCCCACCCCTGCTATCCCTCCGAAGGACCCCACCCCTGCTATCCCTCCCTGGCTCCCCACCCCTGCTCGCCTCCCTGGCCCCCACCCCTACAATCCATCCCTCACCCCGCCCCTGGTCTCTCCATCCCTGGCCCTCCACCTTCTGCTCTCCCTCCTCCCGTGGCCCCCACCCCTGCTCTCCTCCTTGGCCCCCACCCCTACAATCCATCCCTGGCCCTCCACCTTCTGCTATCCCTCCGTGTGGCCCCCACCCCTGCTCTCCTCCCTTGGCCCCCACCCCTGCTATCCTCCCATGGCCCCCACCCCACAATCCATCCTCACCCCGCCCCTGGTCTCCATCCCTGGCCTCCACCTTCTGCTCTCCCGTGGCCCCCACCCCTGCTCTCCCTCCTTGGCCCCCACCCCTGCTATCCTCCCCTGGCCCCCACCCCTACAATCCATCCCTGGCCCTCCACCTTCTGCTATCCCTCCGTGGCCCCCCACCCCTGCTATCCTCCCCTGGCCCCCACCCCTGCTATCCTCCTGGCCCCCACCCCTGCTATCCCTCCCGAAGGACCCCACCCCTGCTATCCTCCTGGCCCCCACCCCTGCTATCCCTCCCTGCCCCCACCCCTGCTATCCCTCCCGAGGACCCCACCCCTGCTATCCTCCTGGCTCCCCACCCCTGCTATCCCTCCCCCCTCACCCCTGCTATCCTCCCGGGACCCCACCCCTGCTTATCCCTCCTGGCTCCCCACCCCTGCTCGCCTCCCTGGCCCCCACCCCTACAATCCATCCCTCACCCCGCCCCTGGTCTCCATCCCTGGCCCTCCACCTTCTGCTCTCCTCCTGTGGCCTCCACCCCTGCTCTCCTCCCTTGGCCCCCACCCCCTGCTATCCCTCCCATGGCCCCCACCCCTACAATCCATCCCTCACCCCGCCCCTGCCCCATCCCTGGCCCTCCACCTTCTGCTCTCCTCCTGTGGCCCCCACCCCTGCTCTCCTCCTTGGCCCCCACCCCTGCTATCCTCCTGGCCCCCACCACCTACAATCCATCCCTGGCCCTCCACCTTCTGCTATCCTCCTGTGGCCCCCACCCCTGCTCTCCCTCCTTGGCCCCCACCCCTGCTATCCCTCCCTGGCCCCCACCCCTGCTATCCTCCTGGCCCCCACCCCTGCTATCCCTCCTCAAGGACCCCACCCCTGCTATCCCTCCCTGGCCCCCACCCCTGCTATCCCTCCCTGCCCCCCACCCCTGCTATCCTCCCGAAGGACCCCACCCCTGCTATCCTCCTGGCTCCCACCCGCCCCCTGGCCCCCACTCTACAATCCATCCCTCACCCCGCCCCTGGTCTCCATCCCTGGCCTCCACCTTCTGCTCTCCTCCTGGCCCCCACCCCTGCTCTCCTCCCTTGGCCCCCACCCCTGCTGGCCCCCACCCCTACAATCCATCCCTGGCCCTCCACCTTCTGCTATCCCTCCGTGGCCCCCACCCCTGCTCTCCCTCCTTGGCCCCCCCTGCTATCCCTCCCATGGCCCCCACCCCTACAATCCATCCCTCACCCCGCCCCTGGTCTCCATCCCTGGCCCTCCACCTTCTGCTCTCCTCCCGTGGCCCCCACCCCTGCTCTCCCTCCTTGGCCCCCACCCCTGCTATCCCTCCCCTTCTGCTATCCCTCCGTGGCCCCCACCCCTGCTATCCCTCCTGGCCCCCACCCCTGCTATCCCTCCTGGCCCCCACCCCTGCTGTCCTCCCGGGACCCCACCCCTGCTATCTCCTCCTGGCCCCCACCCCTGCTATCCCTCCTGCCCCCACCCCTGCTATCCTCCCGAAGGACCCCACCCCTGCTATCCCTCCCTGGCCCCCCACCCCTGCTCTCCTCCTGGCCCCCACCCCTGCTATCCCTCCCTGGCCCCCACCCCTGCTCTCCCTCCTTGGCCCCCCACCCCTGCTCTCCTCCTTGGCCCCCACCCCTGCTCTCCTCCTTGGCCCCCACCCCTGCTATCCCTCCTATTTACCCCTGCTATCCCTCCTGGCCCCCCACCCCTGCTATCCCTCCATGGCCCCCACCCCTGCTCTCCTCCTTGGCCCCCACCCCTGCTATCCCTCCTGCCCCCACCCCTGCTATCCTCCCTGGCCCCCCACCCCTGCTATCCCTCCTGCCCCCACCCCTGCTCTCCTCCTTGGCCCCCACCCCTGCTATCCTCCTGGCCCCCACCCCTGCTATCCCTCCTGGCCCCCCACCCCTGCTCTCCCTCCTGGCCCCCACCCCTGCTCTCCTCCCTTGGCCCCCACCCCTGCTATCCCTCCTGGCCCCCCACCCCTACAATCCATCCCTCACCCCGTCCACCTTCTGCTCTCCCTCCCGTGGCCCCCACCCCTGCTCTCCTCCCTTGGCCCCCACCCCTGCTATCCCTCCTGGCCCCCACCCCTACAATCCATCCCCTGGCCCTCCACCTTCTGCTATCCTCCCGTGGCCCCCACCCCTGCTCCTCCTTATTTACCCCTGCTATCCTCCTGGCCCCCCACCCCTGCTATCCCTCCTATTTACCCCCACCCCTGCTATCCTCCCGAAGGACCCCACCCCTGCTATCCCTCCTGCCCCCACCCCTGCTATCCCTCCTGCCCCCACCCCTGCTATCCTCCCGGGACCCCACCCCTGCTATCCTCCTGGCTCCCACCCCTGCTCGCCCTCCCTGCACCCTACAATCCATCCCTCACCCCGCCCCTGGTCTCCATCCCCTGGCCTCCACCTTCTGCTCTCCCTCCCGTGGCCCCCACCCCTGCTCTCCTCCCTTGGCCCCCACCCCTGCTATCCTCCTGGCCCCCCACCCCTACAATCCATCCCCTGGCCCTCCACCTTCTGCTATCCCTCCCCCCCACCCCTGCTCCCTCCACCACCCCTGCTATCCCTCCATGGCCCCCACCCCTACAATCCATCCCTCACCCCCACCCCTGCTTTCCCTCCTGTGGCCCCCACCCCTGCTCTCCCTCCTTGGCCCCCACCCCTGCTATCCCTCCTGGCCCCCACCCCTACAATCCATCCCCGGCCCTCCACCTTCTGCTCTCCCTCCCGTGGCCCCCCACCACCCAGGCCCTGGTGTGTGAGGTTCCCCTCCCTGTGTCCGTGTGTTCTCATCATTCAACACCCACTTCTGAGTGAGAACATGCGGTGTTTGGTTTTCTGCTCTTGTGGGAGTTTGTGGAGAATGACGGTTTCCAGCTTCATCCACGTCCCTGCAAAGGGCATGAACTCACCCTGACGCTTTTCAGGAATCATTTCTACACTTTGAAATCTTCATTCTTTTGGTAATTCGGAGGCTGGTTTAGCTTTCTTTAAACCTGATTAAAAAAAAAAATAAGAAGGGTTGGGCCCTGTGGCTCACGCCTGTAATCCCAGCACTTTGGGAGGCCGAGGCAGGTGGATCACGAGGTCAGGAGTTCGAGACCAGCCTGACCAACATGGTGAAACCCCGTCTCTACTCAAAATACAAAAAATTACCTGGGCACGGTGGCGCATGCCTGTAATCCCAGCTACTGGGGAGGCTGAGGCAGGAGAATTGCCTGAACCCAGGAGGCGGAGGTTGCGGTGAGCCGAGATCGCGCCATTGCACTCCAGCCTGGGTAACAAGAGCGAAACTCCGTCTCAAAAAAAAAAATAAAAGAAAATACAAAAATCAGCCAGGCATGGTGGTGTGACCCTGTAGGCCCTGCTACTCAGGAGACTGAGGCAGGAATGAATGAATGATGAATGATGACTGATGAATGAATGCATGAGTGCGTGAACGAATGCATGACTGTGTGAATGAATGAATGATGAATGAATGCATGAGTGCGTGAACGAATGCATGACTGTGTGAATGAATGAATGATGAATGAATGCATGAGTGCGTGAACGAATGCATGACTGAGTGAATGAATGATGAATGATGAATGAATGCATAAGTGAATGAATGCATGAGTGCGTGAATGAATGAATGCATGAATGAATTAATGAATGAACGAAGAATGAATGATGAATGAATGCACGAGTGCGTGAATGAATGCATGACTGAGTGAATGAATGATGAATGAATGAATGATGAATGATGAATGAATGCTTGAGTGAATTAATGCATGAGTGCATCAATGAATGAATGATGAATGATGAATGAATGCATGAGTGAATTAATGCATGGTGCGTCAATGAATGAATGATGAATGAATGAATGCATGATGAGTGAATGCATGATGAATGAATGCATGAGTGCGTGAATGAATGCATGACTGAGTGAATGAATGATGAATGAATAGTGAATGAATGATGAATGAATGGTGAATGAATGAATGAATGAAGAATGAATGATGAATGAATGCATGACTGAGTGAATGAATGCATGACGAATGATGAGTGAATGAATGCATGACTGAGTGAATGAGCGATGAATGAATGAATGAATGATGAATGATGAATGATGAATGAATGCATGAGTGAATTAATGCATGAGTGCGTCAATGAATGAATGATGAATGCATGATGAATGAATGCATGAGTGTGAATGAATGCATGACTGAGTGAATGAATGAATGAATGGTGAATGAATAGTGAATGAATGAATGGTGAATGGATGAATGAGTGAGTGAGTGAATGAATGAATGATGAATGAATGAAGAATGAATGATGAATGAAGGCATGACTGACTGAATGAATGCATGACGAATGATGAGTGAATGAATGCATGACTGAGTGAATGAGCGATGAATGAATGAATGAATGATGAATGATGAATGATGAATGAATGCATGAGTGAATTAATGCATGAGTGCGTCAATGAATGAATGATGAATGCATGATGAATGAATGAATGATGAATGAATGCATGAGTGCGTGAGCGAATGCATGACTGTGTGAATGAATGAATGATGAATGAATGCATGAGTGCGTGAGCGAATGCATGACTGTGTGAATGAATGAATGATGAATGAATGCATGAGTGCGTGAGCGAATGCATGACTGAGTGAATGAATGATGAATGATGAATGAATGCATAAGTGAATGAATGCATGAGTGCGTGAATGAATGAATGCATGAATGAATTAATGAATGAGCGAAGAATGAATGATGAATGAATGCACGAGTGTGTGAATGAATGCATGACTGAGTGAATGAATGATGAATGAATGAATGATGAATGATGAATGAATGCTTGAGTGAATTAATGCATGAGTGCATCAATGAATGAATGATGAATGATGAATGAATGCATGAGTGAATTAATGCATGGGTGCGTCAATGAATGAATGATGAATGAATGAATGCATGATGAGTGAATGCATGATGAATGAATGCATGAGTGCGTGAATGAATGCATGACTGAGTGAATGAATGATGAATGAATAGTGAATGAATGATGAATGAATGGTGAATGAATGAATGAATGAAGAATGAATGATGAATGAATGCATGACTGAGTGAATGAATGCATGACGAATGATGAGTGAATGAATGCATGACTGAGTGAATGAACGATGAATGAATGAATGAATGATGAATGATGAATGATGAATGAATGCATGAGTGAATTAATGCATGAGTGCGTCAATGAATGAATGATGAATGCATGATGAATGAATGCATGAGTGCGTGAATGAATGCATGACTGAGTGAATGAATGAATGAATGGTGAATGAATAGTGAATGAATGAATGGTGAATGGATGAATGAGTGAGTGAGTGAATGAATGAATGATGAATGAATGAAGAATGAATGATGAATGAAGGCATGACTGACTGAATGAATGCATGACGAATGATGAGTGAATGAATGCATGACTGAGTGAATGAACGATGAATGAATGAATGAATGATGAATGATGAATGATGAATGAGTGAATCAACGAATGAGTGAGTGAGTGAATGAATGAATGAATGAATGGAAACGTATTGATTTTTCCTTGCGGTACTGAGCGTCTGTTTTCAACAGGCGTCCAGCAGGTGGACGGGCCAGGTCAACGTGGGAGGCAGGTGCGTTCTGGAAGCACAAACAGACGTGCACCTGCCGGGTGTTCTGTTCTTTCTGTTTCCAAACGACGCCTCCTGCAGGGCTGAGCTGGCGTTTCATCACCCCTAACACGTGAATGAATGAATGAATGAATTAATGAACGAAGAATGAATGATGAATGAATGCACGAGTGTGTGAATGAATGCATGACTGAGTGAATGAATGATGAATGAATGAATGATGAATGAATGCATGAGTGAATTAATGCATGAGTGCATCAATGAATGAATGATGAATGATGAATGAATGCATGATGAATGAATGCATGAGTGCGTGAATGAATGCACGAGTGTGTGAATGAATGCATGACTGAGTGAATGAATGATGAATGAATGAATGATGAATGAATGCATGAGTGAATTAATGCATGAGTGCATCAATGAATGAATGATGAATGATGAATGAATGCATGATGAATGAATGCATGAGTGCGTGAATGAATGCACGAGTGTGTGAATGAATGCATGACTGAGTGAATGAATGATGAATGAATGAATGATGAATGATGAATGAATGCATGAGTGAATTAATGCATGAGTGCATCAATGAATGAATGATGAATGATGAATGAATGCATGATGAATGAATGCATGAGTGAATGAATGCAGTGTGTGAATGAATGCATGACTGAGTGAATGAATGATGAATGAATGAATGATGAATGATGAATGAATGCATGAGTGAATTAATGCATGAGTGCATCAATGAATGAATGATGAATGATGAATGAATGCATGATGAATGAATGCATGAGTGCGTGAATGAATGGACGAGTGTGTGAATGAATGCATGACTGAGTGAATGAATGATGAATGAATGAATGATGAATGACGAATGAATGCATGAATGAATTAATGCATGAGTGCATCAATGAATGAATGATGAATGATGAATGAATGCATGATGAATGAATGCATGAGTGCGTGAATGAATGCATGACTGAGTGAATGAATGAATGATGAATGAATAGTGAATGAATGAATGAATGAAAATATGATGAACCTCATCTGTGTCCATTGAGGGCAGATAGACTATCCCCAGCCCATTGTTTGATGCACCTGCCAGTTACAGGTACATGCATTTATCAGGGCAGTTGTGTATTTATTAGGTCGTGTATAAATTAGTCGTGTATTTATTAGCTCGTGAGTAAATACACATGTATTTATATGTATTTATTAGGCCAGGGGTGGAGGAGGAAAAAAAAAAAAATATATATATATATATATTGTAAAGGAAAATCCACAGCAGGCCTCCCGCGTGCGGCGTGCAGGTGAACAGGGCGATAATTAAATGTCAGGCTTGACAGATTAAAATTATGAAATTTAAAATCACCCTGCAGCTGTTTCTCACTGTCAGATTAGAAGCGTTTTGGGTATGGTGGGGGTGGGGGTGGGTGAGGAGCAGTGCTGGGAGCTTAGTAATGGATGGAAGGTGAATGCAGAATAGCAGCCACTTAGGGTGAGTCCACAGCAGCCAGGAGGACAGGGCTGCATGGCCTGCATTTCACATTCACAGGGAGCCACGGCCTCCGGCATTGGAGTCAGGACCCTAAACGCACTCACGGACCAGGGGGCACCTGGGGCCGGGCTGGGCCTGGAGGATGCACAGGAGTTATGGAACCTGCTGGGAGGATTCTTTTTCCTTTTCAGAGGGAGTCTCCCTCCACCGTCCAGGTGGGAGTGCAGTGGCTCAGCCTGGGGTCACTGCAACCTCCTTCTCCCGGGTTCAAGTCGTTCTCCTGCAGCCTATGAATCCACCATCACGTCTATCTATCTACCTGTCTATCATGCATTTATCTATATCTATTTATCTATCTTCCGTATCACATAGTATCATTATCTATCTACCATCTATGTGTCTATATATCTATCTATGTATCTGTCTATCTATCTATCTATCTATCTATCTATCTATCTATCTATCTATGTGTCTGTCTATCTATCTGTCCATCTATCTATGTATCTATCTATCTATGTATCTATGTATCTATCTATCTATCTATCTATCATGTGTCTATCTATCTATCTATCTATCTATGTGTCTATCTATCTATCTATCTACCATCTATGTCTCTACCATCTGTCTATCATGCATCTATCTATATCTATTTATTTATCTTCCATATCACATGCTATCATTATCTATCTACCATCTATGTGTCTATATATCTATCTATGTATCTGTCTGTCTATCTATCTATGTATCTATCAACTATCTATGTGTCTATCTATCTATCTATCTATCTATCTATCTATGTGTATCTATCTATCTATCTATCTATCTACCATCTATGTCTCTACCATCTGTCTATCATGCATCTATCTATATCTATTTATTTATCTTCCATATCACATGCTATCATTATCTATCTACCATCTATGTGTCTATCTAGCTATCTATGTATCTATCTATGTATCTATCTATGTATCTATCGATCTATCTATCTATCTATCTATCTATCTATCTATGTATCTATCTATCTATCTATCTATGTCTATCTATCAACTATCTATGTGTCTATCTATCTATGTCTCTATCTATCTATGGGTCTGTCATCTATGTGTCTATCTATCTATCTATCTATCTATCTATCTATCTATGTATCTATCTATCTATCTATCTATCTATCTATCTATCTATGTATCTACCTATCTATGTATCTATGTATCTATCTATCTATCTATCTATCTATCTATCTATCTATCTATCTATCTATGTCTATCTATCAACTATCTATGTGTCTATCTATCTATGTCTCTATCTATCTATGTGTGTGTCTATCTATCTATGTGTCTGTCATCTATGTGTCTATCTATCTATCTATCTATCTATCTATCTATCTATCTATCTATCTATGTATCTATGTATCTAGCTAGCTGGCCTAGCTAGCTAATAACTATGTATCTATCTATCTATGTATCTATCTATCTATCTATGTATCTATCTATCTATCTATGTCTATCTATCAACTATCTATGTGTCTATCTATCTATGTCTCTATCTATCTATGTGTGTCTCTATCTATCTATGTGTCTATCTATGTGTCTATCTATCTATCTATCTATCTATCTATCTATCTATCTATCTATCTATGTATCTACCTATCTATCTGTGTATCTATCTATGTCTCTATCTATCTATGTGTCTATGTATCTATCTATCTATCTATCTATCTATCTATCTATCTATCTATCTATGTGTCTATCTATCTATCTATCTATGTATCCATGTATCTATGTATCTATCTATCTATCTATCTATCTATCTATCTATCTATCTATGTCTCTATCTATCTATGTGTCTATGTATCTATTTATCTATCTATCTATCTATGTGTCTATCTATGCATCTATGTACCATCTATGTCTCTATCTATCTATCTGTCTATTATGTTAAATCATAAGTGTGCTCATAACTCTCCGTGTGGCCCCGTCCTATGTAGATACATAAATAGATAGACATTGTGGGGAGCAGAAAAGTTCCTTTTCAAAGTTAGACACACAGATAGTTGATAGATAGACACATAGATAGATAAACAGATAGATAGATAGACAGATAGATGGTACATAGACAGATAATAATAGCATGTGATATGGAACATAGATAAATAGATATAGATAGATCGAGACCGTCCTGGTCAACATGGTGAAACCCCGTCTCTACTAAAAATACAAAAAGTTAGCTGGGCCTGGTGGCACGTGCCTGTAATCCCAGCTACTGGGGAGGCTGAGGCAGGAGGATTTCCTCAGCCCAGGAGGTGGAGGCTGCGGTGAGTTGTGATTGCATCTTTGCACGGTACCGGGACAGCATAGCAAGACCCTCTCTCAAAAATTAAGGTCTGGCGCGGTGGTTCACACCTGTAATCCCAGCACTTTGGGAGGCCGAGGTGGGTGGATCACGAGGTCAAGAGTTCGAGACCATCCTGGCCAACATGGCAAAACCCCGTCTCTACTAAAAACAAACAAACAAACAAAATAACTGGGCATCTGGCAGCTCCCTGTGGTCCCAGGTACTCGGGAGGCTGAGGCAGGAGGATCGCTTGAACCCGGGAGGTGGAGGCTGCAGTGAGCCCAGATCGCGCCATTGCACTCCAGCCTGGGCAGCAAGAGTTAAAACTGTGTCTCCAAATAAATATAGAAATATATAAATAAATTTTTTTTAAAACAGACATGTGTTCCAAGACCTCATTAAGACTGAGAATTTCGGCCGGGCGCGGTGGCTCAAGCCTGTCATCCCAACACTTTGGGAGGCCGAGGCGGGTGGATGACGAGGTCAAGAGTTCGAGACCATCCTGGCCAACATGGTGAAACCCCGTCTCTACTAAAAACACAAAAAAATTAGCTGGGCGTCTGACAGCTGCCTGTGGTCCCAGGTACTCGGGAGGCTGAGGCAGGAGGATCGCTTGAACCCAGGAGGTGGAGGCTGCAGTGAGCCCAGATCGCGCCATTGCACTCCAGCCTGGGCAGCAAGAGTTAAAACTGTGTCTCCAAATAAATATAGAAATATATAAATAATTTTTTAAGGTGAAAAGAAGCTCATTTATATAAAATTAAAGCTCTGATGAGCCTCTGTGTGCCATGCTGCCGGCCCTGGGTACACACTCCTTTAATTTCTTACCAGGCGTGACTTTTTATGAGCTTCTGAAGGATGTTTGATTTAGGAAACTGTATTAAAATGGGCGATCGGGATGTCACGTAACATTTGCTCATTATCCGCTTTTTTTTTTTTTTTAACGTGTCATTAAAATGATTGATAATTTAGCTTACGGACCGAGAACCTGTGAGGTGAAACCTGAGCCCCTCTGTAAATGAGAAGGGGTTTACATGGGACGTGATATGTGGAGCTGTCAAAAGCTACTTCCTACATGGCTTTTTATTAAAATTGCATTTTAGGTTTTGGGGTACATTTATCTATTTTTTATTCTTTTTTTAATTGCATTTTAGGTTTTGGGGTACATTTATCTATTTTTTATTCTTTTTTTAATTGCATTTTAGGTTTTGGGGTACATTTATCTATTTTTATTCTCTTTAATTGCATTTTAGGTTTTGGGGTACATGTAAAGAACATGCAAGATTGCTGCATAGGTACACATGTGTCAGTGTGATTTGCTGCCTTCCTCCCCTTCAGCTCTATCTGGCATTTCTCCCCAGGCTCTCTCTCCCCAATTCCCACCCCCCGCTGTCCCCCATTTCCCCCAACAGACCCCAGTGTGTGATACTCCCCTCCCTGTGTCCACGTGTTCTCATTGTTCAACACCCGCCTATGAGTGAGAACATGCTGTGTTTGGTTTTCTGTTCTTGTGTCAGTTTGCTGAGAAAGATGGTCTCCAGCTTCATCCATGTCCCTGCAGAGGACACGAACTCATCCTTTTCAGGGCTGCATAGTATTCCAAGGACCTTTCTTAAGCACCAGGGATAAAACCAGGTGACATTGTAATGAATGGGCATTTGAGTTGGTTCCAGGTCTTTGCTATTGTGAACAGTGCTGCAATGCACATACGTGTGTGTAGGGTACACCTGTGGCAGTGTGATTTGCTGCCTTCCTCCCCTTCAGCTCTATCTGGCATTTCTCCCAGGCTCTCTCTCCCAATTCCCACCCCGCTGTCCCCCATTTCCCCAACAGACCCCAGTGTGTGATGCTCCCTCCTGTGTCCACGTGTTCTCATTCTTCAACACCCGCCTATGAGTGAGAACATGGTGTTTGATTTTCTGTTCTTGTGTCACTTTGCTGAGAAAGATGGTTTCCAGCTCCATCCACGTCCTGCAGGGGACATGAACTCATCCTTTTTCAGGGCTGCATAGTATTCCAAGGACCTTTCTTAAGCACCAGGGATAAAACCAGGTGACATTGTAATGAGTGAATGAGGGCGTAGAGATGTGGATATTTCTCAAAGTGAGTGAGAACATGCGGTGTTTGGTTTTCTGTTCTTGTGTCAGTTTGCTGAGAAAGATGGTTTCCAGGTTCATCCCTGTCCCTGCAGAGGACAGGAGCTCATCCTTTTCATGGCTGCATAGTATTCCATGGTGTCTACCAGACACATTTTCCTCATTTAGTTTATCATCGATGGGCATTTGAGTTGGTTCCAGGTCTTTGCTATTGTGAACAGTGCTGCAATGCACATACGTGTGTGTGTAGGGTACACCTGTGGCAGTGTGATTTGCTGCCTTCCTCCCCTTCAGCTCTATCTGGCATTTCTCCCAGGCTCTCTCTCCCAATTCCCACCCCGCTGTCCCCCATTTCCCCAACAGACCCCAGTGTGTGATGCTCCCCTCCCTGTGTCCACGTGTTCTCATTCTTCAACACCCGCCTATGAGTGAGAACATGCGGTGTTTGATTTTCTGTTCTGTGTCACTTTGCTGAGAAAGATGGTCTCCAGCTTCATCCACGTCCTGCAGAGGACACGAACTCATCCTTTTCAGGGCTGCATAGTATTCCAAGGACCTTTCTTAAGCACCAGGATAAAACCAGGTGACATTGTAATGAGTGAATGAGGCGAGAGATGTGGATATTTCTCAAAGTGAGTGAGAACATGCGGTGTCTGGTTTTCTGTTCTTGTGTCAGTTTGCTGAGAAAGATGGTTTCCAGCTTCATCCACGTCCCTGCAGGGGACACGAACTCATCCTTTTTCAGGGCTGCATAGTATTCCAAGGACCTTTCTTAAGCACCAGGGATAAAACCAGGTGACATTGTAATGAGTGAATGAGGGCGTAGAGATGTGGATATTTCTCAAAGTGAGTGAGAACATGCGGTGTCTGGTTTTCTGTTCTTGTGTCACTTTGCTGAGAATGATGGTCTCCAGCTTCATCCACGTCCCTGCAGGGGACATGAACTCATCCTTTTTCAGGGCTGCATAGTATTCCAAGGACCTTTCTTAAGCACCAGGGATAAAACCAGGTGACACTGTAATGAGTGAATGAGGGCGTAGAGATGTCGATATTTCTCAAAGTGAGTGAGACGTGGATGAAGCTAGAAACCGTCATTCTCAGCAAACTGACACAAGAACAGAAAACCAAACACTGCATGTTCTCACTCATAGGTGGGTGTTGAACAGTGAGAACACCTGGACACAGGGAGGGGAGCACCACACACTGGGGCCTGTCTGGGAGTGGGGGAGCTAGTGGAGGATACCAGGGGTGGGGAATGGCGGAGGGACAGCAGGGGTGGGGGTCAGGGAGGATAGCAGGAAGTGGGGGCTAGGGAGGAGAGCACAGGGTGGGAGGCCAGGAGTGAGAACAGGGGTGGGAGGCCAGGAGTGAGAGCAGGGGTGGGAGGCCAGGGGAGTGAGAGCAGGGGTGGGGGTGGGAGGAGACCATGGGGTGGGGGTATTGGGGAGGAGAGCATGGAGTGGGGGATTGGGGACGGATAGCAGGAGGTGGGGAATAGGGAGGAGAGCAGGGGTTGGGAGGATGGGAGAGGATAGCAGGGGTTGCCAGGGGAGGGACAGGAGGGGTGGGGGATAGGGGAGGGATAGCAGGGGTGGCGGCTAGGGAGGAGAGCAGAGGTGGGGGCCAGGGAGGAGAACAGGGGTGGGGTGATTGGAGAGGAGAGCAGGCGTGGGGAAATGTGGAGGGAGAGCAGGGGTGGGGGCCAGAAGAGGAATAGCAGGGGTGGGGGCCAAGGAAGGAGAGCAGGGGTAGGGGCCAGGAGGAGAGCAGGGGTTGGGGGATTGGAAAGGAGAGCAGGGGTGGGGGCCAGGAAGGGATAGCAAGGGTGGGGGTAGAGGAGGGAGAGAGGGGTGGGGGATGCGGAGGGATAGCAGGGTGTGGGGGATTGGGAAGGGATAGCAGGGGTGGGGGATTGGGGAGGGATAGCAGGGGTGGGGGATAGAGGAGGGATAGCAAGGGGTAGGGGATTGTGGAGAGATAGCAGGGGTGGGGTCTAGTGGAAGGAGGCAGGGGATGGGGGCTAGGGAAGGATAGCAGGGGATGGGGGATAGAGGAGGGATAGCAGGGGTGGGGGATTGGGGAGGGATAGCAGGGGATGGGGGGATAGGGGAGGGAGATCTGGGGTGGGGGATTGTGGAGGGAGAGCAGGGGGTGGGGGGATAGGGGAGGGAGAGCATGAGGAGAAATACCTCATGTCGATGGCGGGGTGATGGAGGCAGCAAACCCCCCCCCAGCATGTGTGCACCTGTGGAACGATCCTGCACACTCTGCCCATGGACCCCAGAATTTAAACCATCCTAAATTAAAAACCTGAGAAGATCAGCAGATTTTTAAAAAAATTTTTATTGCATTACAGGTTTGGGGGTACATGTGCAGGGGATGGAAACGCTTCCTGCTGCAGAGACGCGGCCTCGTCCAACACCTTGGATATCCTCCTGCAAACACCGTGCACACCCTCCCGCAAACACCGTGGATATCCTCCTGCAAACACCGTGGATACCCTCCCGCAAACACCGTGCACACCCTCCTGCAAACACCGTGGATACCCTCCTGCAAACACCGTGCACATCCTCCTGCAAACACCGTGGATACCCTCCTGCAAACACCGTGCACCCTCCTGCAAACACCGTGGATATCCTCCTGCAAACACGTGGACACCCTCCTGCAAACATCGTGCACACCTCCTGCAAACACCGTGGATACCCTCCTGCAAACACCGTGGATACCCTCCTGCAAACACTGTGCACACCCTCCTGCAAACACCGTGGATATCCTCCTGCAAACACCGTGGATATCCTCCTGCAAACACCGTGGATACCCTCCTGCAAACACCGTGGACACCCTCCTGCAAACACCGTGCACACCCTCCTGCAAACACCGTGGATATCCTCCTGCAAACACCGTGGACACCCTCCTGCAAACACCGTGCACACCCTCCTGCAAACACCGTGGATACCCTCCTGCAAACACCGTGGATACCCCCGCAAACACCGTGCACACCCTCCTGCAAACACCGTGGATACCCTCCTGCAAACACCGTGCACACCCTCCTGCAAACACCGTGGATACCCTCCTGCAAACACCGTGGACACCCTCCCAAAAACCATTAATCCTCCTGCAAACACCGTGACATCCTCCCGCAAACACGTGCACATCCTCCTGCAAACACCGTGCACATCCTCCTGCAAACACCGTGGATACCCTCCGCAAACACCGTGCACACCCTCCTGCAAACACCGTGGATATCCTCCTGCAAACACCGTGCATATCCTCCTGCAAACGCTCCCAGGAGCAGCTCTCTGGCTGGAAATCCCATCCGATCACCCCCAGATAACTACGACCCCCACCCTTTCCTTGCCATTGTTCACCCCAATTCTGAACCTGGAGAAAACTGGGGGTGTCTCATATTATATCAGAAGGGTCAGGCTCCAGGCAATAAAGAAATTAGAGAAACCTGGTACCTGCCATGCTGAAAGCCTTCCCAAACCCTGGATCTTATTCAATGAGACAGATCCTATTACATGTAATTCCGGGCTGTATTTTCATTTTAACTGACACTTTTATTAAGGACGCGCGTACCCCAGAAGCAACCTCCACCAAATTGCACAGCGGTATATCAGAAGGTTATCTGTGCAAAATTCCAAATATCTAATTTTCAATGAGAACAGAACATTAGAGAAAGGGTGGGGGAGGTTATTCAATGAGAACGTTTTCTTTGTTTGGCCTGCGAAGCAAGGGTTTGGGTTCAGTCTCCGAGCTGTGTTATGTCAGAAGGAGCTTCCTGCACCCCAGAAAAACTTATTCAATGAGAAAACCACATATTATGTCAGAAGGAGGTTCCCTGCACCCCAGAAAATCTTATTCAATGAGAACAGAACATATTATGGCAGAAAGAGGTTCCCTGCACCCCAGTAAAAGTTATTCAATGAGAACAGCACATATTATATCAGAAGGAGCTTCTGTGCACCCCAGAAAAAGTTATTCAATGAGAAAACCACATATGATATCACAAGGAGCTTCTGTGAACCCCAGTAAAACTTATTCAGTGAGAAAACCACATATTATATCAGAAGGAGCTTCCCTGCACCCCAGTAAAAGTTATTCAATGAGAAAACCACATATTATATGAGAAGGAGGTTCCCTGCACCCCAGAAAATCTTATTCAATGAGAACAGAACATATTATGTCAGAAAGAGGTTCCCTGCACCCCAGTAAAAGTTATTCAATGAGAACAGCACATATTATCAGAAGGAGCTTCTGTGCACCCCAGAAAAAGTTATTCAATGAGAAAACCAGATTTTATATCAGAAGGAGGTTCCCTGCACCCCAGAAAATCTTATTCAATGAGAACAGAACATATTATGTCAGAAAGAGGTTGCCTGCACCCCAGTAAAAGTTATTCAATGAGAACACCACATATTATATCAGGGTGTGGTATGCAGTCGTTGCTCAATAAATGCTTCAGGCTGTGGTATGCAGTCGTGCTCAATAAATGCTTCAGGGTGTGGTATGCAGTCCTTGCTCAATAAATGCTTCAGGGTGTGGTATGCAGTCGTTGCTCAATGAATGCTTCAGGGTGTGGTATGCAGTCCCTGCTCAATAAATGCTTCAGGGTGTGGTATGCAGTCGTTGCTCAATGAATGTTTCAGGGTGTGGTATGCAGTCCTCGCTCAACAAATGCTTCAGGGTGTGGTATGCAGTCGTTGCTCAATGAATGCTTCAGGGTGTGGTATTCAGTCCTCACTCAACAAATGCTTCAGGGTGTGGTATGCAGTCCTCGCTCAATAAATGTTTCAGGGTGTGGTATGCAGTCGTTGCTCAATGAATGCTTCAGGGTGTGGTATGCAGTCCTCGCTCAATAAATGCTTCAGGGTGTGGTATGCACTCCTCGCTCAATAAATGCTTCAGGGTGTGGTATGCAGTACTCGCTCAATAAATGTTTCAGGGTGTGGTATGCAGTCCTTGCTCAATAAATGCTTCAGGGTGTGGTATGCAGTCCTCCTCAACAAATGCTTCAGGGTGTGGTATGCAGTCCTTGCTCAATAAATGCTTCAGAGTGTGGTATGCAGTCCTTGCTCAATAAATGCTTCAGGGTGTGGTAGTCAGTCCTTGCTCAATAAATGCTTCAGGGTGTGGTATGCAGTCCTTGCTCAATAAATGCTTCAGAGTGTGGTATGCAGTCCTTGCTCAATAAATGCTTCAGGGTGTGGTATGCAGTCGTTGCTCAATGAATGCTTCAGGGTGTGGTATGCAGTCCCTGCTCAATAAATGCTTCAGGGTGTGGTATGCAGTCGTTGCTCAATGAATGTTTCAGGGTGTGGTATGCAGTCCTCGCTCAACAAATGCTTCAGGGTGTGGTATGCAGTCGTTGCTCAATGAATGCTTCAGGGTGTGGTATTCATGTGGTATGCAGTCCTTGCTCAATAAATGTTTCAGGGTGTGGTATGCAGTCGTTGCTCAATAAATGCTTCAGGGTGTGGTATGCAGTCATTGCTCAATAAATGCTTCAGGGTGTGGTATGCAGTCCTCGCTCAATAAATGCTTCAGGGTGTGGTATGCAGTCATTGCTCAATAAATGCTTCAGTGTGGTATGCAGTCGTGCTCAATAAATGCTTCAGGGTGTGGTATAGAGTCCTCGCTCAACAAATGCTTCAGGGTGTGGTATGCAGTCGTTGCTCAATAAATGTTTCAGGTGTGGTATTCAGTCCTCACTCAACAAATGCTTCAGGGTGTGGTATGCAGTCGTTGCTCAATAAATGCTTCAGGGTGTGGTATGCAGTCGTTGCTCAATAAATGCTTCAGGGTGTGGTATAGAGTCCTCGCTCAACAAATGCTTCAGGGTGTGGTATGCAGTCGTTGCTCAATAAATGTTTCAGGGTGTGGTATGCAGTCCTCACTCAACAAATGCTTCAGGGTGTGGTATGCAGTCATTGCTCAATGAATGCTTCAGGGTGTGGTATAGAGTCCTCGCTCAACAAATGCTTCAGGGTGTGGTATGCAGTCGTTGCTCAATAAATGCTTCAGGGTGTGGTATGCAGTCGTTGCTCAATAAATGCTTCAGGGTGTGGTATGCAGTCGTTGCTCAATGAATGCTTCAGGGTGTGGTATGCAGTCCTCACTCAACAAATGCTTCAGGGTGTGGTATGCAGTCGTTGCTCAACAAATGCTTCAGGCTGTGGTATGCAGTACTTGCTCAATAAATGTTTCAGGGTGTGGTATGCAGTCGTTGCTCAATAAATGCTTCAGGGTGTGGTATTCAGTCCTCGCTCAATAAATGCTTCAGGCTGTGGTATGCAGTCCTCGCTCAACAAATGCTTCAGGGTGTGGTATGCAGTCGTCGCTCAATAAATGCTTGAGGGTGAAGCTCAGTGGGATTCCAGACCTGCGTGCCTCATTTATCTCACTTTGAAACCCACAGACTTTAACGGTCTCCACGCCTGTCATCCCGGCACTTTGGGAGGCCGAGGCGGGAGGATCACCTGAGGTCGCGAGTTCGAGACCAGCCCGGCCGACGTGGCGAGACCCGCCGTCTGTGTTAAAAATACGAAAATCAGCTGGACGTGGCGGCGGGTGCCTGTCAGTCATCCCAGCTTCTTGGGAGACTGAGGCAGGAGAATCTCTTGAACCCGGGAGGCGGAGGCTGCGGTGAGGTGAGACCGCGCCGCCGCACCCCTGGGTGATAGACGCAGAGTCCGTCTCAAAATAAATAAATAAATAAATAAATATAAAATAAAATAAAAATAAAATATAAAATAAAATAAAATAATAAAATAAAATAAAATAATAAAATAAAATAAAAAATAAAATTAAAATATAAAATAAAATAAAATAATAAAATAAAATAAAATAAAATATCCGGAAATCAGGTCTGATTGGAAATCCTCCTCATCAATACATCCAAGCGTTTCTTTCCTGGTGGAAAATTAAAGTCCCCCCCCCCCAGGGCTCATTTCTGAACATCCCCGTTCACCTCAACTTTCTGAGCAAATCTTGTGCCCCTAAAACTCCAGAAAACGATTGTGGTAGCTTCTAATATACCAGGAAAAAAAAAAAAAAAAAGAGGATTAAAAAAAAAAAAAATGTGTATTTCTCTGCCTTCTCCAGGGCCCCTCGACATACACACTGCACTTTTATGGATGATTTCTGAATTTCCATTTTAATAAAATAAATGTAGATCCTTGCAGATCACGGCCGTGTTCAATATGTATGAAGTGTCTTTTAGAATAAATTCAGAAATGCCGTATTAATCGTTGCAGCCGTTACACTCCACGGGCGTATGAATAACGGACGGAAAACACCGTTTATTTTTTTGAAAAGCTGTAATGAAAAGCAGCTGAGGACTCAATTGCACGTCTGAGGACCTCATTCATCCTTTCGGAGGCGGATTTATGGGGTTTTGGAAGAGATTTTCCCGGACCCAAAATGTGGGGAAATAACAGCATTTCTCCCCACATAGAAGTGAATAAAGCACATTTTATTTCAGGCAGGAACGACGTCCAGAATTTTTTATTTTTCTTTTATTTTCTGGGAGGAAGCTCAGCATTTGCGTTGCAAGCCCGAGAGGTGAGGCAGACACCCCAAAACTACAAAAAATAAAAATACAAAAACTGGAGAAAACTGGGGGTGTCTCAGTTTATTACGGGAGGGTCAGGCTCCAGGCAATAAAGAAATTAGCAAACCTGGTACCTGCCATGCTGGGGAAAGCCTCCCAAACCCTGGATGTAAAGTGACAAGATCCTATTACATGTAATTACCGGGGCTGTATTTTCATTTTAACTGACACTTTTTATTAAGGACGCGCGCGCGCCGAGACCCAGCAACCTCCACCAAATTGCACGGCGGTAATACGGTTATCTTAGGCAAAATTCCAAATATCTAATTTTCTAAAACGAAATTAGAGACGGGGTGGGGGGGGGAGGTTTTGCAAAACGTTTTCTTTGTTTGGCCTGCGAAGCAAGGGTTATTGGGTTCAGTCTCCGAGCTGTGTTATGTCAGAAGGAGCTTCCCTGCACCCCAGAAAAACTTATTCAATGAGAAAACCACATATTATGTCAGAAGGAGGTTCCCTGCACCCCAGAAAATCTTATTCAATGAGAACAGAACATATTATGGCAGAAAAAGGTTCCCTGCACCCAGTAAAAGTTATTCAATGAGAACAGCACATATTATATCAGAAGGAGCTTCTGTGCACCCCAGAAAAAGTTATTCAATGAGAAAACCACATATGATATCACAAGGAGCTTCTGTGAACCCCAGTAAAACTTATTCAGTGAGAAAACCACATATTATATCAGAAGGAGCTTCCCTGCACCCCAGTAAAAGTTATTCAATGAGAAAACCACATATTATATGAGAAGGAGGTTCCCTGCACCCCAGAAAATCTTATTCAATGAGAACAGAACATATTATGTCAGAAAGAGGTTCCCTGCACCCCAGTAAAAGTTATTCAATGAGAACAGCACATATTATCAGAAGGAGCTTCTGTGCACCCCAGAAAAAGTTATTCAATGAGAAAACCAGATTTTATATCAGAAGGAGGTTCTGTGCACCCCAGAAAATCTTATTCAATGAGAACAGAACATATTATGTCAGAAAGAGGTTGCCTGCACCCCAGTAAAAGTTATTCAATGAGAACACCACATATTATATCAGGGTGTGGTATGCAGTCGTTGCTCAATAAATGCTTCAGGGTGTGGTATGCAGTTGTGCTCAATAAATGCTTCAGGGCGTGGTATGCAGTCCTTGCTCAATAAATGCTTCAGGGTGTGGTATGCAGTCGTTGCTCAATGAATGCTTCAGGGTGTGGTATGCAGTCCTTGCTCAATAAATGCTTCAGAGTGTGGTATGCAGTCCTTGCTCAATAAATGCTTCAGGGTGTGGTATGCAGTCGTTGCTCAATGAATGCTTCAGGGTGTGGTATGCAGTCCCTGCTCAATAAATGCTTCACGGTGTGGTATGCAGTCATTGCTCAATGAATGTTTCAGGGTGTGGTATGCAGTCCTCGCTCAACAAATGCTTCAGGGTGTGGTATGCAGTCGTTGCTCAATGAATGCTTCAGGGTGTGGTATTCAGTCCTCACTCAACAAATGCTTCAGGGTGTGGTATGCAGTCCTCGCTCAATAAATGTTTCAGGGTGTGGTATGCAGTCGTTGCTCAATGAATGCTTCAGGGTGTGGTATGCAGTCCTCCCTCAACAAATGCTTCAGGGTGTGGTATTCAGTCCTCCCTCAACAAATGCTTCAGGGTGTGGTATGCAGTCCTCGCTCAATAAATGCTTCAGGGTGTGGTATGCAGTCCTTGCTCAATAAATGCTTCAGGGTGTGGTATTCAGTCCTCCCTCAACAAATGCTTCAGGGTGTGGTATGCAGTACTTGCTCAATAAATGTTTCAGGGTGTGGTATGCAGTCCTTGCTCAATAAATGCTTCAGGGTGTGGTATGCAGTCCTGCTCAATAAATGCTTCAGGGTGTGGTATGCAGTCCTCGCTCAATAAATGCTTCAGGGTGTGGTATGCAGTCGTTGCTCAATAAATGCTTCAGGGTGTGGTATGCAGTCGTCGCTCAATAAATGCTTGAGGGTGAAGCTCAGTGGGATT
Source organism: Saguinus midas (assembly GCA_021498475.1). Lineage (NCBI taxonomy): Eukaryota > Metazoa > Chordata > Mammalia > Primates > Cebidae > Saguinus > Saguinus midas. Next base: position 3,044,610 of record CM038398.1, read on the forward strand.
CAGACCTCGTGCCTCATTTATCTCACTTTGAAACCCACAGACTTTAACGGTCTCACGCCTGTCATCCCGGCACTTTGGGAGGCCGAGGCGGAGGATCACCTGAGGTCGCGAGTTCGAGACCATCCTGGTCAACATGGTGAAACCCCGTCTCTACTAAAAATACAAAAGTTAGCTGGGCCTGGTGGCACGTGCCTGTAATCCCAGCTACTGGGAGGCTGAGGCAGGAGAATCTCTTGAACCCGGGAGATGGACGTTGCAGTGAGCCGGGTCGCCCCACTGCACTCCGGCCTGGGTGACAGAGGGAGAGTCCGTCTCAAAATAAAATAAATAAATAAATAAATATAAAATAAAATAAAATAAAATATAAAATAAAATAAAATAATAAAATAAAATAAAATAATAAAATAAAATAAAATAAAATAAAATAAAATATAAAATAAAATAAAATAATAAAATAAAATAAAATAAAATATCCGGAAATCAGGTCTGATTGGAAATGCTCCTCATCAATACATCCAAGCGTTTCTTTCCTGGTGGAAAATTAAAGTCCCCCCCCCCCAGGGCTCATTTCTGAACATCCCGTTCACCTCAACTTTCTGAGCAAATCTTGTGCCCTAAAACTCCAGAAAACGATTGTGGTAGCTTCTAATATACCAGAAAAAAACACCAGGATTAAAAAAAAATGTGTATTTCTCTGCCTTCTCCAGGGCCCCTCGACATACACACTGCACTTTTATGGATGATTTCTGAATTTCCATTTTAATAAAATAAATGTAGATCCTTGCAGATCACGGCCGTGTTCAATATGTATGAAGTGTCTTTTTAGAATAAATTCAGAAATGCCGTATTAATCGTTGCAGCCGTTACACTCCACGGGCGTATGAATAACGGACGGAAAACACCGTTTATTTTTTTGAAAAGCTGTAATGAAAAGCAGCTGAGGACTCAATTGCACGTCTGAGGACCTCATTCATCCTTTCGGAGGCGGATTTATGGGGTTTTGGAAGAGATTTTCCCGGACCCAAAATGTGGGGGAAATAACAGCATTTCTCCCCCACATAGAAGTGAATAAAGCACATTTTTATTTCAGGCAGGGAACGACGTCCAGAATTTTTTTATTTTTCTTTTATTTTCTGGGGAGGAAGCTCAGCATTTGCGTTGCAAGCCCGAGAGGTGAGGCAGACACCCCAAAACTACAAAAAATAAAAATACAAAAAACTGGAGAAAAACTTAAGGGTACTTGAAATCCTGGAGAGTTGAAAACTGAAACGTAACAGCCACAGCCCCCCGTGGAGACACGTGTATCATCCCAGCACTTTGGGAAACTGAGGCAGGTGGATCTCCTGAGGTCAGGAGTTCGAGACCAGCCTGAACAAGATGGCAAAACCCAGTCTGTACTAAAAATACAAAAGTTAGCTGGGCCTGGTGGCACGTGCCTGTAATCCCAGCTACTGGGAGGCTGAGGCAGGAGGGTCCCTTGAACCCGGGGAGATGGACGTTGCAGTGAGCCGGGGTCGCCCCACTGCACTCCGGCCTGGGTGACAGAGGGAGAGTCCGTCTCAAAACAGAATGAAACACACTTGGTGTGACCCTGGGCTCGTGGCCCCATCACTCCAGCTCCGGGGGGCTCCAGCATCCCTCCAGCATCCCCCACCCCTGCTACCCTCCCTAACCCCCACCCCTGCTATCCCTCCCTAACCCCCACCCCTGCTACCCTCCCTAACCCCCACCCCTGCTATCCCTCCACAATCCCCCACCCCTGCTACCCTCCCTAACCCCCACCCCTGCTATCCCTCCCCTAACCCCGCACCCCCTGCTATCCCTCCCCTAACCCCCCACCCTCTTCTATCCCTCCCCTAACCCCCCACCCTCTTCTATCCCTCCCCTAACCCCACCCCCTGCTATCCCTCCACAATCCCCCACCCCTGCTATCCCTCCCCTAACCCCCACCCTCTTCTATCCCTCCCTAACCCCCACCCCTGCTATCCTCCTAACCCCCACCCCTGCTATCCTCCTAACCCCCACCCCTGCTACCCTCCCTAACCCCCACCCCTGCTATCCCTCCACAATCCCCCACCCCTGCTATCCCTCCACAATCCCCCACCCCTGCTATCCCTCCACAATCCCCCACCCCTGCTATCCCTCCACAATCCCCCACCCCTGCTATCCCTCCACAATCCCCCACCCCTGCTATCCCTCCACAATCCCCCACCCCTGCTATCCCTCCACAATCCCCCACCCCTGCTATCCCTCCACAATCCCCCACCCCTGCTATCCCTCCCTAACCCCACCCCTGCTATCCCTCCCCTAACCCCCACCCCTGCTATCCCTCCCCTAACCCCCACCCCTGCTATTCCTCCCCTAACCCCCACCCCTGCTATCCCTCCCCTAACCCCCACCCCTGCTATCCCTCCCCTAACCCCCACCCCTGCTATCCTCCACAATCCCCCACCCCTGCTATCCTCCACAATCCCCCACCCCTGCTATCCCTCCACAATCCCCCACCCCTGCTATCCTCCCCTAACCCCCACCCCTGCTATCCCTCCACAATCCCCCACCCCTGCTATCCCTCCACAATCCCCCACCCCTGCTACCCCTCCTAACCCCACCCCTGCTATTCCTCCCCTAACCCCCACCCCTGCTATCCCTCCACATCCCCCACCCCTGCTATCCTCCACAATCCCCCACCCCTGCTATCCTCCACAATCCCCCACCCCTGCTATCCCTCCCTAACCCCCACCCCTGCTATCCTCCCTAACCCCCACCCCTGCTATCCCTCCACAGTCCCCCACCCCTGCTATCCCTCCCTAACCCCCACCCCTGCTATTCCTCCCCAATCCCCCACCCCTGCTATCCCTCCTAACCCCCACCCCTGCTATCCCTCCACAGTCCCCCACCCCTGCTATCCCTCCACAGTCCCCCACCCCTGCTATCCTCCACAGTCCCCCACCCCTGCTGTCCTCCACAATCCCCCACCCCTGCTATCCCTCCCTAACCCCCACCCCCTGCTCTCCCTCCCTACCCCCACCCCTGCTATCCCTCCCTAACCCCCACCCCTGCTATCCTCCACAGTCCCCCACCCCTGCTGTCCTCCCTAACCCCACCCCTGCTGTCCCTCCCATGTGTTCTCACTGTTCAACTCCCACTTATGCGTGAGAACAGGTGGTGTTTGCTTTTCTGTTCTTGGGTCAGTTTGCTGAGAAGGACAGTTTCCAGCTTCATCCACGTCCCTGAAAAGGACACGAACTCATCCTTTTTGATGGCTGCATAGTATTCCACGGGGTCTCATTGTTCAACTCCCACTTATGCGTGAGAACATGCGGTGTTTGGTTTTCTGTTCTTGTGTCAGTTTGCTGAGAAGGACAGTTTCCAGCTTCATCCACGTCCCTGAAAAGGACACGAACTCATCCTTTTTGATGGCTGCATAGTATTCCACGGGTTCTCAGGTTGTTCAACTCCCACGTATGAGTGAGAACATGCCGTGTTTGGTTTTCTGTTCTTGGGTCAGTTTGCTGAGAATGATGGTTTCCAGCTTCATCCACGTCCCTGAAAAGGACACGAACTCATCCTTTTGATGGCTGCATAGTATTCCACGGGCTCTCATTGTTCAACTCCCACTTATGCGTGAGAACATGCGGTGTTTGGTTTTCTGTTTTGCGTCACTTTGCTGAGAAGGACGGTTCCCAGCTTCATCCACGTCCCTGAAAAGGACACGAACTCATCCTTTTTGATGGCTGCATAGTTTTCCACAGGTTTGCATTGTTCAGCTCCCACTTATGCGTGAGAACATGCCATGTTTGATTTTCTGTTCTTGGGTCAGTTTGCTGAGAATGATGGTTTCCAGCTTCATCCACGTCCCTGAAAAGGACACGAACTCATCCTTTTTGATGGCTGCATAGTATTCCACGGGCTCTCATTGTTCAACTCCCACTTATGCGTGAGAACATGCGGTGTTTGATTTTCTGTTCTTGGGTCAGTTTGCTGAGAATGATGTTCTCCAGCTTCATCCACGTCCCTGAAAAGGACACGAACTCATCCTTTTTGATGGCTGCATAGTATTCCACGGGTTCTCATTGTTCAACTCCCACTTATGCGTGAGAACAGGTGGTGTTTGCTTTTCTGTTCTTGGGTCAGTTTGCTGAGAAGGACGGTTTCCAGCTTCATCCACGTCCTGAAAAGGACACGAACTCATCCTTTTGATGGCTGCATAGTATTCCACGGGCTCTCATTGTTCAACTCCCACTTATGCGTGAGAACATGCGGTGTTTGATTTTCTGTTCTTGGGTCAGTTTGCTGAGAATGATGGTTTCCAGCTTCATCCACGTCCCTGAAAAGGACACGAACTCATCCTTTTGATGGCTGCATAGTATTCCACGGGCTCTCATTGTTCAACTCCACGTATGAGTGAGAACATGCCGTGTTTGGTTTTCTGTTCTTGGGTCAGTTTGCTGAGAAGGACGGTTTCCAGCTTCATCCACGTCCTGAAAAGGACACGAACTCATCCTTTTTGATGGCTGCATAGTATTCCACGGGCTCTCATTGTTCAACTCCCACTTATGCGTGAGAACATGCGGTGTTTGGTTTTCTGTTCTTGGGTCACTTTGCTGAGAAGGACGGTTCCCAGCTTCATCCACGTCCCTGAAAAGGACACGAACTCATCCTTTTGATGGCTGCATAGTTTTCCACAGGTTTGCATTGTTCAGCTCCCACTTATGCGTGAGAACATGCCATGTTTGATTTTCTGTTCTTGGGTCAGTTTGCTGAGAATGATGGTTTCCAGCTTCATCCACGTCCCTGAAAAGGACACGAACTCATCCTTTTGATGGCTGCATAGTATTCCACGGGCTCTCATTGTTCAACTCCCACTTGCGTGAGAACATGCGGTGTTTGATTTTCTGTTCTTGGGTCAGTTTGCTGAGAATGATGTTCTCCAGCTTCATCCACGTCCTGAAAAGGACACGAACTCATCCTTTTTGATGGCTGCATAGTATTCCACGGGTTCTCATTGTTCAACTCCCACTTATGCGTGAGAACAGGCGGTGTTTGGTTTTCTGTTCTTAGGTCAGTTTGCTGAGAAGGACGGTTTCCAGCTTCATCCACGTCCCTGCAAAGGACACGAACTCATCCTTTTTGATGGCTGCATAGTATTCCACGGGCTCTCATTGTTCAACTCCCACTTATGCGTGAGAACATGCGGTGTTTGATTTTCTGTTCTTGGGTCAGTTTGCTGAGAATGACGGTTTCCAGCTTCATCCACGTCCCTGAAAAGGACACGAACTCATCCTTTTTGATGGCTGCATAGTATTCCACGGGCTCTCATTGTTCAACTCCCACATATGCGTGAGAACATGCGGTGTTTGGTTTTCTGTTCTTGGGTCACTTTGCTGAGAAGGACGGTTTCCAGCTTCATCCACGTCCCTGAAAAGGACACGAACTCATCCTTTTTGATGGCTGCATAGTATTCCACGGGCTCTCATTGTTCAACTCCCACTTATGCGTGAGAACATGCGGTGTTTGGTTTTCTGTTCTTGGGTCAGTTTGCTGAGAATGATGGTTTCCAGCTTCATCCATGTCGCTGAAAAGGACACGAACTCATCCTTTTTGATGGCTGCATAGTATTCCACGGGTTCTCATTGTTCAACTCCCACTTATGCGTGAGAACATGCGGTGTTTGATTTTCTGTTCTTGGGTCAGTTTGCTGAGAATGATGTTCTCCAGCTTCATCCACGTCCCTGAAAAGGACACGAACTCATCCTTTTTGATGGCTGCATAGCATTCCACGGGCCCTCATTGTTCAACTCCCACTTATGCGTGAGAACATGCGGTGTTTGCTTTTCTGTTCTTGCGTCAGTTTGCTGAGAAGGACAGTTTCCAGCTTCATCCACGTCCCTGAAAAGGACACGAACTCATCCTTTTTGATGGCTGCATAGTATTCCACGGGCTCTCATTGTTCAACTCCCACTTATGCGTGAGAACATGCGGTGTTTGATTTTCTGTTCTTGGGTCAGTTTGCTGAGAAGGACGGTTCCCAGCTCCATCCATGTCCCTGTTTATCCTGAATTATTATGCCTTTTAAAGGCAAACGTAACGTAACGTTTGTCGGTGATATTGGCTGTTAGCAGGTGCACAGAAACACTCAATTGTCTGAAACAAAATTTAAACGTGGGCTTAATGAACCCCACGCTCTGGGTGTATATTAAGGTTTAATCTCAACGTACGTCACGGAATTCACAGGGCCCGGAACTTTGCTGAAATGGTACCAGTGCTAGGAGAGCTTTGGAATCGCAGCTGTGTGGGCCGAACGGTGTCTTGTAAAAACGTCACCTCTGCCCGGAGCCCGTGGCTGGGAGGGGGTGATTTTGGGAAACGGAGTCTTTGCGGCCGGAACGAAATCCAGGATTTCAAGATCAGAGCATCCTGGATGAGGGTGGACCCTCGATGCGATGAAAGGTGTCGTTTTAAAAGACGGAACAGGAGATACAGGTGCAGAGGAGAAGGTCGGGTGGAGACACACGGAGGAAGAGGCTGGGTCATGGGGCCACAAGCCCAGGGATGCCGGCGCCCGCAGGAGCTGTGAGAGGCAGGAAGGAGCCTCCTGGCCCTGGAGGCGGAGGCGGGTGGATCACGAGGTCAGAGATCGAGACCATCCTGGTCAACATGGTGAAACCCCGTCTCTACTAAAAATACAAAAAATTAGCTGGGCCTGGTGGCACGTGCCTGTAATCCCAGCTACTCGGGAGGCTGAGGCAGGAGAATTGTCTGAACCCGGGAGGCGGAGGTTGCGGTGAGCCGAGATCGCGCCATTGTGCTCCAGCCTGGGTGACTAGGTCACATCAAGACAGACACAGGCAGAGGCTGGAGTGCTGGGGCCACGAGCCCAGGGATGCTGGAGCCCCCAGTTGCTGGGACAGGCGGGAAGGAGCCTCCCCTGGAGCTTTTGAGATGAACCAGATGCACCTGACGTGGAGTGAGCTGTGATACCCCCAACACATGTGTCCATATCTTACCCCCCCGGACCCTGTGAAGGAAACTCCACCACACCTGGCTAATTTTTGTATTTTTTTTTTAAACGAGTCTAAGTGTGTCCCTCAGGCTGGAGTGCAGTGGCGCGATCTCGCCTCACCGCAGCCTCCGCCTCCCGGGTTCAAGCGATCCTCCTGCCTCAGCCTCCCGAGTAGCTGGGATTACAGGTGCATCCCATCATGCTCTGATAATTTATATATATATTTGAGACAGAGTCTCACTCTGTCCCCCAGGCTGGAGTACAATGGCGGGATCTCGGCTCACCGCAGCCTCCGCCTCCCGGGTTCAGCGATCCTCCTGCCTCAGCCTCCTGACTAGCTGGGATTACAGGTGCATCCCATCATGCTCTGATAATTTATATATATATTTGAGACAGAGTCTCACTCTGTCCCCCAGGCTGGAGTACAATGGCGGGATCTCGGCTCACCGCAGCCTCCACCTCCCAGGTTCAAGCGATCCTGCTGCCTCAGCCTCCCGAGGAGCTGGGATTACAGGTGCATCCCATCATGCTCTGATAATTTATATATATATTTGAGACACAGTCTCACTCTGTCCCCCAGGCTGGAGTGCAATGGCGGGATCTCGGCTCACTGCAGCCTCCACCTCCCGGGTTCAAGCGATCCTCCTGCCTCAGCCTCCCGAGGAGCTGGGATTACAGGTGCATCCCATCATGCTCTGAGAATTTATATATATATTTGAGACAGATCTCACTCTGTCCCCCAGGCTGGAGTGCAATGGCGGGATCTCGGCTCACTGCAGCCTCAGCCTCCCGGGTTCAAGCGATTCTCCTGCCTCAGCCTCCCGAGGAGCTGGGACCTCAGGCACCTGCCACCACGCCCGGCTAATTTTTATACTTTTATTTTTATTTATTTTGTTTTTGAGATGGAGTCTCACTCTGTTGCCCAGGCTGGAGTGCAATGGCGGGATCTCGGCTCACTGCAGCCTCCACCTCCCGGGTTCAAGCAATTCTCCTGCCTCAGCCTCCTGACTAGCTGGGATTACAGGTGCATCCCATCATGCTCTGATAATTTATATATATATTTGAGACAGAGTCTCACTCTGTTGCCCAGGCTGGAGTGCAATGGCGGGATCTCGGCTCACCGCAGCCTCCACCTCCCGGGTTCAAGCGATCCTCCTGCCTCAGCCTCCCAAAGTGCTGGGATGACACGTGTGAACCACCGCCCCAGCAACCACGTGTTTTTACAAGAAACAGCCACGATCCCCACGCCCTGCATTTACCCATCACACATGAGTGGGATTCTTACAGGAGCCTTCCCGGATTTTTCTCTCTGTTTTCTGCCCAGATATTCCGAAACTATATGGCCCAGAGCAGAGGGTGAAGAACTTCCGACCGTTTTATTTGTTTATTTATTTATTTTACGGGGACACAGAGGGTGGAGGGACGATCCGGGTGTGTTCGGTCTCCCCGGGTTTGACCTCCGACGAAACGGGGTGAAAAGTGGGAGACGGCGTGGGGGTTCCTCAAGGACCTAGAAATCCACTGAGCATTCTGCACATGCCCCTCAGAACGGAAACTTTAATAAGAAATAATAAATACGGGAGAGAAACGACGGAGCCCCACAAGTGTGACCTCTGCCTCCCCGTTCAAATGCAAAAGAGATGCTGCCTGTTATTTCCCAACCCACCACCCACCGAGCTTTGGATATGCAGATCCACAGAAGGGGCCTCTCCTAGGCTCGGGCCGAAAGACAAACCCTCCTTTTTTTCGGACAAAATCTCTATCCGTCGCCCAGGCTGGGGTGCAATGGCGCGATCTGGGCTCACCGCAGCGTCCGCCTCCCGGGTTCAAGCGATTCTCCTGCCTCAGCCTCCCGAGGAGCTGGGACTACAGGCGCCCTCCATTCCACACCTAATTTTTTATTTTTATTTATTTTTAGTAGAGACGGGGGTTTCACCATGTTGGCCAGGCTGGTCTCGAACTCCCGACGTCCTGATCCGCCCGCCTCTGTCGGTGATATTGGCTGTTAGCAGGTGCACAGAAACACTCAATTGTCTGAAACAAAATTTAAACGTGGGCTTAATGAACCCCACGCTCTGGGTGTATATTAAGGTTTAATCTCAACGTACGTCACGGAATTCACAGGGCCCGGAACTTTGCTGAAATGGTACCAGTGCTAGGAGAGCTTTGGAATCGCAGCTGTGTGGGCCGAACGGTGTCTTGTAAAAACGTCACCTCTGCCCGGAGCTCGTGGCTGGGAGGGGGTGATTTTGGGAAACGGAGTCTTTGCGGCCGGAACGAAATCCAGGATTTCAATATCAGAGCATCCTGGATGAGGGTGGACCCTCGATGCGATGAAAGGTGTCGTTTTAAAAGACGGAACAGGAGATACAGGTGCAGAGGAGAAGGTCGGGTGGAGACACACGGAGGAAGAGGCTGGGTCATGGGGCCACAAGCCCAGGGATGCCGGCGCCCGCAGGAGCTGTGAGAGGCAGGAAGGAGCCTCCTGGCCCTGGAGGCGGAGGCGGGTGGATCACGAGGTCAAGAGATCGAGACCATCCTGGTCAACATGGTGAAACCCCGTCTCTACTAAAAATACAAAAAATTAGCTGGGCCTGGTGGCACGTGCCTGTAATCCCAGCTACTCGGGAGGCTGAGGCAGGAGAATTGTCTGAACCCGGGAGGCGGAGGTTGCGGTGAGCCGAGATCGCGCCATTGTGCTCCAGCCTGGGTGACTAGGTCACATCAAGACAGACACAGGCAGAGGCTGGAGTGCTGGGGCCACGAGCCCAGGGATGCTGGAGCCCCAGTTGCTGGGACAGGCGGGAAGGAGCCTCCTGGAGCTTTTGAGATGAACCAGATGCACCTGACGTGGAGTGAGCTGTGATACCCCCAACACATGTGTCCATATCTTACCCCCGGACCCTGTGAAGGAAACTCCACCACACCTGGCTAATTTTTGTATTTTTTTAAACGAGTCTAAGTGTGTCCCTCAGGCTGGAGTGCAGTGGCGCGATCTCGCCTCACCGCAGCCTCCGCCTCCCGGGTTCAAGCGATTCTCCTGCCTCAGCCTCCCGAGTAGCTGGGATTACAGGTGCATCCCATCATGCTCTGATAATTTATATATATATTTGAGACACAGTCTCACTCTGTCCCCAGGCTGGAGTGCTCGGCGTGATCTCAGCTCACTGCAATGTCCGCCTCCCGGGTTCAAGCGATTCTCCTGCCTCAGCCTCCCGAGGAGCTGGGATTACAGGTGCATCCCATCATGCTCTGATAATTTATATATATATTTGAGACACAGTCTCGCTCTGTCCCCAGGCTGGAGTGCTCGGCGTGATCTCAGCTCACTGCAATGTCCGCCTCCCGGGTTCAAGCGATTCTCCTGCCTCAGCCTCCCGAGGAGCTGGGATTACAGGTGCATCCCATCATGCTCTGATAATTTATATATATATTTGAGACACAGTCTCGCTCTGTCCCCAGGCTGGAGTGCTCGGCGTGATCTCAGCTCACTGCAATGTCCGCCTCCCGGGTTCAAGCGATTCTCCTGCCTCAGCCTCCCGAGGAGCTGGGATTACAGGTGCATCCCATCATGCTCTGATAATTTATATATATATTTGAGACACAGTCTCGCTCTGTCCCCAGGCTGGAGTGCTCGGCGTGATCTCAGCTCACTGCAATGTCCGCCTCCCGGGTTCAAGCGATTCTCCTGCCTCAGCCTCCCGAGGAGCTGGGACCTCAGGCACCTGCCACCACGCCCGGCTAATTTTTATACTTTTATTTTTATTTATTTTTGTTTTTTGAGATGGAGTCTCACTCTGTTGCCCAGGCTGGAGTGCTCCGGCGTGATCTCAGCTCACTGCAATGTCCGCCTCCCGGGTTCAAGCAATTCTCCTGCCTCAGCCTTTTGACAAGTTGAGATGACAGGTGTCTGCGACCAGGCCCAGCTAGTTTTTTAATTTTTAGTAGAGTTGGGGTTTTACCACGTTGGCCAGGCTGGTCTCGAACTCCCGACCTCAGCTGATCCAGCTACGTGGGCCTCCCAAAGTGCTGGGATGACACGTGTGAACCACCGCCCCCAGCAACCACGTGTTTTTACAAGAAACAGCCACGATCCCCACGCCCCTGCATTTACCCATCACACATGAGTGGGATTCTTACAGGGAGCCTTCCCGGATTTTTCTCTCTGTTTTCTGCCCAGATATTCCGAAACTATATGGCCCAGAGCAGAGGGTGAAGAACTTCCGACCGTTTTATTTGTTTATTTATTTATTTTACGGGGGACACAGAGGGTGGAGGGACGATCCGGGTGTGTTCGGTCTCCCCGGGTTTGACCTCCGACGAAACGGGGTGAAAAGTGGGAGACGGCGTGGGGGTTCCTCAAGGACCTAGAAATCCACTGAGCATTCTGCACATGCCCCTCAGAACGGAAACTTTAATAAGAAATAATAAATACGGGAGAGAAACGACGGAGCCCCACAAGTGTGACCTCTGCCTCCCCGTTCAAATGCAAAAGAGATGCTGCCTGTTATTTCCCAACCCACCACCCACCGAGCTTTGGATATGCAGATCCACAGAAGGGGCCTCTCCTAGGCTCGGGCCGAAAGACAAACCCTCCTTTTTTTCGGACAAAATCTCTATCCGTCGCCCAGGCTGGGGTGCAATGGCGCGATCTGGGCTCACCGCAGCGTCCGCCTCCCGGGTTCAAGCGATTCTCCTGCCTCAGCCTCCCGAGGAGCTGGGACTACAGGCGCCCTCCATTCCACACCTAATTTTTTATTTTTATTTATTTTTAGTAGAGACGGGGGTTTCACCATGTTGGCCAGGCTGGTCTCGAACTCCCGACGTCCTGATCCGCCCGCCTCTGCCTCCCAAAGTGCTGGGATTCCCGGCCTGAGACACTGGTCTCTGCCTGTATTTAAAACTTTACAACGTGTACTGGCCTGGCTCATTATTTTGTGTGTCGTTAGTAGAGACGGGCGTTTCACCGTGTTGGCCGGGCTGGTCTCGAACTCCTGACCTCAGGAGATCCACCTATCTGGACCAGGCTGGTCTCGATGCGTTGACCTCACGATCCGCCCGCCTCGGCCTCCCAAAGTGCCGGGATGACAGGCGTGAGCCGCCGTGCCCTGCACCTGTCAGGACATCCGAATCCCCGTGCCCCGTCCCTGGCCCCGCCTGGCCATTGAAACCGATAGGGATCAATAATCCCCACCCCAGCCTTCAAAGCAGAACGCGGAGGGGACAGGGAAGCCCCCCCCGAGGCCGCAGACACCCATCTCCTGCTTCCCATCCTCCGTGTCTCTGTGTGTGTGTGTCAAATTAATTTCCACGTCACCTCCAAATTCAATTAGAGGGGGGACCCCGTGTCACGAGGCAAAGGCCTCGCACGTCCCGTCCATGGACAGGTCCCCGCGGACGCCGTGCGCATCCAGCCGCGGTGTCGGCCTCTCCTCGTCCCCCTCGCTAATTCTCAATTACCGTGAAATGAAGTCGTCAATCACGCAGACACCCGATCGATCCAAATGTGGTTTTCTGGGTGATTGACAGCCGCCTCCAAGGGTCCCTGTAAGTCGGTTTAAGGGGAACAGGTCTCCCGAGGGACACGAGGGACCCAGAGAGGCAGGGGGAGGCCTCTGCGCGTCCGATCTGGCCTTGGGGGATAGAACTGGGCAGGACGGACAAGAACCCCTTTCCGTGGTGCAGACAGAGCATCCTTCGTGTTGCACCTGCTGTGCTAAATAAGAAAGAAATTAAATTTCTCCCAGCCCGCGCCACGGATAGCATTTAAATGTGTCACGGACACCACGGCCTCCGCAGACCAACGGTCCCCTGCCTCTGTGAACACAGACTGCCCATCTTGGCACAGAAATAAATATCTGTCGCTCCAGATATGCGTTTCTCTGTCATGTCACTGGCCCTGGCCACGTGGAGGCCACGCCGGGTCCACGCAGGACCAGAGGAGGCGCTGGAGGCTTGCAGGGCTTGGGTGGGAAGGGGGCTGCAGGGTGGGGAGCGGGGACACTGTGGAACCCCCCCCACCCCTTTCCTCCTCCCAGGCCAGGCAGGGGCCCGACTCACCCTGTTATTAATTTGCAGCCTGTGTGTTTTAAATTCATGAGGCCAACATTGAAATGTAAATGAACCTCAGAAAAGAAATGAACTGAGAAGACTGTTTAGCGGCCTCCACAGAGAGATGAGAGCTCTGAGCATCCATCACCGGCCTTGGGGGGGTCACAAATATGCTGGATTTACCCGGGGCCTGGGACAGAAATGGAGAACAGAGAGGCCGGCACGGATACGTGTCGTCCAGAACGCGAGCTGGTCCGTGTTTCCCTGCAGGATTCCTGTCCTCTGTGGCCTCCTCCCTGCCGGGATCGAAACGTTGCATTTGTTACGTTTCTGAGACCGAGGCTGGGTCCGGCGTCCAGGCTCGAACTCCTGACCCCGAGGGGACCGGCCGGCCCGCCTCGGCCTCGGAAAAGTGCCGGGACTCCGGGCGTGAGCCACCGCGCCCGGCCGGGAGAGACGACGGGTTTCTTCACGTGGATCAGGCCGATCTTGAACTCTCGACTTCACGGGATCCACCCACCTTCGCCTCCCAAAGTGCTGGGATTATTAGTTTTGTTGTTTTTTTTTTTTTTTTGAAACGGACTCTCCCGGGTTCAAGCGATCCTCCTGCCTCAGCCTCCCGAGTATCTGAGATCACAGGCACCTGCCACCACCACGCCCGGCTCATTTCTGTATTTATCGTGAGACGGGGTTTCACTCGTGGACCAGGCTGGTCTCGAACTCCCAACCCCGGGACTCCCAAAGCGCTGGGATTGCAGGAATGACTCAGTGCACCCAGCCATGTTTTTTTTTTTTTTTTTTTTTTTAAATCTTGGCAGAGTGCTGTGGCTCACACCTGACATCCCAGCACTTTGGGAGGCCGAGGCAGGAGGATCACGTTGGGTCAGGAGTTCGAGACCAGCCCGGCCAACGTGGCGAAACCCCGACTCTACTAAAAATACAGAAATCAGCTAGACGTGGCGGGGGAGGGGGGGGCGCCTGTGATCTCAGATACTCGGGAGGCCGAGGCAGGAGGATCGCTCGGGGTCAGGAGTTCGAGACCAGCCTGGCAACAGAGGCAGACCCTGTGTCAAAAAAGAAAAAAAGGTTTTTTTTTTTTTCAACATCTCAATTTACCTCCTCCCCGATTCCCCCGGTCCCCGTTTGGGAGTTTTGGGGAGCGTGCCGGCCGGCTCTCTGTGTGTGCTGACAGATGGAGGCCCGCACGGCTCGCCGTGGGGAAGGAGGCCGCAGACCTCAGACGCTCAGTCCCCCAGGGGCCTTCTCGGCTGAGTAATGATTTTTAGGTTTTAATTCAGCAGCTCAGACTGTGCATTGAAAGCAAACAAAGGCACCTAAGACCGATCCCCAGCCTTGGAGGACGGCGTGGCTTGAGTGGCAGAAGGCGCTGTAGAGGGAGTCCGGGGAGAAAGGCTTGTGAGGGGTCAGTCCTTCTGAGGGGCTCCCCTGCCCTAAGAGTCACGGGCCTGGTATGTCCCGTCAGGCCCCAAAGAACAAGACTTTATTTTTTCTGTTTTTGAGACACGGTCCCCAGGCTGGGGTGCAGTGGTGTGATCTCGGCTCACCGCAGCCTCCGCCTCCCGGGTTCAAGCGATCCTCCTGCCTCAGCCTCCCGAGTAGCTGGGATCACAGGCACCTGCCACCACCACGCCCGGCTCATTTCTGTATTTATCGTGAGGCGGGGTTTCACTCGTGGACCAGGCTGGTCTCGAACTCCTGACCTCAGGTGATCCCCCGTTGGCCAGGCTGGTTTCGAACTCCCGACCTCAGGTGATTCCCACGTTGTCAGGCTGGTTTGAACTCCGACCTCAGGTGATTCCCCACGTTGACCAGGCTGGTTTGAACTCCGACCTCAGGTGATTCCCCCGTTGTCCAGGCTGGTTTGAACTCCTGACCTCAGGTGATCCCCCGTTGGCCAGGCTGGTTTGAACTCCGACCTCAGGTGATTCCCACGTTGTCAGGCTGGTTTGAACTCCGACCTCAGGTGATTCCCCACGTTGGCCAGGCTGGTTTCGAACTCCCGACCTCAGGTGATTCCCACGTTGGCCAGGCTGGTTTGAACTCCTGACCTCAGGTGATTCCCCCGTTGTCCAGGCTGGTTTGAACTCCTGACCTCAGGTGATTCCCACGTTGGCCAGGCTGGTTTGAACTCCTGACCTCAGGTGATTCCCACGTTGGCCAGGCTGGTTTGAACTCCGACCTCAGGTGATTCCCCATGTTGTCCAGGCTGGTTTGAACTCCTGACCTCAGGTGATTCCCCCGTTGTCCAGGCTGGTTTCGAACTCCTGACCTCAGGTGATCCCCACGTTGGCCAGGCTGGTTTCGAACTCCGACCTCAGGTGATTCCCACGTTGTCAGGCTGGTTTGAACTCCTGACCTCAGGTGATTCCCCACGTTGACCAGGCTGGTTTCGAACTCCGACCTCAGGTGATTCCCCCGTTGTCCAGGCTGGTTTCGAACTCCGACCTCAGGTGATTCCCCACGTTGGCCAGGCTGGTTTCGAACTCCCGACCTCAGGTGATTCCCCGTTGGCCAGGCTGGTTTGAACTCCGACCTCAGGTGATTCCCCGTTGGCCAGGCTGGTTTGAACTCCTGACCTCAGGTGATTCCCCACGTTGGCCAGGCTGGTTTCGAACTCCCAACCCCGGGACTCCCAAAGCGCTGGGATTGCAGGAATGACTCAGTGCACCCAGCCATGTTTTTTTTTTTTTTTTTTAAATCTTGGCAGAGTGCTGTGGCTCACACCTGACATCCCAGCACTTTGGGAGGCCGAGGCAGGAGGATCACGTTGGGTCAGGAGTTCGAGACCAGCCTGGCAACAGAGGCAGACCCTGTGTCAAAAAGAAAAAAGGTTTTTTCAACATCTCAATTTACCTCCTCCCCGATTCCCCCGGTCCCCGTTTGGGAGTTTTGGGGAGCGTGCCGGCCGGCTCTCTGTGTGTGCTGACAGATGGAGGCCCGCACGGCTCGCCGTGGGGAAGGAGGCCGCAGACCTCAGACGCTCAGTCCCCCAGGGGCCTTCTCGGCTGAGTAATGATTTTTAGGTTTTAATTCAGCAGCTCAGACTGTGCATTGAAAGCAAACAAAAGGCACCTAAGACCGATCCCCAGCCTTGGAGGACGGCGTGGCTTGAGTGGCAGAAGGCGCTGTAGAGGGGAGTCCGGGGGGGGGGAGAAAGGCTTGTGAGGGGTCAGTCCTTCTGAGGGGCTCCCCTGCCCTAAAGAGTCACGGGGCCTGGTATGTCCCCGTCAGGCCCCAAAGAACAAGACTTTATTTTTTTTCTGTTTTTGAGACACGGTCCCCAGGCTGGGGTGCAGTGGTGTGATCTCGGCTCACCGCAGCCTCCGCCTCCCGGGTTCAAGCGATTCTCCCGCCTCAGCCTCCCGAGTAGCTGGGATCACAGGCACCTGCCACCACCACGCCCGGCTCATTTCTGTATTTATCGTAGAGACGGGGTTTCACTACGTGGACCAGGCTGGCCTCGAACTCGTGACCTCAAGTGATCCGCCCGCCTCGGCCTCCCAAAGTGTTTTAAGAGCGTGAGACCCCGACACCCAGGCAGACCTGGGTTTTAACCTCCCCTCCACCCGAGTCCCTGGGACCCTGGGCCTGCTCCTGGGAGGGGGCAGGGACAAGCAGGGGATGGAATCGGCCCCACTGGGATGCCCCAGGCAGGTCACTGCCCAGCTGTGCAGGGAGAGGAGAAGCTGCTCTGAGCCGTATGTGGCTGGCTGCATAGACGGGGCCAGCTCCCTCTCGGGGACCCAGAGCCACTGGGCGATTCTTTTTTTTTTTTTTTTTAATATTGTTTTGAGACAGAGTCTCACTCGGTCGCCCAGGCTGGAGCGCGATGGCGCGATCTCGGCTCACGGCAGCCTCCGCCTCCTGGGTTCAAGGGATTCCCCTGCCTCAGCCTCCCGAGGACCTGGAATTACGTGTGCCTGACCCGGCCAGGCAGTTTTTAAAACTGTCAGATTGTTGCCCAGCGTGGGGTCTCACGCCTGCTACCCCCAGCACTTTGGGAGGCCGAGACGGATGAATCATGAGGTCACGAGTTCGAGACCAGCCTGGCAACAGAGGCAGACCCTGTGTCAAAAAGAAAAAGGTTTTTTTTTTTTCAACATCTCAATTTACCTCCTCCCGATTCCCCGGTCCCGTTTGGGAGTTTTGGGAGCGTGCCGGCCGGCTCTCTGTGTGTGCTGACAGATGGAGGCCCGCACGGCTCGCCGTGGGGAAGGAGGCCGCAGACCTCAGACGCTCAGTCCCCAGGGGCCTTCTCGGCTGAGTAATGATTTTAGGTTTTAATTCAGCAGCTCAGACTGTGCATTGAAAGCAAACAAAGGCACCTAAGACCGATCCCCAGCCTTGGAGGACGGCGTGGCTTGAGTGGCAGAAGGCGCTGTAGAGGGAGTCCGGGGAGAAAGGCTTGTGAGGGGTCAGTCCTTCTGAGACCAGCCTGGCAACAGAGGCAGACCCTGTGTCAAAAAGAAAAAGGTTTTTCAACATCTCAATTTACCTCCTCCCGATTCCCCGGTCCCGTTTGGGAGTTTTGGGGAGCGTGCCGGCCGGCTCTCTGTGTGTGCTGACAGATGGAGGCCCGCACGGCTCGCCGTGGGGAAGGAGGCCGCAGACCTCAGACGCTCAGTCCCCAGGGGCCTTCTCGGCTGAGTAATGATTTTAGGTTTTAATTCAGCAGCTCAGACTGTGCATTGAAAGCAAACAAAGGCACCTAAGACCGATCCCCAGCCTTGGAGGACGGCGTGGCTTGAGTGGCAGAAGGCGCTGTAGAGGGAGTCCGGGGAGAAAGGCTTGTGAGGGGTCAGTCCTTCTGAGGGCTCCCCTGCCCTAAAGAGTCACGGGCCTGGTATGTCCCGTCAGGCCCCAAAGAACAAGACTTTATTTTTTCTGTTTTTGAGACACGGTCCCCAGGCTGGGGTGCAGTGGTGTGATCTCGGCTCACCGCAGCCTCCGCCTCCCGGGTTCAAGCGATCCTCCTGCCTCAGCCTCCCGAGTAGCTGGGATCACAGGCACCTGCCACCACCACGCCCGGCTCATTTCTGTATTTATCGTGAGACGGGGTTTCACTCGTGGACCAGGCTGGTCTCGAACTCCTGACCTCAGGTGATTCCCCGTTGGCCAGGCTGGTTTCGAACTCCCGACCTCAGGTGATTCCCACGTTGTCAGGCTGGTTTGAACTCCGACCTCAGGTGATCCCCACGTTGGCCAGGCTGGTTTGAACTCCCGACCTCAGGTGATTCCCCGTTGGCCAGGCTGGTTTGAACTCCTGACCTCAGGTGATTCCCACGTTGTCAGGCTGGTTTGAACTCCGACCTCAGGTGATTCCCCACGTTGGCCAGGCTGGTTTCAACTCCTGACCTCAGGTGATCCCCACGTTGGCCAGGCTGGTTTGAACTCCTGACCTCAGGTGATTCCCCGTTGTCCAGGCTGGTTTCAACTCCTGACCTCAGGTGATTCCCACGTTGGCCAGGCTGGTTTGAACTCCTGACCTCAGGTGATTCCCACGTTGGCCAGGCTGGTTTCGAACTCCTGACCTCAGGTGATTCCCACGTTGTCAGGCTGGTTTGAACTCCGACCTCAGGTGATTCCCACGTTGTCCAGGCTGGTTTGAACTCCGACCTCAGGTGATTCCCCGTTGGCCAGGCTGGTTTGAACTCCGACCTCAGGTGATTCCCCGTTGTCCAGGCTGGTTTCAACTCCTGACCTCAGGTGATTCCCCGTTGGCCAGGCTGGTTTGAACTCCCGACCTCAGGTGATTCCCACGTTGTCAGGCTGGTTTGAACTCCTGACCTCAGGTGATTCCCCGTTGGCCAGGCTGGTTTCAACTCCTGACCTCAGGTGATTCCCCGTTGGCCAGGCTGGTTTCAACTCCTGACCTCAGGTGATCCCCACGTTGGCCAGGCTGGTTTGAACTCCTGACCTCAGGTGATCCCCACGTTGGCCAGGCTGGTTTCAACTCCTGACCTCAGGTGATTCCCCGTTGTCCAGGCTGGTTTGAACTCCGACCTCAGGTGATTCCCCGTTGGCCAGGCTGGTTTCAACTCCTGACCTCAGGTGATTCCCCGTTGGCCAGGCTGGTTTGAACTCCGACCTCAGGTGATTCCCCGTTGGCCAGGCTGGTTTCAACTCCTGACCTCAGGTGATTCCCACGTTGGCGTGAGCAGCTGACTGCAGTTTCGCATTTTTAGTAGAGATGGGGTTTCAGCACGTTGTCCAGGCTGGTTTCGAACTCCTGACCTCAGGTGATTCCCCACGTTGACCAGGCTGGTTTCAACTCCTGACCTCAGGTGATTCCCCACGTTGGCCAGGCTGGTTTGAACTCCTGACCTCAGGTGATTCCCCACGTTGGCCAGGCTGGTTTGAACTCCGACCTCAGGTGATTCCCCACGTTGGCCAGGCTGGTTTGAACTCCTGACCTCAGGTGATTCCCCCGTTGTCCAGGCTGGTTTGAACTCCGACCTCAGGTGATTCCCCACGTTGTCCAGGCTGGTTTGAACTCCTGACCTCAGGTGATTCCCCGTTGGCCAGGCTGGTTTGAACTCCGACCTCAGGTGATTCCCCACGTTGTCCAGGCTGGTTTGAACTCCGACCTCAGGTGATTCCCCACGTTGGCCAGGCTGGTTTGAACTCCTGACCTCAGGTGATTCCCACGTTGTCCAGGCTGGTTTGAACTCCGACCTCAGGTGATTCCCCGTTGGCCAGGCTGGTTTGAACTCCTGACCTCAGGTGATTCCCCACGTTGCCAGGCTGGTTTGAACTCCCGACCTCAGGTGATTCCCACGTTGGCCAGGCTGGTTTGAACTCCGACCTCAGGTGATTCCCCACGTTGTCCAGGCTGGTTTCGAACTCCCGACCTCAGGTGATTCCCCACGTTGTCCAGGCTGGTTTCGAACTCCCGACCTCAGGTGATTCCCCACGTTGTCCAGGCTGGTTTCGAACTCCCGACCTCAGGTGATTCCCCACGTTGTCCAGGCTGGTTTCGAACTCCTGACCTCAGGTGATTCCCCACGTTGGCCAGGCTGGTTTCGAACTCCCGACCTCAGGTGATTCCCCACGTTGGCCAGGCTGGTTTGAACTCCGACCTCAGGTGATTCCCACGTTGGCCAGGCTGGTTTCGAACTCCTGACCTCAGGTGATTCCCCACGTTGTCCAGGCTGGTTTCGAACTCCTGACCTCAGGTGATTCCCCACGTTGTCCAGGCTGGTTTCGAACTCCTGACCTCAGGTGATTCCCCCGTTGGCCAGGCTGGTTTGAACTCCGACCTCAGGTGATTCCCCACGTTGTCCAGGCTGGTTTCGAACTCCTGACCTCAGGTGATTCCCCACGTTGTCCAGGCTGGTTTCGAACTCCTGACCTCAGGTGATTCCCCACGTTGTCCAGGCTGGTTTCGAACTCCCGACCTCAGGTGATTCCCCACGTTGGCCAGGCTGGTTTGAACTCCGACCTCAGGTGATTCCCCCGTTGGCCAGGCTGGTTTGAACTCCGACCTCAGGTGATTCCCCACGTTGGCCAGGCTGGTTTCGAACTCCCGACCTCAGGTGATTCCCCACGTTGGCCAGGCTGGTTTCGAACTCCCGACCTCAGGTGATTCCCCACGTTGGCCAGGCTGGTTTGAACTCCGACCTCAGGTGATCCCCACGTTGGCCAGGCTGGTTTGAACTCCGACCTCAGGTGATCCCCACGTTGGCCAGGCTGGTTTGAACTCCGACCTCAGGTGATCCCCCGTTGGCCAGGCTGGTTTGAACTCCGACCTCAGGTGATTCCCCACGTTGGCCAGGCTGGTTTGAACTCCGACCTCAGGTGATTCCCCCGTTGGCCAGGCTGGTTTGAACTCCGACCTCAGGTGATTCCCCCGTTGGCCAGGCTGGTTTGAACTCCGACCTCAGGTGATCCCCCGTTGGCCAGGCTGGTTTCGAACTCCGACCTCAGGTGATCCCCCGTTGGCCAGGCTGGTTTGAACTCCGACCTCAGGTGATTCCCCACGTTGGCCAGGCTGGTTTGAACTCCTGACCTCAGGTGATTCCCCACGTTGTCAGGCTGGTTTCGAACTCCTGACCTCAGGTGATTCCCCACGTTGTCCAGGCTGGTTTCGAACTCCTGACCTCAGGTGATTCCCCACGTTGTCCAGGCTGGTTTCGAACTCCTGACCTCAGGTGATTCACCACGTTGTCCAGGCTGGTTTCGAACTCCTGACCTCCTGATCCACACACACGCCTTACGCCAGGACTCACATATGCACAAAGGCGGGAGGATCACCTGAGGTGAGGAGTTCAAGACCAACCTGCCCCACGTAAGAAAACCCCATCTTTACTAAAATTACAAAACTTTGCTAGGCATGGTGGGGGGCGCCTGTAGTCCCGCCTACTCGTGGGGGCTGAGGCAGGAAAATAATCGGTTGAACCCGGGAGGTGGAGGTTGCGGTGAGCCGAGATCGCGCCATTGCACTCCAGCCTGGGCGACACAGTGAGACTCCATCCCAAAAAGAAAGAAAGAAAAAAAAAACAGTATATTGGGTCGCAGCTGCAATGGGTGGATCACGAGGTCACGAGTTCGAGACCAGCCTGGCCAACGTGGCGAAACCCTGTGTCTATTAGAAATACAAAACTCAGCCGGGCGTGGTGGTGGCGCGTGCCTGTAATCCCGGCTACTCGGGAGGCTGAGGCAGGAGAATTGCTTGAACCCGGGAGGCGGAGGTTGCGGTGAGCCGAGATCGCGCCATTGCGCTCCAGCCTGGGTGACGAGAGTGAAACTCCGTCTTAAAAAAGATAAATAAAATAAAATAAAAATGCAAGAATCTCGCTCTGTCGCCCAGGCTGGAGTGCAGTGGTGCGATCTCGGCTCACGGCGGCCTCCGCCTCCCGGGTTCAAGCGATCCTCCTGCCTCGGCCTCTGCAGTAGCTGGGATCACGGGCGTGTACAACCTCCCCATCCTCCTGCCTCCACCTCCCAAAGTGCTGAGATCACAGGCGTGAGCCATGGTGCCTGGCTGTTGATTGTTTTTTAATTCAAACGTAGAGGTTTGACTGACTCCCTCACACCGACCTGAGTGTGTGGAGCTGACGTGTTGCAGCCAAATGCCTGCGTGATGCTGAGCACGTGAGCTCAATGCACCTTACTGGACACACCCAGGTGTGTATTCTCCCATCAGTGGGAACCGGTGGACACGCCCTGCATGGAAGTCAAGCGTATTGAGTGATAAGCTTCATATTCAGTCGCAAAGACTTGGAACCAACCCGAACGCCCATCCATGAAAGGCTGGATAAAGAAAAGGTGTGACATAGACACTGTGGAATACTATGCAGCCATCAAAAAGGATGCGTTCATGTCCTTTGCGGGGAATGTATTAAATTTTCTTCCCAGGTACACAAGGGGCGTGGTTTTAAAGGCTAGAACTTGCCGGGGACATGGCTGACCCGCCATCTTTTACGTCCCCATCTGGGAGCTGAGGGGTCTTTAACTTTTGTGAGCTCGGGAAGACAGACTACCCACTAAAAGCTATGGAAGGACTGTGGGACGAACAACCAATCCAATGTGAAAAGTTGAAGATTAGTTACTCCAGCGGATGTTTGAGGGAACTCCTCTCACGGGACAAAAGCTTGGATGGTTCTGGAATAACTCCCAGATTAAAAGACCCCCGGCCCCCTCACCTATGTGGATTTCCACCTCTGGGATCTCCTCCCATGACAGCGTGAGAGCTGGCTTTAACTCTCTGCCTAATAAATTGCTTTTCTGCAAAAGCTCTTGGGGTCCGAGAGCCCTAACCCTGACCCCATCGGGGAGCTCAGACTCCCCTCGATCCCACAGCCCAGCCGCACTACCCTCAGTGCGCACGGCTTGAAAGCCACTGCGTGAAATTCAAGTGTATCGAGTCACAAGCCTCACAATAGCAAAGACTTGGAACCAACCAGAATGCCCTTCCATGACATGATTGGATAAAGAAAATGTCGCACATAGACACCAGGGAATACTATGCAGCCATGAAAAAGGATGAGTTCGTGTCCTTTGCAGGGACATGGATGAAGCTGGAGACCATCATCCTCAGCAAACTGACACAGGAACGGAAAACCAAACACCGCGTGTTCTCACTCGTAAGTGGGTGTTGGACGATGAGAACACATGGACACGGGGAGGGGAGCATCACACACTGGGGCCTGTCGGGGTGTGGGGGGCCAGGGGAAGGATAGTAGGGGTGGGGGATAGGGCAGGAGAGGAGAGGGTGGGGGTAGCAGACAGAGAGCAGGGCTGGGGGTGGGGAGGGAGGCAGGGGTGGGGATAGGAGAGGATAGCAGGGGATGGGAGTAGGGAGGAGAGCAGGAGTTGGGGATTGGGGAGGAGGCAGGGGTGGGGGCTAGGTCAGGAGAGGAGGGTGGGGGCTGGGGAGGGACAGCAGGGGTGGATGGCTGGGGAGGATGGCAGGGCGTGGGGGACTAGGGCAGGGAGAGGAGGGGTGGGGGTAGGAGAGGGACAGCAGGGGTGGGGACTAGGGAGGAGAGCAGGGTGTGGGGACTAGGGCAGGAGAGGAGGTGGGGGTAGGAGACGGACAGCTGGGGGTGGGGAGCCAGAAGAGGGATAGCAGGGGTGGGGACTGGGGAGGGAGGCAGGGTGTGGGGACTAGGGCAGGAGAGGAGGGGTGGGGGTAGGAGACGGACAGCTGGGGGTGGGGAGCCAGAAGAGGGATAGCAGGGG